>JAOWBW010002982.1:0-45352 GCA_026119855.1 Campanula takesimana
GGCGAGGGTCCTATAGGGCAAGCGGCTTCCACCAACCATCGGATCCTACGAACTAACCCTTCCTTAAAGGCATTTAACATGACGTCTATGTTACATCCTACGCAAGTTAATGATGAGCGGAGACCTTGACAATAAACACCATCTCACCATGGCACGTCCCTTATAGGGAAACACTTTTTTGTGCACTTTCTCTCAAGATCTCGATTCATCATTGACTTGGGGATGACTCGACATGGACAGCACGTTAATTGACTATTAAGAAAAAAGCTAGCCAAACCAACCGGTCAAAACCTAGGTGTGTTACCTATACTAGTGTGGGTTGACACGGGTTAGGTTAAAAGGTTCCCACCGCTCGCGGAACGTACACGGTGAGTGGAGTAGACGAGTGACTCGAAAAAGAGGGCGACAGTTAGCGCACAAATTCCTGCACCATCGAATACTCCGGGTAATGGGGACTGTGCAGTGTGCATTGCTAACAACGGACTAGTGGTAGTGTTGTGGCAAGAAAACTAATTCTTTTTAAGGAGAAAATAGAGAAGTTTTTTGATGTTAGGATGATGCAATGCAATGCAGGAGAGAGAGAGAGAGAGAGAGAGAGAGAGAGAGAATAATGTACAAGGGAGCATAGCAGAGTTTTGTTTGACCCTAAAACTAAAGCGATGATAACAAGGGTACATGGTACAAGGTATAAAGTACAAGTATTACATGGCGGAGTGCGCGGGTGCATGTGTAAACATGGCAGGTGTGTGCACGTGTTAAATCTGGCAAGTGTGAGCATGTGTAAACATGGCAAGGTGTGTGCATGTGTAAACATGGCAAGTGTATGAGGTGCATGTGTAAACATGGCAAGTGTGTGTGCATGTGTAAACATGGCAAGTATGTGAGGTGCATGTGTGAACATGGCAAGGTGTGCATGTGTAAACATGGCAGGTGTGCATGTGTAAACATGGCAAGTGTAAGGTGCATGTGAGAACATGGCAAACATCATGATGTGAACGAAAGTTAGACCCACTAAGTTTGAAAAAGTTTCAAAGCAGTCCCCAGCAGAGTCGCCACTGTGAATACCCCTTTCCGATGAAGCGACGCATGGGAAGTATCTTGTGATATTTTTATTTACAAAGGGAATATTTTTAACGACATTAAAATTATGAGAGTCGCCACGCCGTTTTAATTAAAGCCAAAACATTGAAAAAAGCATTTTTAATGGGTTCGGGGGTCAAATTACAACGAGAGAAGAATATTGAACGTTATCACTCCTATTGCCCGAATTGATCGGTCTTTCTATCATGATGAATGTGTTAGTAGTGTGTTAGTGATTTAGACCGGATCCGAAGATTGCCTACGTTCCTCTCAATGTGAGAAGCTCAGGTCAGCGTAGTTCGCAGAGAATTAGAATAGGCAGAAGAATCGGGATCATGCATACTGAGGGGGGAATTACCTAAAGATTAGGGTTTAGAAGTAGTTCCTAGATCATCCTCGGGTTGATGAACCCTCGATCATCATCGGCTATGAAATAACATGTAATTATGAAGATCGCAACCCTAAATATGGCATATAATAGGTTTTAATCTATGAACACGATGAACATATGAAGAAACTATGAATAAACATGTACGAACATGAATATTAAAGATCTACATTAAAAATAATACAAGAACGTGAAGAAAAGTTAGAAAACTTACCTATGTTGGCAAGAAATAAACCTTGATCTTCTTGGAGGTTTGAATGCTAATTAGAGAGCAAAATTGTGTTTAAGAACTCCCAAAATTCGTACTTAGAGCTCTCAAAATCGGACCCCTAAACCAATAGCCTGGATTGGTTTATATAGTAACTGAGGGGAGGATCTGATGGTCCAGATCATCCGGAGCAAGGTGGCCGCCTGGCCATTGTTAAAGCCAGTTACAAGAGTGGCCGCGTGGCCAAGATCAACGCGGAGCAATGTTGGCCGCGTGGCCAAGGCTGCCGGTGACTTGATTCTTAAGCTAGGGTTTCACTGTGCTTTATGGTAACCCTAAGTTGCCTATTTTGATAGATTTTGCCATAAATGAGATATTTTGGGAATCCAGGACAAGTCTTTGCAAGGTTTCTAATTCCTATAAAGTCCTTGTATATTTGGGAAAGTCCTAATAAACTCATTTTCAGGTCGGGTACTAACACCCACCCGGGATTGACATTCCTCACTCAGTCACTCATCATCACACAAATCACTTTCTCTTCACTTCAGAAGTAGAGCAGCACACATTTAACTGAGTTTAACAAACTCAGTTAAGTATTTAACTGAATTCGATGGAATTCTGTTAGAATTAAAAGGAATTCTCAAGACATCTGTTAGAAGACAGTATCATCTTGTTGCATAAGATTTCTTCATAGTCTGGAAGTGTAAAACACAGTTATGTTCGCCGAAATTGTTAATTTGAAGTGCTTCTATTAACGATTATAAAGTCGTTTCATCTTGAGAGAAGATTGCCGCTGACCGTTAGCACCAGTGCGGGGCAATATCTTCTTGCGGAGATTGTGTCCAACACAAGACTCGACTTCAATTATTGCTCGGTTTGATTTAATATCTGCATTTATAGTTTATCCTTATTTCTGCCCCGTTAATTATATTATGGTTCATTTTATATTTGTCATTATCGTTAAGTTCAAGAAAACCATTACTATTGTTATACAATTTTCCTAACAATCGCAAGAAGATATTAACGTTTTCTTGATTATTTTGACAAATGCGAGCCAATGATGATGAACAACCGAAGGACATGATCGTTAGAGAATTAACGAGAAGAATGACGGTTTCCATGGAAGGATAACTAGAAGAGCATTAACGAGAAAGACAACAAAAAGGGCAACAATATTCACACAAGTGATTCAAAGACATTGTTGACAACGTGGAGCTGACTTACAAATTAAAGAAATTTGTGGAAGAAGATTAAATATCCGGGATAACCACCCTCTGTCTAAAGAAGTTCGTGGAAGAAGATAACCCGACTATCCGGATGATGAGCCATGATCCGCAATGGCATATATCCAAAAAGCCATGGATCATAAGAACCTCATATGTTGAATGTACATATTGAGTTGGCTAAGTGATACCGTACCTAGAGAAATGTCTCGTGGAGACAGCCAAAGAGTTGTGGAACATTTTGGTACGAACTATAAGGTTCAAGAAATCGGTTCCATGATCTGGTACAGATTTGGTAAACTTGTTCACTTAGTAGACATTGTCATATTCCTTGAAAGGAAATGGACAACGTGATCAAAGCCAACGTCGTCGAAAGGTTGAATAGGCTTGATTGAGCATTTATGGGGTTTGAAGCTAACTTAACAAGTTTAAGGTCAACCAAAAGAACGGTGGATAGACGATAGGACTCCCCGCCATATATGTGCTGATAGGGAGAGCTTCTCATCATACACTCCCTTAATTGGAAGGAAGGTGTACATGAGAAACTCTACTACTTCCAACGTCATGGGACTTGGAAAGTTGTGTGAAGAGACTTCAGACAAAGAACTGAATCTCGTGAATGTGCTGCATGTCCCAGACATTCACAAGAACATAATTTCCAGATCGCTATTCAGCAAGGCTGGATTTAGACTAGTATTCAAGTCAGATAAATTTATACTAACAAGAAAAGTTTGTTTCTTGGAAAAAGGTACCTTGCCTGGATACGAAGGACATTGGTATTTCTTATGGAAGGTTCTACTTTATGGCTTGATAAATTAGGATACGTGAATTTCAACACAATTAAGACGTTAGTGAGTCAGGAATTAATTACCATTAATAAATTCGATTCAACTGACATGTATGAAATTTGCGTTGTATGAAACTTGCGTGTAAGCGAAAATTACGAAGAAACACGACACCTCTTGATTTAGTGCAAACTAGAGGTGAGGTAAAAAGTATTTAATTACTTTTATAGATAATGGCACAAGATATTGCTTTGAATATCTTTTGAAAAATAAGGATGAAGCCTTGGAGGCTTTCCAGTCTTATAAGAATGAAGTTGAGAATCAACTTAATGTAAAGATTAAGAAGATTCAAAGTTATAGAGGAGGAGAATATGTTGCATCGTTTGAAAACTTATAATCTACCAAACGTCAGCACCATATACACCTTTGTCTAAACGAAGTAGCTGAACGCAAGATTCATACTCTTAATGAGATGATAAATGCAATGGTCAGGTTTACTCGAAAAATTGTAGGGGGTGAAGCAATACTCCGTACAACTACGTTCTTAATAAGATACCCACGAAAGGAATTAATAAAACTCCTTACGAATTATGTAATAATCATAAGATGTTTATAAAATACCTTAAATGTGGGGGTACACCTCAAGTGTGGGGTACGGGCTAAAAGTAAAAATACTTAAGCCAAAGATAAGGAATTAGATATTCCTTTAGACCATATTTCATTTGATGAAATAAAACTTATGTAAGTGAAATTAGTTCATCTTAAAGAAGACGAACCTAGGCACAGTTTGTGGACAAAGAAAATAGTCTTTTGATCCTTATTTTCTATGGTAGAAAATTAAATGCAAATGTTTAAAGAAAGTTATTAACAGTTAAAAATTGGTCTTTAAAGGGAAATATTGAAAGATGAATCTATATAAGGAAAATTTTGAAAGATAGATCCTGAAAAGGTAGACTTTCAATAAGAATAGTCAAGAGAGTCATAATTTCAAAGATAGATTTCTAAAGGAAAATAATCTTGAGAAATAAACTCTGATGAAACGGACTTGTGAATCTGAAATGGAAGATCTCTTGAAAATTGAATATCTAAACATAGACTCTCGAGATATAGAATCTGAGGAGATAGATGCTCAAAATGATAGACTCTTATTGTAGAGTCAGGAGAATCAGATAAATTCTCATAAGATAAACTCTCGAATAAGTGGATTCATGAGAAGTCTAAAGAAGGTAGAATCTTGAGAGGTATACTCTGTAAGGTAGATTCTTAAAAGATATACTCTAAAAAGGTAGACTCGAAAAGTCAGACCACTTAGAGATACTGACTACTCGAGAAATCTGACCGGTACAGAGATGCTGACCACTCGAAGAAACTGGCCTCTATGAGAATTTGATCACTCAAAAAGACTGATCATTCTAGAAAGACTAAAAGTCTGAGATGCTGACCACTCGAAAAACTGACCTCTAGGAGAATTTGATCACTCAAAAAGACTGATCATTCTAGAAAGACTAAAAGTCTAAATGGAATTGTAATCAATCACTGAAAAGGTATAATCAAGGTACTTGTAGTACTTAAGGATATACACGTAATTACGGATTACAATAGATGAGATATTCAATAGTATGAAAAGGATATACTGATCGAATATCAGACACTAATAAACTCCAAAGTGGAAATGTGTTCACAATAAAGGATGGAGCGGTGTCAATGAAATCTTCCAAGACAACATGGATAACTCGATTCAATAGGGAATCTAAGTTAATAGTTGTTAGACAACGCTTAAAGATAAGCTGAATGGTCTAATAAAATTCTTGGAAATAATTCCTTGTTGGAATAAGTTTATGCCTACATATCCTAAAGAATTATGACGACAATGTGAAATAGAAAAAAAGGCATAAAGTATGGTAAATCTAGACTAAATGGTCATAGATGCAAAATCATAAAACAATTGATCTCAGATAGCACTATCACAATCGGTTATGTGAAGTTAAAAAAGCAGATCTGTATACCAAAAGGGTATGAATAAGAGATCAAATTGTTTGGTAAGGGAATGAGGTTAAAACCCACACAAGCAAAGAAATCCATAGTGGACACTCAACTTGAGAAATGGAGATCCCGGGCCCTTGGTTCAATGAGACAACTAAATTATGGACATTCTAGTAGTGCACTTGAAACCTATTATAACCTATTCTCAGAAGCCATCAAGTGCTAAAAGTAAATCCTGATGACGTGTGGTGAGGGTAAGCTTAAAGCTTTTAATGATTCATATACCTAAATGGTGGAGTATGCATGTTACCTTTATAGGAGATCACCTATATAAGTGAGAAGTAATAAGGCGCTTCAAATTGAATATTTATGAAGTCAAGCATGGTCCAGGGCCGAAATGGACAAAACGTGAGAACAAAACATGTTAGAGCTATTATTGTGTAAGTACTATTGTCTTGGTATACACTATACAGTCAACAATTCAAAGCATCGCGCTACTGAATGGCTAGTATATCCGATAGTATTTACTAAGGAAGGTTCAAAGCCAGAAGCTACTTATCCTGATGCAATAATGGTTTCGCCGAAACTTCCAGACGAGTCTGCATTCATGCATGCATTAAGTTTGTCATTCATGTGGGGGATTGTTGGAATTTAGTTTTGGAAAAGTGAGGTTTGACTGACTTTTGAACAATAATTCCATTAGGTTCCATTTTGTGTAAATGGAAATTAATTGCATAATTGTAATCTGCGTTTGGAGTAGATTAGTGTGGTATATTTATTTTCTCAAAACCAATTCTGGGTGAATGAGAAATTAATTTCCAAAAGTATGCAAGTTGAAGTGGGTAAATGAAGAGTTTATGGGATATGAAATGGTTATCCCACATTGGTTGGAGAATGAAAAAGATGAGAGTACTTAATATAGCTCATCTAAGAAGGTTTCAATCAAGTGTGTACTTGGGCTTCCAAGCTTAAGTGGTCCATTGGGCCAACCATGCTAAGCTAGTGGGCAAGTGGGTGAATTTTTGGCTAAGCTCAAAATCAACCCATGACCCGCGAAGCGCGGAATGAGCGGTTTAGGGCGCACTTTGCACGTACGCATCGGTCACTGGGAGCTGTGGAGCTTAAATTTTTTTCAAAGGTGGGCTCGATGGTGGGCTAGGTCCGGTCAGGCGTTGGGCTGACTCGGTTCGGGTTTGGGTGAGACCCAGTCCGGATGTGGCACATAGGTCGGGGCGGATTGGATCCGCGGATCGGATCAAGGATCCAACGGATGAGAGTCCTCCCTTCATCCTGATCTGATCCAACGGTTGAGAGTCCACCAGCCACCATTAGTACCTATTCCCAAAAGGCACCCCATCTCTTCAGATTTTATATAAACCCCCTACCAGGATTGACATTCCTCACTCAGTCACTCATCATCACATAAATCACTCTCTCTTCACTTCAGAAGTAGAGCAGCACACATTTAACTGAGTTAACAAACTCAATTAAGTATTTAACTGAATTCGATGGAATTCTGTTAGAATTCAAATGAACTCTCAAGACATCTGTTAGAAGACAGTATCATCTTGTTGCATAAGATTTCTTCATAGTCTTGAAGTGTCAAACACGGTTATGTTCGCCGAAATCGTTAATTTGAAGTGCTTCTATTAACGATTGTAAAGTAGTTTCATCTGAGAGAAGATTGCCACTGACCGTTAGCACCAGTGCGGGGCAATATCTTCTTGCGGAGATTGTGTCCAACACAAGACTCGACTTCAATTATTTCCTGGTGTGAGAGCCCGTGCCCGAGATGATCAGATCACCGCGAAATGACCGCCCGTGAAAGCGGTTCGCGCCCGTCTCGTGCTAATGCGCTTTTGGAAATGCGTTCGGTTCTCACACAATGGTTTCCTCTTGATGCTGTGATTTGATTGCAAGAGTCGCCACCTCATTTGATTTTAGGAAAAATGAAGAAACAAACCTTTTTGAGAAAATGGGTTCGGGGGCTAAGTTACGAGAAAAGAAGGGGTTAGGCACTCTTCTCGCCCGTGATGGTCTCTATATGCATGCCACTTATATTCAATTTTATGCCTTTTAATTTGGATTTTATGTCCTACCAAAAAATGGTGATGAAATATATATGGAGGTCTTCCTATTCTAGGAAGTTTCATTTTTATTCACAACCGGGAACTCGGTTTGAGTGGATTCCCCGATTGGTTTTCAAGAATGGTTTTGATCATATCAAGAAATAATACATCCACGGGAGGGGAGATTACACAATTACAAATATACAAAAAATAGGGGAGACAAATCCCACAAATAATAATAAATATCCTCGACGGTGCTTTTGTTGATTTCGGTGACACTTTCCGTCCCCGAGCCGTCGTACCTGTCCTAAAATCAATCCGATTCCAAAAATAAAAATTGGGGGTTAATCCCTGAATACTAGGGATCACAAGGGAGTTTTTGTAGACTTTTTTGACCAAGTTTAGGCCCCAAACACATGCAATAAAGTTGATCACAAAATTCAGCCAGAAAAGGCAAACAGAAACCTTAGCATGTTTATCACCAATTTTCACCATCTTAGCTTGAGAATCTGACAAAACCCAAAGAACAAAAGTTTAATACCACGCATAAAAATGAATATCCCAAAATTTGGAGTTCATAGGATGATTTTAGTGGTTCAAAAGGTTCTGACATTTCAATGTCAGAAACTGGAAGTGCAGAATCTGAATTTTTGAGTTTGAAACATATGTTTGAAAGGAGCACTTAAATTGATCCAAAAAATCTATAAAAAATATTATAATCATCCTGAGTTCGTTTAGAACAAAATTCAAGTTTCGATATTTGTCCAGAAAATTATTTTTCATCAAGTTTGAAGCCCAAGAATACAGAAAGGTACCACAGTGAATAAACAACTCAGAATCACTGATACCCAAATTTATGCATGAAAATATGATCTAGGCATGGAATATGAACATGAAACTTTAGGATCATATATTTTAACATGTCATGAACAACTTTTGTTCTTTGACCTAAACCATAAAACCGGTCTAAGATGGATTTACAAGCTCATCAAAATCAAGACTCTATACAGAAAGTAAAAACTTATTATATGAGGCATGATTATAGACCTCAAAACACTACTATATCTTCAAACCAAAGCATGAAACTCAAGTACTTTGATATTTAACATGTTAAAAACATTATCCAAGAGCTATTTCTCAACAAATAATGATTTTCACATGCATGATCATGAAGGAAAGCCAAAGAGGGCAGATTTACGCCATTTGAGAGAAACATGAAGATTTTCATACACAAATTAAAGCATATGAATATTATGACTATTATGAACATATATAAACATAATAAACTGAGTATTAGCATCACATGATCATCATTTATATACATAAACAAAGCTTTACAAAGCTAAAAAAAAACATGGAAGATGAAGGAAACCTAGTCATTATTTGACTAGGTTCCAAACCACTCCTAATATTGCTTACATATCTAAAGAGCCAAGGTTTACATAGAGTTTTACCTAGCTTTTGAGATTATGGGTGCTCCCTTTGTCAACCAAGGGAAGACTTTTTCTTTTCTTTTTGCTTTGTGTTTGATCAAAGTTTTGGCTTTGATGTGTTTTTTGTGGTTGTTTGGTGATTTATGGGTGGTGTAGGGGTGGTGTATGAGTGGTGGTGTGGTGATGGTGTGGTGGTGGTGTTCTTGTTGAGAGAGAATGAGAGTGGAGGATGGTAGGGTTTTTTTTTTTCTTTTTGTTTTTGTGTCTCTCTTTTTGAAATGGATGAGAGTGGTGAGTATAGGAGGAGGGAGGTGGTAAATTGGTTGTAACTTGGAGGGGGGAGGTTGTAAATTGGTGGATTCATCATCTATCCTTCTTGACTAAGGCTTAAAGTCATCTTCCTTATCTCTGTTCCGGCTTTCCGCTCCGCAACTGCTCCGTTGTGCGCGTCTCCGGTGTCCCGGTTGTCCGCGAGTCCAACATGAAAATAGCTCGGAATATTTTTCTGGTCAGGCCGGTATATCTGAAATATTTTTATGAGCAAGGAACGACAATAATATATTTTTTGCTCTTCTTGACCAGTTGATAAGATATTTTGAGATATTTTCCAATTTGGATAACCATCTTTCCGGCTCCGGCTTTCCGCTCCGTCGTGCGCGCTCCGGTGTCCCGGTTGTCCGCGGGCCCAACATGAAAGTTGCTTGGAATAGTTTGTGGTCACGTCGGTATATCTGAAATATGTCAATTAGCAAGGAAAGGTAATAATATATTTTTAATGCACAGAATGGATAACAGCGAGCAGTTCGGGGGGTTGCGGGCCCCATTTCGGTCCCGCACCTCGAAAAACGAAATTTTTGCCTGTTTGCTCGTTTTTTCGCTCTGATCATGAATTTGAAGTCCGTTTATCCATTCGATTCACCGATAAGGCTCACGGAAGTCCCGCACAGCCAAATCGAGGGTTTTAGGTCAATTTCGGGTTTAGACCGATTCAAGGTGGGTTTTTAGGGGTGCGAGATCAGGGTATCTACAGAGCCCCTCGTCGAATCTCCTGGTTAAAGGGGATTCTACGATTCACTAAGAGACACTCGATCTCGTCTAGGGTGTAACGGCTGAGTCCAAGGTAGGACTTCCTACGTATCTCTTTCGAGAATCAAGCCTCCGTAGTTCTAACTCAAACTATCAATTAAACACAACAATGGTCGGTTCCGGTTTCCCGGTTTACCTACGTATCTCTCTCGAGAATCATACCAAACGTAGTTCAGGTTTATTAAAATTTAAAGCAGGGGGTAGCATTGAGATGCGATATCTCTTTGCTGGGGATGGGGGTTGGCATTGAGACATGGTTATGAGAATGGGCGACTGAGCTCACCAAGGTAAGCTGCCTACGTATCCCTTGCGGGAATCAAATCGCGGCATAGTTCTGGGAAGGTACAACTCGGGCGCCCGAGAAGACCAGGGTGGAACAATATAGCATTGCTGGGGAGTTGCATTGAGAAGCGAAGTCTCTTTGCTGGGGGGTTGGTATTTGACCAACAAATTGCGAGAATTGGCGACTGAGTCCAACGTTGTGAACTGCCTACGTATCCCGCCGTGGGAATCAAGTCGAGTCGTAGTTCTGATTAGAACCGACTCGAACAATTAAGAGAAGGTTTAAGACCAACACGACTCAAGGGTTGACGCAAGGTACAATCCGAGTAAAGGGTGCATTGAGATTTGATCTCTCTTTACAAAGGGATGGAAATCATGAAGGGAGAACGTACGACGTTGCGCAGTTCGGGGAGGTAATCTCGGGCGCCGGAGAAGACCAAGCTGGAACAACATATCTTTTCAAAAGGGGGACCTACGACGTTGCGCAGTTCGGGGGAAGTAATCCCGATCTTTCGAGAAAACTGAGGGCAATAAACAACTGAAGCCATTTATGTACACAAACTAAAATCAAGGATACGCTGCATTCTGCGCCGTCCAGATTCTTCTGCCTTTGTTTTTGCTGTGTGATGAGATTTTTGTACTTTTTTAAGCGAGAGACCACCGCTTTGTGTGATCCACTGGTGCTGTTTTAACCCCGACTGATTCTTTTTTGCTATTGGGAGGGATAACAGGATCGGCTTCGTCCGTTGATCTGCAAGTTAGCTTTGCATGCAGTGGCAGATGTGATTCACACAGATAAAAATTGGATTATTCTGACCGAACACAATCTTTCTTTTATTCTGAAATTCCGGATACTCTTTTTTTTTTTTTTAAATGACACCGACTCGCGATTAATGACCAACACTGAATCAAGCCCGGATTTCAGAGGGCGGCTGCGGTTATATTCATGATAAAGGGGACAAGGTTCAATGCCTAGGGATGAGGACAAGGAAAATGTCAGCTTTTCTAAGAGCCGCCGTACGGACGACTGACACCTTCTGCTGGGTTTTTGACTTTTCGAACCTTGCTTTTGGCTAGGGGGGACGGGGAGACAACCCTTTTGGAATACTGATGATTTAGGCCGAGTTTTTGGGAGGTTATAAAAGGGGAGGGGGAGCTCTTCTTATTTCTCACACCAACCAACTTCTCCTTCTTTCCTGCTTTGCATCCTTTAGCTCATTTCCCTTCTAAAATGGCTAATCTTGGCCAAACCCTGGTTAACATCGAAGAATACCGGGTAGGACTCGACTGCTGGGTGAATTCATACCCAAATAATGTACGAGCGGTGCTAGAAGAAAACTATCATTTCAAGTTGCTCTTTACTCTGAGGAAGCTTCCCATTCAGTGGGAGATGATCCGCGGTGCTTCTGTTTTCTGGTCAACCCGGACCCACTTGTTCAATTTCAATCAAGACGAACTGTGTCCCACCTTTGAGGAATTCTGCGCCATTACAGGCAATACCATTTACGGCGAGGCCATGGTGCCCACTTCCCACAGGACACCTGCTCGGTGGCTCATTGAAACCTTCAGCTTTGATATTGACTTCTCAAGGGTTCTCCTTCATGGGACCCACCTTGACATTACTTGCTTCCCCGAACTCTTTGGCGAGGCTGACCCTCATAACCCGGTGTACTCCGACCGTAGGGACTTTGCCTTGGTTATGTGCCTATTTGCAGAGATGTTTTTCGTTTCTTACGATGGCTTCATCGACTCAAGGATGGTGGACATCGTTGATTCTTGCAAGCGTGGTGCCGGCAACGTGATGACTGTCCTCTTGGCTGAGACTTTGCATGGGCTGGACGGCTACTATCCCAGAGGTGATGCTTTCACGTCGGGCAGCCCCATTCTATTGCAGATCTGGCTTCAGGAGCATCTCAAGATCATTCGGCCGGTGTCGAATCCAGACTATACCCCTTCTATGCTTCCAAGGCGAGGTTTATACAGGCAAAATTGCACTACCGTCAAGGAGTGGGTTGGACACTTTTGGCGGATCACATCGACAGACATCACGTGGGTGCCTCCGCATTGGGGTTTGAGCAGGTATCTCATTACGAGTACGGGTCATTCCTTCATCTAGCTGGCTGGGCTTCGCTCCACCACTTTCTACTTGGGCAACGGGTGGCTCGCCAGTTCGGACAAGTCCAAGGGATCCCCTTTTCTGACCTTCCCATCACAGATAATTTGCCGGTGAGTACCAACATATGCAACTTGATCAAAGAGGTTTGGTATCAGAATGGTGCACACATCGGTCGAGGCAGGCGCCGGGGTGAAGGGGACACGTTTTATGAACCCACTTTGGAATATCTTGAGTGGTTGGGCCCTCAAATTGCTGAAGAAACCGCTACCATTGCAGCTTTGGTACTGGAGCTCGTAGGTCCAGAAATTCTGTCTGGGGATTACTATTCCCAGATAACAGGGCCGACAGTTTTCCAGAATCAGATTGGCGGGAGTCAACCACGCAGCGGTCATCGATCCGGACGCCGCAGAAATGATCGGGGCTCAACTTCAAGGAACACCCAGCCTGATGCAACGAACTCTGAGAATCAAAGGGGAGAAAGCTCGACGGGTCCTTATCTGAACGTGTTCGATCGTCTCAGTCCCTGAATAAAGTTTCAGTTATTTTCGCTTTAATCCTTGGTTGCCACGCCAAGATGATGTGTTTTTATTTCAAAGTTTGTTGTGTTTGTTTTTCCTTTTGAATGTAATGTTTGCAAGTTCAACGTGGGGAATAAAAAGCTTTCTTTACTTTTAATGACCGGACCCGAAGGTTGCCTACGTTCCTCTTTAGAGGCTCAGGTCAACGTAGTTCGACACAGTTACATGAAATTTTGCGCGCCTCCTGTTTTTTACCTAGAACTGCCCTTTCGGGTTTTCACCTCTAGTGGGGCTTTTTTTTTTTTTTTTTTTACAGACTCGATAGGAAACACAAATCTCTGCGTCTTCTACGCATAATACTTCTTCAATTTGCTGAGGTTGCAGGGCTGAACAAGGTCTTCTCCAAATTCAGTTTGCAGGAACACGGCTCCACCAGACTGTATCTTCTTGACAATGTAGGGGCCCAACCACGGAGACTTCCATTTCCCTCGGGGGTCAACATAACTTGGTGGCTTTTCTCGCAGCACAAGATCTCCCATTTTGATATTGCGGTCTTTCACTTTCTTGTTAAATGCTCTGGAAATTCTGCGCTGGTACGCACGATTGTGCTCAAGGGCCAACAACCGCTTTTCATCGAGCAATGCTAACTCTTCATGGCAACTTTGTAACCAATCAACTTCAGACACTTGATTCTCAAGTAGCACTCTCATAGAGGGGATTTCAAGCTCAATCGGGAGAACTGCTTCCATGCCATATGCAAGTGAATAAGGAGTAGCCCCAGTCGGTGTCCGAACAGATGTGCGGTATCCCCACAAGGCTAAAGGCAGCTTCTCGGACCAATCTTTTCCAGTGATAGCCATCTTTCTAATGATGTTCTCCAGGGTTTTGTTCGCCGCTTCTACCGCTCCATTGGCTTGGGGTCGATAGGGGGATGACTTGTGTCTGACCACCCGGAATTCGTCAAGCAATCGGTTGACTTCCCCTTCAAAGTGAGTTCCATTATCTGAGATCATCTCATAAGGGACCCCATATCTGTAGAAAATGTTGGTACGAATGAACTCGGCTACCTTCTTGGCATTCAAAACTTTGTAAGCAGCGGCCTCAACCCACTTGGTGAAGTAATTGATAGCTACGAGCAAGTATTCTTGCCCACCCAAACCTTTCGGTTTGACCTGACCAATAACATCTATCCCCCATGTGGAGAAAGGCCAAGGAGCAGTTGATTGATAAAGAACGTGTGGCGGCAGATGTTGTAGACTAGCGTACCGCTGACACTGATCACAGGTTCGCACTTTCATCATACAATCCTTTTCCATCGTGGTCCAGTAGTACCCTTGCCTCACTATCTTCTTAGCGAGCATGTGCCCATTCATGTGGGGTCCACACAGTCCCCCATGGATTTCATCCATGATTCTATTCGCCTCAGTCTTATCTACACAGAGCAAATTTGGTCCGTGATGATACCTTTTGTACAACTGATCTCCGAAAATCACAAATTGGGAGGCCCATCTGCGCATTGCAATCCTTGCCCTTTTGTCCCTTTCTGGAGGGTAGGTCCCATTCCTGAGCACATTCCATACGTCTGTATACCACGGCTCTTCATTCTCTTCGCTTTCTAGCTCAATATCCAGGCAGTAGGCTGGGATTGATCTCTTACTAACCACAAACGGATTTACCATAACATCTGCAGGGAATTCCATGATGGAGGCTAGGGTAGCCAATGCATCTGCGAATCTGTTTCGGTCCCTTGGGAGATAATGGAATGAGATATCTGAGAAGCGTTCTGTGAGCGCTACCAGTCGAATATGATATTGCTGTAGTCTTGGATCCAGGATTTTCCATTTTCCCTCGACCTGATTGATGATCAAGGCGGAGTCCCCGAACACTTCAATTTCTTTGACCCCTCGATTTAATGCTTCTCCCAGGCCGGCGATGCAAGCCTCATACTCTGCTGTGTTATTCGAACAGTCGAAGTCTAACCGGATAGCAATGGGCGTGTGCGCATCACTTGGATCAATGAGAAAGATTCCAATTCCGAAACCTCTCTTGTTGGCAGCCCCATCAAAGAAGAGTTGCCACTTATTCTCCGAACAATCAACAGTGTAGATCCCTTCATCGGGAAACTGAGCTTCTGGTCCGGGCTCAAGATCAAGAGCCAAATCTGCAAGCTGGTCTGCTATCACCCTTCCTTTAATGGACTTAGGCATTGCGTAAGTCATATCAAACTCGCTTAAGAGAAAAGCCCACTTGGCCACTCGATTGGACATGGTTGGCCTTTCGAGGATGTACTTCACTGGATCCATTCGGGATATAATCTGGACAGGTAAGGATTGCAGATAAATTTTTAATCGCTGCGAGACCCAAACCAAACCGGTACATGCCTTTTCCAACGCTGAGTAGTTCAATTCACTCCCTTGTAGCTTTCTGCTAACAAAATAGATGGCACTTTCCACCCAGGAGTCCTCTTTTTCTTGTGCAAGAATTGCTCCTACTGCAGTATCAGTAACTGTTAGGTACAGTCGTAAGGGTTTGTACGAATGAGGTGGCGCCAAGACCGGTGGGCTTGTCAAGTATTCTTTGACCTTTTCAAAAGCAATCTGGCATTCTTCATCCCATGATCGATCGGTGTCCTTTTTTAGGAGCTTAAAGAGCGGTTCACACATCATGGTTAACTGCCGTATGAATCTGCTAATGTATTGAATCCTTCCCAAGAAACCTTTCACCTCTTTTTGAGTTCGAGGTTGAGGCATTTCTGTGATGGCCTTTATTTTGTCGGGTTCGACTTCAATCCCTTTTTCAGTTACCAAGAAACCTAAGACTTTGCCTCGGACAGTACCGAATGTGCATTTAGCAGGATTCAATTTCATGTGGTACTTCCGCAACCTTTCGAAGAACTTTCTGAGGTCAATCAGATGCTGAGCGCCTTCTTCAACTGAGTGCACAATCATGTCATCCACGTAGATTTCAAGCTATTTGTGGATCATGTCATGAAAAAGGGTCGTAGCACCTCTTTGATAAGTGGTTCTGGCATTTTTAAGACCGAAAGGCATCACAGTATAGCAGAACGTCCCCCACGGGGTGATGAAGGAAGTTTTCTCTTGATCTTCTACTGCCATCTTAATTTGGTTATAACCCGTCATTCCATCAACGAACGACTTCACTTTGTGCATTGCAACCGAGTCCACCAAAATGTCAATATTTGGTAACGGGAAATCATCCTTCGGGCAAGCCTTGTTGAGGTCTCTGAAATCAACACATATCCGGACTTTGCCGTTCGCCTTTTCAACTGTGACCATATTGGACAACCATTGGGGATACTCCACAACTCGGATGAAGCCTACTTGTAGCAGCCTCTCGATCTCCTCTTTAACCTGAAGGGCCCACTGCGGCTTAATTCTGCGTAGTTTCTGCTTGACCGGTTTGGCGTCAGGAAAGGTAGGAATTCGGTGTTCCACGATCGTCGGATCTAACCCTGTCATGTCTTCATACGACCAGGCAAACACATCAACAAATTCTTTGAGTAAACTGATCAGCTGTTCCCTGTCAGCCCCTTGCATGAAGCTCCCGATCTTCATTTCTTTGACTTCTTCATTCAGCCCCAGATTGATGGTAGACAGATTTTCCCCACAGGCTTCTAATTTTTGTTCCCCACGCTGTTTTGCTAACCTGTTTAACTCGATTAAATAGTCTTTTTCATCTTGACTTATGTTTTTTAAAGATTCATGATTAACTTTAGTTGTTGTTAAATTTTCATTTGTTAAATCATTTTTTAAAATATTGGCAACCGAGGAGTAAGTGGAAATAGAGGAAACTTCATTCACAAAAGAGGGGAGTACAAGCTCGGCGACCGCGTCGAGGTCCTCGACAGTGAGGTCCTCTTCGGGAGTCCCGGAAACAACATTAGATAGCACAAAGGGTTCAAAAGCGGGGCCATCAGGGCGAACATAACCAAACTGCTCCACCAGAGTGTCAGTAGTAGCGAGCGGGCCAGTGGTTCTGGACCAGTTATTAAGTGGTGCCACTGCCGGCTTGAGGTGCTTCACCGGGTCATAAGCTTCACCATTACCATTTTCGATCATAACCACATATCCGTCTTCAAGACCAATTCCTTCAAACAACCCGAAGACATCATCTTCTTCATCAATATTCCACGGAATAAACGGGTCCAGTTGCTTATAGGAACTGCCCACATCAAAGTTTTCATCGACCATCTTGATATTCTCAAATACTTCCCATCCAGCATGAGGCTTTTCATTAATGCCAATAACTGGCTCAAAAGGCATAACATACGCGACATCTTCAACTTTGCAAACAAAATATCCCTTCCAGCACTTTTCATAAGGACGGAGTGGGGGGAGCTTATAGGTCCTTCCACTTTTGATAGCAATCTGTCTCTCCCTTTTCTGACGTACAGCTTCGGCGATTTCGGCAGGAGTCGGTTTATAGCCAAGCCCAAAAGGAAGGAAGAAAAATGGAACATCATCCTTGATAGGTTCAATACACCCTTGTTGCTCTTTTCCAAGCCCCATCATAAGCAGGAACTTCATCTTCTTGACCATATTCAAGGCCATTGCGTCTCCATACCTGGTCCGCTTTCTACCAATTAGATCGGTCTCCTTGACATATTCAATAGCATGGATCCGAGCTTGTGGGATCACTTCAAAACCACTCAAGAAGATGCCAGTATCTTTGTGCTCAATTCCCAAAATCAGGAGGTCATGAACTTGCGTATCATCTTGGGCATGAACTACCACTACATGATTGTCGTGGATGAACTTGATGCACTGATGATAGGAGGAATCTACCCCTCTTACTCCATGGATCCAAGGGCGTCCCAAGAGTAGACTAAATGAGGACTTGATATCAATCACTTGAAATTCAATCGGCATGACAAGAGGGCCAATGGTGAGAGTGAGAAGGACAACACCCAGAACACAGCGACTGGTGCTATCGTAAGCACGAACCACTTGAGAAGATGGGGCCAAATCAGTTATCTTGATTCCCAAATCTGCGAGAACATGCACGGGGCACACATTTACTGAGGAGCCATTATCGATCAAAACACGAGCTAAGTGCTCACCTCCGACCCCAACTGTGATGTGCAGAGCCTCGACATGATTAAGACCAATTTTTGGTGCATCGAGATCGGTAAAAGTGATGATATTCCCAAAATGAATGTTGCCGATCATGTGGACAAGGTCATTGGGAGAAGTCTCGATCGGGATGACAGCTTGAGCAAGAGCTTTAACCAACACGTCTCGGTGCTCCTGTGAAGACAAGAGCAAACCCCAAATGGATATATTAGCCTGGGTTTTCTTTAATTGGGTCAAGACCGGGTTCTCGGCGACCTTCTCTTTCTGAGCGGGGACTTCTTCTTTATCCTTTCCCAATTCACTTGCCTCGGGATTTGGAGGCCGATAGGCTCTTCCCGAGCGAGTGAGGTGATTTACATTTCCGCCAACCCAAGTGGCCTTTTTAACAGGGGACTTTTGCTCCTTAACAGCTTTAGCACTAGACAAAATCGAATCCCAAGAGATCATATGGCATTCAAAATCTTCGGAGATAAATGGAGTTACAGTGTAATTCAAAGCTTTCTTCGGAACGATGAAACTAGTCCTTGAGTAGTTTCCTTCAAACTCGATCACATGGATCCCTGGCAAGGGATTAGTCACCACATTTGGTTGGGGCGGCTTCTGAATGAGTCCATCGTCTATCATGTCTTGCAGAGTGTGTCTCAAACTCCAACATTCATTTGTCGCATGACCAGGTGATACGTGGTATGCACAATATTTACTTGCATCCCAATTCTTAGGAGGCGGATTAGGCGGGCGGTATCCTTCTATCGGCTTTAGTACTCCTTGGGTGACTAATCCTTGAAAGATAGTAGACAATGGAGCGCTGAATTTATCAAAATGGCGATCTCTCTGATTTCCACCATTCCTTCGCTGATCGGTGACAGAGTTCACAGACCCGTCTTGATTATGACACGGAGGTTCCCTATTGTAGCTACTCCGGCTTGGTCCCACATTGCTGTTCCAAAAAGGAGCAGGGGTCACGGCAACATTGTTCACAACTGGTGCCGGGGCTTTAGCAGCGGATCGGAATCTGTAGGAGCTAGGAGAAGAATCTAGCTTGATCACCCCAGTTCGGAAATCTTCGTCAATACAAGAACCCACATCAAGAATAGAAGCAAAATCTGAAAACGGGAGATATTTCATCTTATCTGCATACACCGGCTGAAGATTCTTAAAGAAAATACGAGTTTGCTCGGCACTATCAGGCCTCTCCAGAGTTTGAGAAACTTTCTTCCTCCACCTACTTGCAAATTCAGAAAAGGATTCCTTCTCACGCTGAGCACACGAATCGAGGTCACGACGGCTCTTCTCCCAGTTGGAGTTATCTTTGTATCGCTTCTGGAATTCATCCATGAGCTTCCCCCAATTATCAACCAGATTGGCATCCACAGTCATAAACCACTGCTTAGCGGCTCCTACCAAAGTCAGATGGAAGTTGGAGGCCATCGCACCAACATTAGCCCCACGAGACTGCATTGCATGAGCGTAAGATTTCAGGTGGGCCATTGGGCAACCTGTACCGTCAAATTTCTCCACATCGGGCATTTTGAATTTAGGAGGCAGAACAGCAAATGGAGATAATTTCAAGGAATCTGCAGAAAACTCCCCTTTATTCATGACCTTTCTCAACATTTCTTTCATTTCGCTCATTTCAATCTCAGCTTTAGTAAGGGGTACATATGGGACACCCTTGTAGAACGCTTCCATTTGGCGGACTAGGTTAGGATCTTGCCCCTGGGAAGTTCCTTGATTAATCTGAGAGGCACCGCTAGCAAACGCACCATAAGCGTTGGGCTGCTGATTCGGATACAGAGTCTGCATATACTGAGCAAAGGCATTATGATCAGGCGGATACTGAGACGGATGCACAGCAAAATTTGCTGGATTCGGGATGAAGGGCTGGTGAGTGCCACTGAAGTCTGGATGACCCACATTACCCTGAGGAGGGATGTTCTGGTGATGACTCTGGCCGATGGTGTTGCTACCAATAGGATTCAAGTTGATGGTAGGGATGCCACTTCCATTGGGACCTGTATTTCCATTGGGATTAGGATTGGGAACCCCATTTCCGGTCTGATTAACGTTCGGATCGCCATTGGGATTTCTGTTGGGGTTGCCATTGGGAGCCCCATTACTATTCTGATTCTGCATCTGCACAAGTGTAGCCAGTAGCTCATCTTACTGAATCCTCATCTGACCCAACACATTCTTCTCCAACCATGCTTGAAGACCTGGTGGCGGCACATAGGCTTCCTCATTCCTTCCTGGGCCATTGCAATAGCTTCTTCGGTTACAGGCACTGTCTCGGCAACTCGGATCAACCTCCCCTTACTGTTTCTAGCTCCCCCTTTCCAAGTAGATGCCAGGCTTAGAGTATCTAAAGGGATGGTGTTTAGGGCTGATTAGAGAGTGAAAAGGATCGAGATTTTCCGAGTTTGATTCAAAAGGAGTTCAAAAATCAAAATCAATCCTAGAATGCCGGATAAGCACTTGCTTTATTTTGACATGTTTTTGCATGAATCTTGGAATAGTGGATACCATCTCCAAAGTATAGGACCAACGTTTTTCACCTGTACTGTACTATTGGCCATCCGAGCCCCTAGCGAAGGGCCTATACTCTTTCTGGGATCCACCATTCGGTTACGGTCTATGTGAGGGTCTTGACAATTTCAAGTCAATCCAAGAATTTCAACATGATATCCACAATTGAGGTCGATTATAACCTTTTGGGAATTCATAGGATTGAAGTAAAATTGTTTAGACAAAAACCGACATGAAGTCTGTGACGTGTTATTTTCGAAAGAATATGGACATCGCATTTCGGCTTTTGAAGCTCGGCTTACACCCATCACAGCGACTGTAGGCGCTGCTAAGGGGGAAACAGTATACCGTTGACCCTATGGGGAATTCAAGTGAGCTCCCTTATGCCCCAGGTTTACCGTCTCGGGTTTGAGATTCTAAGACGCTTTTCAAAAAACGTGCATGTGTGTGAGGTATCTATGGGTTCGAAAAATCATTTTGAAAGAACGTAAAGAAAACAAGAAAATCAATTTTTTCCTTTTTTACTTGTTTTACCCCTTTTTTGGGGAATCACTCACCACGCAATGCATATATATATATACAAATAAGATAAGCGAAAAAACGCCCCTGCAAAACAGAGGTTAGGGCACAGATATATACACCCCAAGTAAGGAACATAAAGCATGGCACACACAAAGATTTAGAGTCTAGCCCACTTTAAAACAACTCCCCAGCGGAGTCGCCACTGTGAGAGCCCGCGCCCGAGATGATCGGATCACCGCGAAATGACCGCCCGTGAAAGCGGTTCGCGCCCGTCTCGTGCTGATGCGCTTTTGGAAATGCGCTCGGTTCTCACACAATGGTTTCCTCTTGATGCTGTGATTTGATTGCAAGAGTCGCCACCTCATTTTGATTTTAGGAAAAATGAAGAAAAAACCTTTTTTGAGAAAATGGGTTCGGGGGCTAAGTTACGAGAAAAGAAGGGGTTAGGCACTCTTCTCGCCCGTGATGGTCTCTATATGCGTGCCACTTATATTCAATTTTATGCCTTTTAATTTGGATTTTATGCCCTACCAAAAAATGGTGATGAAATATATATGGAGGTCTTCCTATTCTAGGAAGTTTCATTTTTATTCACAACCGGGAACTCGGTTTGAGTGGATTCCCCGATTGGTTTTCAAGAATGGTTTTGATCATATCAAGCAATAATACATCCACAGGAGGGGAGATTACACAATTACACATATACAAAAAATAGGGGAGACAAATCCCACAAATAATAATAAATATCCTCGACGGTGCTTTTGTTGATTTCGGTGACACTTTCCGTCCCCGAGCCGTCGTTCCTGTCCTAAAATCAATCCGATTCCAAAACTAAAAATTGGGGGTTAATCCCTGAATACTAGGGATCACAAGGGAGTTTTTGTAGACTTTTTGGACCAAGTTTAGGCCCCCAAACACATGAAATAAAGTTGATCACAAAATTCAGCCCAGAAAAGGCAAACAGAAACCTTAGCATGTTTATCACCAATTTTCACCATCTTATATTGGGAATCTGACAAAACACAAAGAACAAAAGTTGAATACCACGCATAAAAAATGAAGATACCAAACTTTGGAGTTCATAGGATGAGTTTTAGTGGTTCAAAAGGTTTCTGACATTTCAATGTCAGAAACTGGAAGTGCAGAATCTGAATTTTTGAGTTTGAAACATATGTTTGAAAGGAGCACTTACAGTGATCCAAAAAATGTATAAAAAATATGATAATCATCCTGAGTTCGTGTAGAACAAAATCCATGTTTTTATCTTTGTCCAGAAAATTATTTTTCATCAAGTTTGAAGCCCAAGAACACAGCAAGGTACCACAGTGAATAAACAACTCAGAATCACTGAGACCCAATTTTATGCATGAAAATATGATCTAGTCATGGAATATGAACATGAAACTTTAGGATCATATATTTCAACATGTTATGAACAACTTTTGTTCTTTGACCTAAACCATAAAATCACTCTAAGATGGATTTACAAGCTCATGAAAATCAAGACTCTATACAGAAAGTAAAAACTGATTATATGAGGCATGATTATAGACCTCAAAACACTACTATATCTTCAAACCAAGGCATGAAACTCAAGGACTTTGATATTTAACACGTTAACAACATTATCCAAGAGCTATTTCTCAACAAATAATGATTTTCACATGCATGATCATGAAGGAAAGCCAAAGAGGGCAGATTTACGCCCTTTGAGAGAAACATGAAGATTTTCATACACAAATTAAAGCATATGAATATTATGACTATTATGAACATATATAAACATAATAAACTGAGTATTAGCATCACATGATCATCATTTATATACATAAACAAAGCTTTACAAAGCTAAAAAAACATGGAAGATGAAGGAAACCTAGTCATTATTTGACTAGGTTCCAAACCACTCCCAATATTGCTTACATATCTAAAGAGCCAAGGTTTACATAGAGTTTTACCTAGCTTTTGAGATTATCGGTGCTCCCTTTGTCAACCAAGGGAAGACTTTTTCTTTTCTTTTTGCTTTGTGTTTGATCAAAGTTTTGGCTTTGATGTGTTTTTTGTGGTTTGTTTGGTGATTTATGGGTGGTGTAGGGGTGGTGTATGAGTGGTGGTGTGGTGATGGTGTGGTGGTGGTGTTCTTGTTGAGAGAGAATGAGAGTGGAGGATGGTAGGGTTTTTTTTTTTTTTTGTTTTTTGTGTCTCTCTTTTGAAATGGATGAGAGTGGTGTATATAGGAGGAGGGAGGTGGTAAATTGGTTGTAACTTGGAGGAGGGAGGTTGTAAATTGGTGGATTCATCATCTATCCTTCTTGACTAAGGCTTAAAGTCATCTTCCTTATCTCTGTTCCGGCTTTCCGCTCCGCAACTGCTCCGTTGTGCGCGTCTCCGGTGTCCCGGTTGTCCGCGAGTCCAACATGAAAGTTGCTCGGAATATTTTTCTGGTCAGGCCGGTATATCTGAAATATTTTTATGAGCAAGGAACGACAATAATATATTTTTTGCTCTTCTTGACCAGTTGATAAGATATTTTGAGATATTTTCCAATTTGGATAACCATCTTTCCGGCTCCGGCTTTCCGCTCCGTCGTGCGCGCTCCGGTGTCCCGGTTGTCCGCGGGCCCAACATGAAAGTTGCTTGGAATAATTTTGTGGTTACGCCGGTATATCTGAAATATGTCAATTAGCAAGGAAATGTAATAATATATTTTTAATGCACAGAATGGATAACAGCGAGCAGTTCGGGGGGTTGCGGTCCCCGTTTCCGGTCCCGCACCTCGAAAAACGAAATTTTTGCATGTTTGCTCGTTTTTTCGCTCTGATCATGAATTTGAAGTCCGTTTATCCATTCGATGCACCGATAAGGCTCACGGCAGTCCCGCACAGCCAAATCGAGGGTTTTAGGTCAATTTTCGGGTTTAGACCGATTCAAGGTGGGTTTTTAGGGGTGCGAGATCAGGGTATCTACACCCGGTTTGATTTAATATCTGCATTTATATTTTATCCTTATTTTCTGCCCCGTTAATTATATTATGGTTCATTTTATATTTGTCATTATCGTTAAGTTCAAGAAAACCATTACTATTGTTATAGAATTTTCCTAACAACATTTCCTTTTTTGTACTTTGTAGATTAAAGTGGAACAACCAAAATGACAAATATTATATAAAAAAATATTTTTTCAGAAAATAAATATACCACACTAATCTACTCCAAACGTAGATTAGTGTGGTACGTAGATTTTGTACGATTGTCACAAACCGGTACGAAACAAGGGAAATTCCGTCCTAGTTTTTGAACCGTTTTGAACCGCTTCGTACCGGTCAAACCGGTCCAAACCGGTCTGAACCGGCCGAGATGAATGAACCGGCGGTACGCAAAAAAAAATATTTTTTCAGATTATCAGGCTTAATTGTGAAAATCTAAGGAAAAAAAAACATTTTTTCAGATTATCATAAAAATATATCAAAGGGGGTGGTATTACCAGGCTTAATTGTGAAAATCTAAGAAAAAAAAACATTTTTTCAGATTATCATAAAAATTACTGAAAAGTGCGCTAAATCCGGTACGGTACACCGGTATGTTCCAGTACCGGTACGTCCCGTCCCAATGACAAAACCGGTACGCTTGCCGGGTCGGTATTTATAACTATGAATCAGAAGCAAACTAGCTTCTTTAGTTAATGTTTGATTATCTAAAGAAACTCAACAAATGGCCATCTTATAATCAACTACTCCCTCCGTCTCATTTTAAACTTCTAAAATTTCCTTTTTTGATGTTCCATTTTAAACTTCAAAATCTAAAAAAAGGAAAGTTATTTATACTTTTTTTATTTAGTGTGACCTACATGTCATACGAGTAAACTGCTTTTTTGAGTTTCATACTATTTCAGATTTTCAATTTTACCTCTGTACTACCGAAACAACAAAAGTAACATGCGTACTATTGATAAATTAGCAAAACTAACCAAAATCGTTAATGGTTGTTAATGGACACTAATGGAAGTTAGTAATTTAACGGACATTACAATCAATATTTTCAATTTGCCCCCTTAACGAAACTAATTCCTAACTCGCTTAGTTGAGTCCCAAAAAAATGACCGATACACCTTTGTTTATATAAAAAAACATTTAATCCACAAATAATATATAAATTAAAGTAGTATAAATGATAATGCATTGATTATTATAGCTTTTTTTTATTTCATGAAAAAAAATAACAAAATCTCAAAAACTACAATTAATTTTGTATATTAAATTTTAATTGATCTATTATTATAATAATATAATAATAAAATAATGAAATATCTACTCTCCAAAATATATTCTATATAAATTATACTGATAATACTAACATTAGAGAAAGAAAGAAAAAAAAAAGATTCTATCTTACATTCCTTTTACCAGTAACACGATATTAACATTAAAGAAATGAAAAAAAAAATGACCCAAAAAAAAAAAAAAAACCTTTCCCTTCCCCGTCCCTGTAACCCCCACCCTTATCCCCACCAACACCCCATGATTTTTGGGTTCTGATTCTTAGAAGGTCGGCCGTTTCAGTCACACACCGAAAATGTATAATCCAGAATCAGTCCAAGGCTACTTCAAAGTGAATAGGACCGTCGACGATGGCGGTGGTGAAGGGCACACGTAGCCCTCTGCAATTTGACAGCTTAAGTGCTTCAAAAATTGGGTACCTTAGAAGTTGCATTGTGGTTCAATGGATCCACTGCACAACACTTTCTCCGAAACTGAGAACTCATCTAATCTCTGCGATTCGATGCCTCGCATTAATTTATTCTTATTTTGGTCCAAGTAATGATGAACAATGGCTTTCCAAGTTTCATTACTTTTCATTTGGTTGGGAAATCAAGTGTTGTTTCCTCCAAAGTCGATGATAATTCAGATCTAAGTGAAATGGGCATGGTTACTGCTGCAATTAAGATGACCAGTTGAACCACCGTCGGGAAACAAGGGGAAGGGAGATGCGGCAGCGGTGGGCGGGCAAACTGCCGGAGGTCGATGGGATGAGAAGAAGAGCGACGGGGGATAGGCGAAGGATGATGGCAGGGGGAGACTTTCTTCTACGATCATTATCTTCCTCAGACCTAGATCGGTGGTTTTTTTAGGCACAGATCAATGAGTTTTTTATTTTTCTTTTTTGAAAGAAATCAATGAGTAATTTAAGGATTGAGATTCTGAAATTAACCCAACACACTACGATAATGACGCTAACAACTAAAACGAAAAATATAAAGCTTTTAGGTTGGAAATGGAAACAAATGCAAAGATGAGGGATGAAACAGTTATTTAGCTTGTTAAGTTACTAATGCTTATTAACGTCCATTAATATTTTTAACAATTTTGGTTAGTTTTGCTAATTTATCAATAATACGCATGTTCCTTTTGTTGTTTAGATAGTACGAAAGTTAAAATGATATTCTTGAAATAGTACGGATGTCATAAATGTGGTTTACTCCATGTCATACACACAACAACTATCTACTAACTATTCTCTACCTCACTTTCTCTCTCCTACCCACTATCTATACTCACAACACTCTACCCCACTATCTATATTTTATAATATAAAGATTCTCATCTTAATTCTTATGCCCACTTTGTTTTTAAAGTTTAAGATGGGACGGATGGAATATTCATTACGTCATCGCCTATTTTTCTAGCTTCATTCAAACATAATAATACTATGTATGACTATCTAAAAACAACAAACTTGATAATCTTATCCATTTATCAATCACACTTTTCCCCGACTTTTGGTGTCTTCAAACGTTTTATTTGATCAGCTATGTTTTGTTGACCCCCCCCCCTCCCCCCCCCCCCCCCCCCCCCCCCCCCCCGGTTTCCCTAGAGTACACACCTTATTCGAAATGAATTCTTGAGGGAAAAGGAACATTTTTAAGACCATCTCCAATGGTACTTTAAAATTTTAAAATATAGCATTGTTTTGCTTCAACGGAACTCTAAACAGTTCTTTATTATAGAGCAACTCTATCTCTTGCTTCAAATTTGGTGCAACAGATAGTGCTGGGCTATCCCATTTTTTTTCTTTTTTTCTTTTTAAATATCATTTTTTATTGTTTTTATATAGATATGATATATAAAAAGATTTACAATATAAAATTTATACAACCTAATATTGTTTATATATGTGAAATATAATGAATATTTTAACAAAATTCTTATTTAGGTAAGATTTGAAGCAAATTGTTGGAAATGTTTTGTGCGAAAATTGCACCATCATAAAGAATAGTGCAATTTTTGCTCTAAACTGTTAGAAATTATCTTAGGCACGTTAATTTGGTATGATATCTAAAGATGAACTTATAGCACTTTTACTTGGAAAATCTCAACATATTACTAATAGTTTCTGTAATTACATATATTTAGTATCATGGTTAAGTCTTATCATGTGTCTTAAGGGCACACGTTAGAAAAACCATTACTATAATAAACTCTAAGTCAATTAGTCGGGTAATGTTTTGTTAACGAATTATACATCACAGTGATAAAGACAAGCAGGGCCGGCCCAAGGGGGGGCAGGTGGGGCGCCCGCCCAGGGCCCTTGCCGGGAGAGAGGGGCCCAAAATTTTTATAGCATGTATATATACATGTGTGTGTGTGTGTGTGTATGTATATGTATATGTATATAAGTATATATTTATTATGAAAACAAAATTATCACTAATTCTTTCTTAAAGAAATTAAAGAAAATCAGCTGACACATTTTATTAGTTCATTTTTAAGCAAAAGAGGCCCCAAGAAAAAAAAAATACACAAAAAAGGCATATTTTATTTGAGAAAAAAAATTCAACCAAGGACAACTGCATATATAACTTTTGGGGCCTTCATATTCCTCATTCATATTATATTTGAGCCATCATACTTTTGGGGTCTTCATATTCTCTTATTTTAATAACTCAAAGAAAATTATTTTTTTCTTGTGACAAATTTAACTAGAAATGAAAACATCTTTGTAAGACATAGATATGTATAATCTTCTTTGGAGTAATTTTTTTAGTCCTCATATTCTTATCATATTATTTTATTTATGGTGAACATAATTCAATCTTATCTTTTGCAAGAGTTTTTAAGACACTTTTATATATTTATTTAATATGTTCTTTTGCAAATTTTGGGACGTTATATGTATATTTTTTTAATCATGTTTTTGTTGTACATATTTTTTTCTTTTTATATTTTTACTGGGTTTTATATATTTTCTTACTATTTTTTATGATAAAAATTTATAGGTTTGATTATAACCTTTAATTTATCTGTTATTATGATAACTTCAATCATTTGATCTTACAATTATTTTATACTTGAATACAAATTCAAAGTACAATTTATCTGTTATTATGATAACTTCAATCATTTGATCTTACAATTATTTTATACTTAAATACAAATTCAAAGTACAAGTTAACACAAAAAAATAATTCTTCTAGTAAAAAACAGGAGTTTTGAAGGAGAAAAAAAAAAGATTTATAAAAGGTCGTTCATTGTTTCAAAAAGAGAAAGAGCCTTTCATTGGACCTCGCCCAGGGCCCAAAAAAAGCTAGGAACGGCCCTGAAGACAAGCTTTACAATTTGTGAAGTTTAGAGTTTGATTCCTTTGCTTCCTGATTTGGAATATCGTATATAAAAAAAAAGTCAAGTCATAACGTATGTGAGGTAATTTCATAGACTTTTGATACTCCCTCCGTCCCAGTTTAAGGTTCTTAGTTTTTTTGCTGTTTGTCTGAATGATCTTTGAGCAATAATTAAAGACTAATTTAACTATTCAAATGAAAATCTAAAACTTGTTATTGATAGTATATATGATGCTCTATCAATAACTAGTTTTAGATTTTCATCTCAATAGTTAGATTAACCTTCAGTTATTGCTCAAAGATCCTTGAGACAAACAACAAAAAAATTAAGAACCTTAAATTGGAACGGGGGTAGTACTTATTATGGAATATAGCTTCATGACATAATAATAATAATAATAATAATAATAATAATAATAATAATAATAATAATAATAATATAATAATAATAATAAGCAATAATTATATCTCTTCTATCTATTTTTTTTCATTAGTTAAAAACTCTTTGGGTTCGATCCCTCTCCTTGCTTCCTTCTGGCGTTGACATTGTCAAAAAAAAAAAAAAAAAAAAACTCTTTGGGTGAGAATTTATATTAAATGTATTTCCCACTTTTCGCTTCCTATTTCTATCATATCTGTAGTTATTCTTGTGTGATGATTAATATTCCCTCCGTCCCAAAATGATCTTCACATTTGACTATTCAAACTTTTTAAGGATAATAATACTTGCTTTATTAGCCATGCTGTGTTTATGAACATTTAAGCCTAAATTATAGAAATGAGAAAAACTTTTTGGGACAATGAAAATGGCAAATGAGAAGATCATTTTGGGACGGGGAGAGTAATAAAGTTAGAAAAGAATGCCACAACATTTAGTACTCTATCGTCTCAAATTGCACGAAAAGGAAATCCGATTTCGTTCAGACATTAATGATTATTCAAATTAAATGTGCGGAAATTAAGAAAATATGTTACTCCCTCCGGTCCAAAATAATTGTGTCTTTTTGTATTTGCACAACTCTTAAGAAATGTAATAATTATCATGACTTAGTGACAAAAGTTCCAACTTTACCCTTATTAAGTATGCAACTTTCTTACATTAATGTCTCACACTAAGATAATTAATAAAAGAGAACAAGTTTCAATGCAAGGATAAGAGAGACATTTAGCTCAAAAGTGACAATTATTTGGACCAAAATTTTGGTCCAAAAGTGACAGTTATTTTGGACCGGAGGGAGTGAAAATATAGGTGTTGTGAGTGGCTAGGTAGGAGAGAGAAAATGAGATAGTGGATAGTTTGAGAGTAGGGTTGTTAAACGAATCGAGCCGGACCGAGCTCATAAAAGCTCGAGTTCGAGTGGGGTCGAGGTGAAATTGAGCTTGAGCTCGAACGGAATATTCAAGCTCGTTTTGTTAGGGAGCCGGCTCGTGTTCGATGAGTTTTAGTCGAGATCGACTCATTTAAGCTTGAGCTCAAGCTCGTTGACACGTAAAGTTATTGTTCGCGATCGGCTCATAATTGGCTCGTTAAAGCTCAAATCATTATTACCATGTGCTCCCTTCGTCCCAAAATACATGTAGTTTAAGGTGTTGAAATTTGTCCAAAAAATATTTGTAGTTTTTTTTATCTAGACATCTTTAACATTGTTTGTCAAATATACCCTTATTTTATTTATGATGGTAGTTCTCATTGTAAAAGCATTTAATTATCTTGGTACTTGAAATATTTTAAGGGTAATTTAGTCCATTAGACATGCATTGATTGATTTTCTTAATATGTGTGAAATCCCTAGAACTACAAGTATTTTGAGACTGAGGGAGTAATAAATACACACATAATACATTCATGACGTATGTACGAAAATAGTAATTGAACTCGAGCTCGATAAGGCTCGAACTTGAACTCGTCTGATTTCCAATTTTTTTAAAAACAGTTCCAAACTCGAGTTTGACTCGTTAAAACTCTATTTCAAGCGGCCCACGAAAAGATCGCGAACAGTTGACAAACATCTCAAAATTCGATTTCGACTCGAGCTCGAATGATAAACTGGGATCGAGCTCGGGTTCGAGCTCCAAACCCCAAAGCTAGACTCAGCTCGGCTCAGCTCGTTTAGATCCCTAGTTCTGAGTGGGTAGGATAGATAAAATTGAACATTTTTGGTAAGTAATCATTAGTATAAGACGCCCAAAACAGAAATAAGTAATCATTAGTTTGGAACGGATGTAGTATACAAAATGATGTGTCATGATTTTGTTGGTGCTTTTAGTTAAAATGTAACGTGTCCACAATTAATGCAACTAATAAAATATCACCGGCTTATTTCGTACTCATGGTTTTGTAAACTTCTTTTATGTTTCTATCATTGTTGTTCTTGTGACTTGTGGGAGTAAATGGGATGCAAAAGAGAGGGCGTAGTTAATGAGAACATTAGTTTTTGGGTTTTAAAGTTCGCAAAATCTTAGGAAAAACGCGTTTTTCCAAACGCTTAGGAAAAACGTGTTTAAAAAATGAGGTGGCATTTTTGTAAATAATCGGAATTTCTCAACGGTTCTGGATATCAATATAAAGACTTCTGAATATGAGATAGCTTGAAAGTGATAGCAGAACCTTTGAAAGTGATAGCTAGAAGGGTTCTCTGGTTCTGGATATCAATATAAAGCCTTCTGGATATGAGATTGATAGCCAGAACCTTTGAAAGTGATAGCCAGAAGGGTCCTGGATATCAGTATAAAGCCTTCTGAATATCAATATAAAGTCTTCTGAATGCTTTGAAAAACACGGTTTTCTAAAATTAGGAAAAACCCGTTTTACAGAAGACCAACCCTTTAAAGTTTTGTATCAAGACTCGGAATTTTCATCAAGTTGATAAATTGAATAGTTTAATATTCTATCCCAAATTATTATGGAGATTATTATAAAACTTTGTACAGCCTAATCTAATTTATGATAAGATGGGCACACAAACAATTTTTTATGAAGGTTGTGGGACTCGAACTTTGAACTAGGGATGACCAAAACCGGTTCCGGGCCCGGTTCCGGTTCGGAACCGCCGGTTCCGGTTCAGCATATATGTGACCCTGAACCGGCCCGCTCTTACACCGGTTCCGGTACGGTTCCGGTCCGGTTCCGGTTCAGTCCACGCTACCTTTTTTTTATTTTTTTTTATCATACAATAATGAATAAACATGTTAAAATTCATTAAAAGACAAGAGATTTTTATTTTATAATACACGAATGAATAAACATGTTAAAATTTATTGAAAAATAAGGGATTTTTATTTTTTTTAATGGAAATGCCGACCGGTTCCGGTTCCGGTTCGCCATATATGTGACCCTGACCCGGCCCGCGCTTACCACGGTTCCGGTTACTTCGGTTCCGGTTTACTCCCCGGTTTGCTCCGGTTCGGGCTTTTCCGGTCCGGTTCCGGTCCGGTTCCGGTCCGGTTTGGCCATCCCTACTTTGAACCTCTCCTATGAATGAGTTCTTACATATTAACCTACTCCTTCCGTCCCAAAATAATTTTCACATTTGACTATTCAAACTTTTAAAGGATAGGAACACTTGCTTCACGAGCCAAGTTTGTGTTTATGAACATTTAAGCCTAAATTGTAGAAATGAGAAGAACTTTTTGAAATAATGAAAAATGGCAAATGAGAAGATCATTTTGGGGCTGAGGGAGTATATCACTAGAGCAGAGTTTTAGGACGTTACTTTTACCTTGTTTTTATAAAATTTATTCTAAAATTGTTGACTATTTTTACATTTAAAATTTAGAGTAATACTCGGGGATGAATACTGCGTAAATCGTGTTCACAAAATTTAGGTTGACGGTCATTAATTGAATGTTTGACTTATTGGTTACATGTTAAATGATTTCAGCATCAAGAGAAAAGTATTTTTTTTCGTCCCTGAACTTATCTATTTTTACTTTTTGATCACAAACTATTTTTTTTTTACTTAAGAATTCTCAAACTACGTTTTTTTTTTACTTAAGAGCCCTTCCGTCTGTATGCCGTCTAATTGTCCGTTAAATCCGATGATTTGGCATGCTGATGTGGCATTTTTACTTATGTGGTGCTGACTAAGCATGCTAAATACTGATTTGAAGGTTTCTGTTAAATAAAGGGGTGAAAGTGTAAATTTGAAAACAAATTATGTCCCACTCCCCCATTTCACCCATGCAGCCACCTTCATCTCCACCACCACAACCATCACAGCTACCTCACTACCACCACCGAAATAACCGCCACCAATACCAAAATAAAATTACCAGCCACATTCTAAAAGCAATACTCACATATTCAGACCTGGGTTACACCCCAGTTCATTTGATGAATTGAAATTAAAGAACCAATTACTATGAATCATCTTATTTTCAAACCCAAATCAAATTATACAAAACCAAAATCATCTATAAAACTAATTTGACTAAACTAACATATACACGTCTTAATCTAATTTGATGATACTCAAAACAAGCATTAAAAACAACTCAATCTGACTACAAAATCATATCTGGAAAGAGAGAGGGGGGGGGGGAAGGGGCGGACTGGGAAACGATGGAAGACGAAGGATCCAGATCTGATTTCAATCTAGGGTGCTCTGTTTACGAGCTTGGAGCTTCATGGCAGTCTGATGATGACGAAAATGGATATAGTGAGGTGGTGTTGATGTATTTGCAGAAGAAAAAGAGGAGCGTTGGAGATGGCAGGGGAGTTTGCGCCGGCGGCAACCATTGCTGACGAGGAAGAGTTGGGTATTACCAGATATGAAGAAGATTGAGCTTGATCGTCGGATTTAGAAGCTGAAACGGCCGACAGATTACGATTTTCGGCGGCGACGGTAGAGAGGATCATATTCCCGGCGGAAAAAGGTTTCAAGGAAACGGAATTTCTGGAATTGGTGAAGAAATTGGGAGATTGAGTAACAGATTTCAAGGAGGGGAGAGAAGATTTATCGAGGTACGGATTCCAGATCGCGATTGAAGAAATTGGGGGCAGTTTTGGTTGCCGGCCGGAGAGGAGGGAAGGGGAAGGGAACCAGAAATGGAGAGGAAGAAGAAGAGAGAAGAAGAAGAAGAAGAAGAAGAAGAGATAGATTGACGGTATATAATGGAGTATATAATTTAGGTTTAGGTTTTCGTTTTTATATTTGGGTATATATTGGAGTATATAATTTTAGCCCCTCCATTTTATGAAAATGATTTTTAATAACTAATGTTTTGGTATTATACACATTTAACCCATTTTACTTATATTTAACCCCTTATACTTCCACCTAAGCAAATTTTCATATTGTGTGGTACCAAATAAGCACAAAATGCCACACCAGCATGCCAAATCAGCGGGTTTAATGGTGCAATTGACGGGAGACAGACGGAAGGACTCTTAAGTTAAAAAAAAACGTAGTTTGAGAATTCTTAAGTAAAAAAAAATGATTTGGTGACCAAAAAGTAAAAAACAGATAAGTTCAGGGATGAAAAAGGTATTTTTCTCTCAGCATCAATCAACAACGATTGTCCTACAATACAATACTCCCTCCGTCCCACCCGAATTAGGATTTTTGGTTGGGCACGGGGATTAAGGAAAAAGTGTTAGTGGAGTAGGTGTTGTGAGTATGAAAAGTGAAGTAGGAGAGAGAAAGTAGGGTAGAGAATAATGAGTAGAAAGTTATTGTGAGTGAATATGGGACCCATTAAATAAAACATTTTTATTTTTGGGTTGTCCTAATTCAAGTGAGACACCCAAAATAAAAAATTGTCCTAATTCAAGTGGGACGGAGGGAGTATGCGCTATCTGAAGTAAGGTTGAACTTGCCCAAATCAGCGAAACTGGTGCAAGATTTAAGCTGCACTGTACTCTCCTCTTATTTTTTTCTTTTAGACATATATGAAATATGTTTTGATATATAGATAGAATTTAATTTAATGTTATTTATATTAATTATAATTAGGGGTGATCATGGTCCGATCTGGTCCATTTTTTAGTAAAAAAAAGTCACATAATTAGAACCAGAACCAATACTCCGGTTCTATAAAAATTTAGAACCAGAACCAAACCAATACTTCTGAAAATCAATATACTAGTTTTGGTTCGTGTCTGGTCTAATCATTTGAAGTTGATTTGTTTTCAAATAAACCAATACTTGGAAAGGAGAGAGGTGGCACAGTTGAAGAGTCGAAGACTAGGGTTTTCACTCCTTGGGTAAACTAAAAAGAGGATATGAATTATGAAAAATAAAAGTTGAAAAGTGAAAATAACTGAATAAAGATTAGGAGTCTGGGACTTGGGTTTGGCGATTTGGGACCTTGGGGCTTTAGTAGGGTACCAAAGTACAAATAATTAAATAAGTCTGTTTTTATTAAGCAATTTAAATAAGTCTTTGAAATTTATAATACAAAAGTAAGTATATAATTTTATTTACTATATAATAATGCGTATAAAATAAGTATATATAGTATATATGCACAACTGGGTTGGTCCGGTTCTAACCGGAATTAATTTTACCGAGAACCAGAACCGAACCAATAATCTGGTTCTATAATATTTTAGAACCGGAGCCAAACCATGTGTACTGGTCCGATCCGATTTTGGCTGGTCTGATCCAGTTCCTTTGGTCTGGTTCGGTTGAAAAGAAAATTTTCTCACCTCTAATTATAATATGTGCTGGACTCCTGTGACACCGTCTCACGGCGTGAGACGGCTCACAGCCAAGCCGAGTCGAGCCATTTTTATTTTATTTTTTTGCCTCCAACTTTTTTTTCCTACGCCATTTTTTGCTCGCCAGCAAAAGTAACATTTTTTTCTCATATGTAACACTTTTTTTTCCAAAACTGTACCACAATTTTGCTGCAATAGATTAAAGATAACATAAGATTGACAACTAAAACTAATGTTACATTTTATAATAAATGAATGTAACTTTTTTTTTCTCAATTGTAACACTTTTCTAGGGTTTTACATTCAATTGAAATGCAAAAACCGATTATATACATTTTTACACTTTCTTAAAAAAAAAAACTAACATATATAAAACTGTTACATTCATATATATAGCAAATTACATGTGTTACATTTCAATTATTATTTTTTCTAACCACAAAAACTTTTTTTTTTCTTTTTTGCAAAATTGTTGTTACATTTTACAATAAAGTGTTACCTTTTTAGGACTAAACTGTTACTTTCTTCATAAAAACGTGTTACATTTTTTACGACGAGCAGCTCACTTTTTTTGTGTGTTAAAAGTATGTTTTTTTTTAAAATAAAAATTAAGCATATCATGACATATATAGTTTTATTCGTCTCGTCGAGACGAAAACAACGGTATTTTTAGATTTTTTTTCGACTTCAAAATCACAAGATATAGCATTTTAAAGTTATTGTGGGATTTTATTTTTAGGAATGACAGGTGTCGCGATTTGGGAGGACAAGAGCTGTGGCTGGGCGGGTACAGCTGGGCAAACGGGCCGGGTTAACCCATGGGCGGTCGGTCTCACACTGTGAGACGGCCGCATATAAGTTTTTGCCTTACAATATTGAGTCGCTCTTGTGAAAAACGCGTTTTACACTAGCCTTAGTGTAAAACGTGTTTTCCACATAGAAGGGTTCTTGGGCAGGCACTTTTCGATACTATAGGAGGCACTTTCCAATTTTTTACAGCAGACACTTTTTTGGGACTTTCACAGCAGGCACTTTTTTACCTTAGAGAAGGCACTTTTTTTGGCACTTAAAAAAAAAAAAAAAAACCCAATAGGCATGTTTTAAAACTCAAGCAGACACTTTTTTACCTTAGAGAAGGCACTTTTTTTGGGCACTTGAAAAAAAAAAACCCAGCAGGCATGTTTTAAAAAAAACTCAAGCAGACACTTTTTTACCTTAGAGAAGACACTTTTTTTGGCACTTGAAAAAAAAAAAAAAAAAACCAGCAGGCATGTCAAAACATGTGCCTGCTCTAGTGTTAAAATATGCCTGCTGTAATATTGAAAAATGCCTCCTACAGTTTTGAAAAGTGCCTGGTGAGTTTTCATGAGTTCAAGTTATTTACATCAATGTCACCGCGCCAACTAACAGCGTTCTCCGCTTTTTGCGTAAGCTAATATTTACAAGTTTGCCACCGGCTTAAAACACGTTTTACACTAAGTTAGTGTAAAACAGGTTTTTCCTAAGATTTTGTGTATAATATTACATTTCTTAGAGAATGTAAAAATTCTCTCTCTCTCTCTCTCTCTCTCTCACTCTCATTTAATAAGGAAATATTGAAAATCTTCATTTTGAGTAATGTGACTTATCAATGAAATACTCAAAAGAGAATAAATGTGGCCTTTTTATGAGACAAAAAGTGTATAAATTATTTATAATCAATAATATATTGATCAATGGAAAATATTTTAATTAGAGAAATTTTTGCATTCAACCGTTAGAGATTCCCTGCCTAAATTTCTTTAAAAAAGCTATCTATATATATAATATAGCAGAGATATTTGGTGCTCTCACAGGAAGCCACGTGTAATTTCAAGAAGCTGCCACAGTCACAAGCAAAGAAGCAAAGTTACACATTCATTAATAGTCATTAAAAATATGATAAAATAGTTTTTTGTAAAACAATTTAGTCAAAAGTTAATTAAATTGATCATGAAAATGAAATTGAAGTTATGATTCCAAAATGAAGGGAGCATTTAATTTTTTTTAATTATACTGCATTGTTTTCCATATACTCCTTCACTCACCAAAGCTTTTGATTTTACCATATTTAACCAATTCATATACAGTATATATTATAATTTATCTTTAGACATATGAATATTTTATTTTTAATATTTTGAGCTTGTGGTATAGATCTTATTTTCACTTATATTAGCTTATTTTAAGGTTAGTGCTTTTGTCCCAAATAATTTCATTTCATAATAATTTTAATTTATTGTGAAATTTACCTTAAATTATAAAGGTTTGAATACATAGAATATTTCAAACTAAAAAAATTAAAGAATATATTTAACACATATAATTTAAAGAACACTAATTGATGCACCATTTAAAATTGTTGTCAATAGTAATCTATATCTATATATATAATATAGCAGAGATATTTGGTGCTCTCACAGGAAGCCACGTGTAATTCCAAGAAGCTGCCGCATGTCACAAGCAAAGAAGCAAAGTTACACATTCATTAATAGTCATTAAAAATATTGATAAAATAGTTTTTTGTAAAACAATTTAGTCAAAAGTTAATTAAATTGATCATGAAAAAGAAATTGAAGTTATGATTCCAAAATGAAGGGAGCATTTAATTTTTTTAATTATACTGCATTGTTTTCCATATACTCCTTCACTCACCAAAGTTTTGATTCTTTACCATATTTAACCAATTTATATACAGTATATATTATAATTTATCTTTAGACATATGAATATTTTCTTTTTAATATTTTGAGCTTGTGGTATAGATCTTATTTTTCACTTCATATTAGCTTATTTTAAGGTTAGTGCTTTTGTCCCAAATAATATCATTTCATAATAATTTTAATTATTGAAATTTACCTTAAATTATAAAGGTTTGAATACATAGAATATTTCAAACTAAAAAAATTAAAGAATATATTTAACACATATAATTTAAAGAACACTAATTGATGCACCATTTAAAATTGTTGTCAATAGTAATTTTAACATTCTATAGCTAATTTTGAAAAGAATTATGCCGTCAAAAGAAACAGAAAATGAAATGATATGTTTTATTGTGGAAACTGCCACATGTCACAAGCAAAAAGCAAAGTTACACATTTACACATTAAAACTGGTTTTACCTCTACGTAGAATCATTATAGATTTGCTTTATCACAAACTTATTTTAAATCTAAATTAGTTGAAGTGAATCTGACTTAAATATATTTACCTCTTCAAATCCATGAAAACTTAACTAGGTGCCACAAAGGCATGCCACCGATCCATCAAATTTGTCTAAACTATATTCCTTTTTTTGTTTTTATAATTGTATTCATCCAAGATCAATCGACTATATATATGGTATCATGTTGGGGTCATATTGGGGTTGAAACTCATTAGAGCATTTTGAAATTTATGTCACATATACTAACAGTGTGTATGTTTATTTGTTCATAGTCTTCATTTATTCTTATTTTCAGGGAGTATTGATTAGCATTTTAAGGTTTCAGTTTGGATGATTTGAAAGAAAAAACAAAAATGAAGTGGTAGTTATTTGTTTTCGTTGAATTAATCATTGCATTTTACATTTATGGTTTGTTAAAAAATTTGAAATCATTAGACGCATTTGTTTAAAAGTTGAGATTAAATGTTATAGCATGAAAATGTGATATGCATGCGTCCATTGCTGAGAAGAGATTAAGACAATATAATTCTAATCATCTTGTGTTTGGATTTCTAATCGTTACTTCGTCCGTTTTAAAATGAATGTTCAATATATTTTTAATTTTTTATTCTCAATCAAAAAGAAAATCATTTTATTTTGAAATGGAAATATTATTCACATATACGGAGTATATTATTAGTATGAGATTATAAAGCGGAAGTCAATAGAGTTTGAACATATTTATAATTGCTTACTTCATCATTTTACAGTTAACTATTAGCGACGGATGCATATTCTCATATGAACTTGTAGTGCTTGTGCTTATAAATGCATAATTTGGAGGATATATTTTGCTCTTTCAGTGGTGTAGGGTAATCTTGATATCATAATACAAAAGGGTATTTTGGTCAATTCAATAAATCTTATTGATGGATCTTATTGGAAATTAAGTAAACTATATATGGGTTTTTAGTATGATTAATTAAATTTTAGATTTTTTACATACAAAAATTTAAAAAAAAAATAAACGTCTCTGATGCATCGTTTAAAATACTATCACATTTTTAGAGTTTCAGGATAATAATTATTTTTTCATCAACATGTTTAAAAATGATTCAGTCAAATCGTCTTTTCTTCACTCATTTTTTTTCCAGTTTGAATGTAGGAGTCACATCTTAACTCAATGTACTATTTTAGCTATCTCATTAAAAATTATAAAATCTAAAAATAGATTTTTTTATAAATATTTTAATTAATGAAACCCACATATCATACTCACATCAATTAACTCTACCTCACTATCTCTTCTGCTCAACTATTTACACTCACAACACATTAAAGAACAAATTTAAGGTTCTTAATCTTAGCCTAAAAAAAAAAAAGAAAAAAAAAAAGGTATTTGCCAATTATTTTCTAATTAGCTAATATAGCAATTAAGATTAACCAAAATTTCATAAAGAAAGATTTTCAACAAAAAAAATAAATTTTATTTAATAGACTCTACGATGCCCCGTCGAGTATCGACGGGTGACATACTAGTTCCATAATATAGAATTTCTTTGTGCAAAATAAACATCATTAAGGACACATAGAGTAAGATATTTTAACCACGCTTGTATTATAGGAACATTTAATTGACTTATGCATGTTCCCGCTTCAAAAAAAAAAAAAAAAAATGTCATGCATGTTCCCAAGAAATTATTGAACAATGTAGTATGATTTTCTTTAAGAATGTAGTTTTATTTACTTATATTTTAATAAAATTGTAATAGAATAAAAGTTTCATTGGCAATGGTTAATTAAATATTACACATATCTAAGTTTTATTATTCATATATAATTGTTGCGTACCAAATATATTTATAACCAAAATTTATGGCCGTCTTGGTGGACCTAAGATTTTTTGTAAACGGGGGCAAAAATTTCTTAAGGAGAAAAAAATGTTAGTGTATTTTTTATTTTACATCTACGAGGGCAAAGCTTACTAAATTGCATTAGCACCCCTAACTTTTACAGAAAATTGTACTGATATTTTTTTTTTCAAAACGGGGGTTGGGGCCTCGAAACCCTCTACCTAAGTCTGCCGTGCTCTTATATGAAAATGATAGAGAAAATTACGTTTTAGTCTCCGAATAATATCAAATCTACATTTTAAGTCATGCACTTTTTCAAGTTACGTTCTAATCCTACAAAAATATTTTATGTAACCATTTAATCCTTTAGTGGATAACTACACCCCTCCCCTCTCCCTCTCCTCTCATTCTACACCCATCCACACAAACTTTTTCTCTCTCTAAACTTTCTCTCTCTAGTTCCTCCCGGTGACCTTCCCATCCCTCTCGCCGGCGACCGCTCCCCCATACTCCGGCGAACCCTCCCCATACTCCGGCGGCCCTCCCTCTACTCCGGCGGCCCTCCCCCTACTCTGGCGGCCCTTCCCCATACTCCGACGACCATTCCTTCCTATACTCCGGCAATGCGAAGATCGACATGTTCAAGGGATCAATGAGGCTTACTGTGGACAAGTGGGGCCGTGTTGAAGTTACAGAGTCCGCTACTTTCTATGTCAAAGAAGATTGCAATCTATCTCTCATCGAATTTGAGCTCGTGAATGTTGCCGAAGAGTAATTCATACACAAAATCCAAATAAAAAGCAATCCAAAAGGCTAGCAAACTTTGCGGGAAATTTGCCTCAGATTCTCGGGTGTATTTTCTCCTCCATAAACAATGTATTTCAGAGAACTTTTTTTTTTTTTTTTAATTTGTTTTCCATTTCTGGGGTTGGAGGTAAAGGTGGGGTAGGAGTTTGAATTTGACTTTAGAGAAGCAGTTGATTTTGGGTAAATTCTATATACAAGGCATACTACATACAAGGCACCAATAATGGCAAAACTACCATTCGCGTGTCGTGTGTAAAAGGACGACTTGAAGGCTTCATGTTGTGTACTAATACACGAGATAGACCAATTGTATAAAATGTCCAGTCGTGTGAATTTATACGAAATATACTATACTCTGTCACACAAACATACACGAAATGCATATGAACAGGTCGTGTATAGCTCATACGACATGTTGTCACACATGTCGTATTAAAGCACACGATATAAAGCCCTATGCTCGTGTATATTCATGCGACATGTCAAAATGAAGGTGTTCTTCGATGATTTGCAACACGATGTTAATGATACGCATATGCTATGTTAAATTATTGAATTGTGTTGTTAATTGAGCAAAATTTGTACACTTAGACATGACAAGTAACAAACGTCATATTGGATCATACAATATCATATAACCTATCACATTAAGTGTTACCACTTTATTTATAATCCCCTAACAAATGATTGTGGTGTTATGTTTCTAATCAAGATTATATTTAAAGAGGTAATTAAACATGTTATAATGCATCATACAATATCATATATAACATATCACATTTATTAGGTTAAAGTGATACCACTTTATTTATCAACTAACAAACGATGTTATGATGTGCATATACTATGTTAAATTAATGAATTATGGTGTTATATTTCTAATCAAGATTATATATAATGAGTTAATTAAACATGTTATATAACGAGTTAAGTTGTTTTCGATGATTTTCCAAACGAGGTTAATGATAAGTTGTACATTAGAGGAATACCACTTACTCAAGATTATATATTTGAAATCATCATATTTGTTAATCAAGATTATATGTTTCTTGTTATAATAAGTTGGAAAACAAACAATGATTACATATATGAATGAACCAACATCATACAATATCATATAACCTACCACATTTATTATAATTAAATTTCTCTTTTTGATAAGGTGTTCGTGTGGGCATACACGACATGTATTAAGACATTTCGTATGAAACTATACACGAGTTAAGACATTATATCTCGTGTATTGTTCATACGAGATCAATACCAGAAAACAAAACCATATCGTATGAACTTTATACGAAATGTACCATAGTGTCTCGTGTTTATACACACGAGATACACCCAGAACACTTAAACCCCCCATAAACCCTACCTCTAACACCCATTGTTAACACCCATGCACCATTGATATACACTTTCAAAAATATTACCATTCTTAACACCCATCAATTTATACCCATTATTATCATTAATTCTCAAATCATCTAACACCATATTATGGATTCTCCACAACATTCTCCAAGTCTTTATGATCATATTAATCTTGATCTCTGTAGAATATATTTTTGAAGAAGAAGGTTTGCCACCAAATTCTCCACATCAAAATCAAAATCCAAGCTGCAATGAAGTAAGTTTTAAAGTTATATTTGGTGTTATGATCAAAATCACAATAAAAATCCAATCTTGAAACTAAGTTGTTTTCCAAGATTGGATTTTTAAATTCTGATATTACTTGATTTCGTGTACGATCATACGAGTTATATTCTATTATGTCGTGTGTGCTTACACGAGTGTAATGTACTACCTGTATGAACGCATACGAGATATAGTGTGATTAGGTCGTGTAGGTTTATACGAGATATGCAAAACCAGCTCGTATAAACATACACGAACTGGTTCTTAACATTTCGTGTAAACGTACACGAAATGTCTTACTGCTGTTTTTTATTTGAAATTTTCTAATGATGGTAATACAATTGTAGGGACGGATGTCAGTGATCAATTCGATACATCCCTATTATTTTCAAATAGGGATGAGTTTCTTAAACACGTATGGGATATCGCGGCCCGTCAAAATATAACCCTTTCTATAGGAGATTCGAGGAAGACAAGTGGCAAAGATCCTAGGCTACGCGAAGATTGTATGCCATTTTGGTGGCAAGTACAGGCCGGAAAAACTAAGGATGTGAGGTTGAATAGTACGAAGAAAGATTGGGTGCAATTTTGAAATCCGGGCCAAAGAAAGGGGTGATGGTTAGGGGTTACGTTGTGAAGCATGGTTCTCATAATCATGACTTTCCAACGTATCCCGAAGGTCATCCGTTGGGTAAATTGACAAATTCTGAATATGAGGAGGTGTGTAGCGCAAGTCAGTCTTCGATGCGTCCAAATAACATTCTAACAATGTTAAAGAGGAAGGATGAGAAGAACGTGAGTACTCCGAAACACGTCCACAATGCCCTCACAAAATGTAAGTCACAAGAATGACAAAGGAGATCCTCGCTCAACAATTCATAAAATTACTCGAGGATAAGCAATATATCGTCTTCATGAGGAAAGCCAATGAGAGTGACATGATCGGTGAAATATTTTTCTCTCACCCACAAGCATCAGATATGCTTAACTGTTTTCCATATGTAACACAAGGTGACTGCACTTACAACACCAACTGCTATGGAATGACATTCCTTGAGATTATAGGATTTACTTCAACGGGGAAGAATTTCACAATTTCATATGCGTTCCTCCAAAATGAGAAGACTGAGAATTACACGTGGGCACTCAAGAATTTGCAAAAGTCTTTTTCATACCCCACATGCCAATAGTTTTCTTAACTGATCGTGACTTGGCTTTCATTAATGTTGTCCAAATAGTATTTCCAGAGACCGCACACCATTTGTGTCGAAGGCATATCGAAGTCAATGTTAGAAAGAGAGCGTTGGGTACAACTGGTAGCCCGGAGTTCGCACTATCATTCATGAGGAGATTCAATGAAGCAATATCAGCCGCTACTCGCGAAGAGTGGGACACCCGTTGGCAATTGTTTGCGATCATTACAGATCTTATCTTGATTTATTGACCTACCTCCGCGAGACATGGATTGGTCCATACTCTACGAATATTTTGTCATGCACACAGATCATGTACTACACTTTGGAACCCACACCACGAACAGGGCTGAGAGTGAGCATAACAGGTTGAAGAAGGCCTTGGGGAGTGCTTCTTCTACTTTTGACACAATGTTCAAAAAGGCTCATGAGATTATGGAAATCCAAATAACAACAATCAAAGCTAGTATGGAGCAATTAAAGAGCAGAATTCCAAATGATATGAAGACATGTGATCTGTATCATGACATATTGGGGTGAGTGTCAAAGGAAGCCTTGGACATTATCAAAGAAGAGCAGAGTCGTTGTGGGGATAATGTCATGGATCCTTCAGACTGTGGGTGTTACGTGAGGCGAACACATGGACTTCTATGTAGTCACGAGATTGCATGCATACAAAACTCTGGGGCCGGATAGAGTTGTCCTCGATTCATGCTTTTTGGAAGAAGTTGGACATTGAACTAGAATACTGTCCAACTGGGCCTGATTTTGAAGCTGTGTTGAATGAACTGTAGAACGCACCTGCACCGGTAAAGAGAAGGTTATTCAAACGATAAATGAAGGGATACATCCACAAATCGGAGATGCTTCTGAGCCATATCATATTTCAAAGGCAAATAAACCCCGAACCACCAGTTGTATATTACTGTCAGATTGGGAGCATAACGACAGATATTTTGGAGTCCCCACAACACCAGCCTCCACTAGCAGCAAGTCTAGATCTTCATTCATTGCATCAACCCAATCGGGTTTGATATCGCGGGAGTCACCCAATCCGAAATCAGCTTCAAAACACTACACCATCTAGCCCTACTACTCCTACATCTCTTCCACC
>JAOWBW010002983.1:0-45349 GCA_026119855.1 Campanula takesimana
CGCAATCCACGCTGCCGAGGGGCTCTGTAGACACCCCGCCTTGGACCGCTCACCACGATTGCACACTTGATTTTGTGTTTCTCCATTTTTTAAGTGTTTTCTGTTAGTTTCTGTTACTTTGGTTAAGTTCCAGACGGACTCCGTTAAGACCCGGGACTAAACTGAATAACAGTTCTAACTTTCTAGTCCATTCTGTCAAAATTTGCTTCTCAGAGTCGCGCGCCTCCGCCCCTTGAGGCCAGACGCGCGCACTTTCCGCCGCCTAGGTGGGATGCGCGCGCTTCTGGGGCTGTCAGTTACAAATTCTGCCCAAGAATCTCTCCCTTGCTCATTATACATGATTTTGCCTGGGAAAGATTTCTTGGAGACTCCGTTTGGCTCCAAAAACAGTCCTTTTTCAACTATAAAAACCCCTCCAATCCATCATTGGAGGAGGACCTTGGACATCATTATTTTTAGACCTCTTACTCACTTCTTTCCTAGACTTTTTCTTGGGATTTCTTCAACTAAGTGCTCAACCTCCTCTTCAAGGCTTTACAAGAGGTTCTCTTTGAAGGATACTATAGGTAAATGTCTTAAGCATTTTCTCTCTTCTTCTTCTTCTTCTTCTTCTTCTTCTTCTTGTTCTTCTTCTTCTTCTTCTTCTTCTTCTTCTTCTTCTTCTTTTCTTTCAATCAAATGTGCAATCACCCAAAGCCATTTGGGACATGACACCAACGGTCCTTTCATTACATTGAATTGGCCTAGTAGTCATCTCCCTACATTTTAACTCTAAAACCCCTTTTTATCATCATTTTAATAGGAAGAACGCATTTATCTTTAAAAGTGAATTATGAACAAACAAGACCGACTTTGCTCGGGCGAAATGGGTGTTTAAGTACTTCCCATTTCATAACCTAACCCCCGAACCCCTTATCCCAAAGAATCTCTGTTTTCGTAAATCAAACATAGGCTCATAAATATTAGGTTTTCTTACGTTCCTCAAAACGTGGGTGGCGACTCTAAAACACAATTAGACATCCTAGGGTAATTCACGCGCTCTAGCCAAGCCGTGGTCCCCCCGGGGTATCTACACCTAGCTGCTTAAAGTCTATGAGATCTTGAATCACATCTTTGAGGTGGTTGCAATATTGGTGTCGTGACCACTGAACTAGTGGAACTTGCAGTAGAGATGATGGGCATGATTCAGGGGGGGAGTTCCCTTGGAGTAGAAAGAGGCGTCCTTGGTGCGACCTTACCAGCTTCTACGAGTATGTCGAAGAGCTCTCCTAGAGTGATACCTTCCAATTTGTTATTTACTCTCTCTTTCTTGTTTTCCTTGTTGGGTGGAAGGATGGAGAAATAGTTGTTCCTTCCTTGATTATTGAAAGTGATGGTATTGACAGATGTGTCTTTGTTAGTAGAGCCTTTATTAGGGTAGCGGTATCCACCATCTCTCTTAGCCTCTTTCCTACTTTTGAAGATGTCATCTAGTCGAAGACCGGCTTTATGAAGTTCAGAGAAGCTTGGGAAGAAAGTACCAGAGAGGCGGTCCTCATACTCATTACAGAGTGATTTCAGGAAGATGTGCATTTGGTCGTCCGTAGTTGGCCTATCAACGATCTCGGTGAGCTTGGCTCTCCATCTTTTGGCAAAGTCACCAACTGTCTTGTTAGTACCTTGTTGTATTTGCTCGAGGTCTCATTTAGTGGGACGGTAAGTAGTATTGTCCTCGAAGCGCCTTTGGAAGACCTCACATGTGGTAGCCCAATCGGTCCTTGTGGAAAGGGGAGAGACATGTACCAATCCCTCGCCACCCCCTCTAAGTTTAGGGAAAGCTTTGGGCCAAAACGGTGTCATCTACTTTCATCGGAAGCATGGCCCAAGTGTAAGTTTCAACATGAACACGAGGACAGGTAGTGCCGTTGAACTTGGCTAAGTCAGGAGTGCGGAACTTTCGTGGTAGCTTAGTGATTGACTTGCGGAGCGCAATGGGGTCAAATAGAACGATGGAGCCCTTTGCTAGACCAAGATGTGCAAACCTCTTTTCGAGAAACTCAACAGTGGCGGAGTTGATAAAGTTGGTGTCATCACTAGCTTTCTTTTTCTTATCACTTGCCTTAGTATCCTCATCATCAGAGGAGGAGGAAGAGTCAGATGTATTTGAATCAGAGTCGGATTCATCATCCCTCTTATTCCTTTTCTTAGCATGGGACTCCCCATCTTTGGAGGGGTTTTCGACTTTTTATTGCTCTTCTTGAGTTGTTAGAGCTCTTACAGGACGGTGTCTATGTCTTTGGCGTGATGATCACTCTCACGGGCAGCAATTTCGGCTTGTTCTCTGACTTGCTGCTCAAGTCGTGCAATGACGGCTTTGGAGGTCTCCAAGTCAGTGATGGGGGTACCGGCCATTACTACAACCTTTTCTAGTCTCTTGGTTGCGGGATCACGGATGTAAATTACTGAAGCGATTGTGTTGGGAGTGTGGAGCTACTTTGCTGATCGGACGGACCTAGAGTGCAGAAACTGTGTCAAATCCAGGCTGGGGTCCCAACGAGTCGGCTTTTGTGAAACAGGGTTGACCAACACGGCAGATTCACAGAAGAGGAGAGATGTCTCGTACGAGACATCTAGCCAGACAGTCAGATTTGCAGATTTTAATCCTATTGATCGAATGGAATTTAATCCATTTTGAGAGGTTACTACTCTAGTTCATCCTGGAATAGTGGAGTCTATCACCCTAGAATATGAGCCCCTTGTTTTTCACCTGTATTGGACTCTCCCAAACGGAAAATTCGGGCAAAGGTCCCATATTCTCATCGGAATCCACCATTCAATTAACCAAACCTAAGTGATTCTGTAGTTGTTTTGCACTTTGTTAAACAACGCATTAATGCAATCAAACCTTGTGAATTTTAAGGGACAACCGAAAGGGACATGTTGAACGGTGTGGTCAAAACTAAGCCAAAATGGCATTCACAATCCCGTACAAAATAGTGAAAGTAGGAAAACACAAGCTTGGATTTCCGTGGAGAGGTTCTCCATTCTTTCAAAATCCTTTGTTTAACATTTTACTGAAGGGACATTCGTCATATTCACAAGGGAGGATTATAGATTGTAAAGATGCGTTATCTTGGGCAAAGATTAAAACAACCCTAAGAATCGAACTGACCGGTCTCAAGGAGTGTCTTATTAGCTAGTATGTATGCATGAGGTTGATGCAAGGCTTACGGCTAAGGCTCCCCATGAACACAGTCTAGGAGCGTGTCACGGAGTGGGTACACCATCTTTGGAGAGACCGGCGAGGGCCATTCGTTAGAATGGGGGTGCTGACCGACATCCATCCTCCGATTGGGACCCGGGTTTATAGGGTATGTAGTACAATTATTCTATATGTGTGCACGTGTGTGAGAGTCAAGATCTAGGTGTCAAAGATAAAATAGAGAGTTTTTTTTTTTAAAAGTAAAACAAAAAACAAGCAATGGCCGGGCCAAGTGGCTGCCTACGTTTCCCTCTTATGGAGGAACTCAGGCCGTTGTAGTTCACATATAAGGCAAACGCAAGCAAAGGAGAGAATAAAACATTTAGCAAGTACTCCTACAAAACAAAGGTTAGCCTTATAATATATGGGGAGTTTCTTTGTCATTAGGGAGGTCCTAAGACTCAGAAACACAGGGGAGAGTGGATCTGAAACCCTATGTACATGTTTGAATTGAACAAAAATCCTTTTTCAAACCAGAGAGTCAGACCAGCCGGGCAGAGCTGAGATGTCTCATACGAGACAAGCGATCCCTCGTACGAGACAAGCGATCCCTCGTACGAGACAAGCGATCCCTCGTAGGAGGCATCTCAGCCGGGGAACAGATTATAGAACAGAATGCAGAATTTTGAAGCAACGATGATTTCTTTCGACGCAAGTCTAACCCACTTACTGTGATCTTCCCCAGCGGAGTCGCCACTGTTTGCACGCGGGTTTTTTGGTTGTTCTCGAGGCAGTTTTCATCCTTTGATTTACCTTTTTAATTGAGAGTCGCCACCATGTTGTTGTCGGAACACGGACCGAGATATCTGGATTCGGGGGTTAAGTTATGAATTGGGAAGGTCAAGGAGCACCCAATTCACCCAATCTAGGATTGGTCTTGCTAAAAAATCATCATCATCGTTTCAAAATCATGCAAAATGTACGCAAAAGGAAAACAAACAAATAAATAATTTCTTATTTATTTGGGATGTCGGATCAAGTGCTTCGAGACCATCTCCATGAATTGGAGAGGCTCTAGGCTGATCCTTTTGATGGAATCACACTACTTTAAAGACAAAGAAGGAGATGAGAAGGTAGAAAACAATGAGTTTTACCTAAGCGTTCTTCAAGAATCCTATGGATGGCCTTGACTAAAGGCCTTGAATCTCCAATGAACTTGACTTGAATGGTGCGGTGAGGGTTTGAATTTCGTGGGTGAGGAAGAGTGACTGATTATGGGAACCTTTTGATCAGATTTGGAGTGGTTCTTGGGTGAATAAGGAGTCTACCCCTTTTTTGGTTCAAGAAGCTCTATATTTATAGGGGGTTTGGACCTAGGGTTTTGGCCAAGAAGGTAAGTTGAGGTGGGAATCCAAGACTTGATTCCCACAGAGGTATTTTTGGACTCTAAGATCGTCCATTCGGTTTTCCCAGATTGCTTAAGTGTTTGCCAAGAAAAGGGGTTAAGATCAACAAGGAAACTGACCAAAAACCCGACTGTCAAGGGGGATGTCTCGTACGAGGCATCAATGTCTCGTACGAGGCATTAATGTCTCGTACGAGGCATCTCAGCGTTGGAATTCACACTTTGCCCTCTGCAGTAGTTTTAATGTTCATTTTGGCCCCTAACTAACGGACCCAGTCAGAAACTTAACGAAACATGTCCAACTTAACGAGTTTCGACCCAAATCAAAGGCGAGACACAGAAGTAGTGTGACTATGGATGAACGTCTATAATGGGGTGTCTACACCATCACTACGTCTATAGACCCCTCGTTTTTCACCTGTATTGCACACTCCCAAATGGACAGTTTGGGCGAGGGTCCTATAGGGCAAGCGGCTTCCACCGACCTAACGGATCCTAATGGCTATTGGCTAACCCTTGTTTAAAGGCACTTAACGTAGCGTCGATGTTACTTCGGTTAAGTTATTAATGAGTTGAGATCTTTGTACAATGTATCACTCGGCTTTCCATATGCACGCCCTTCATATGGAATCAGTTTTTTTTGTGCTTTTCTCTTGAAAGATCGCGACTCATTAATGACTTAACGAATGACATCATGAACGGCACGTTATTTGTCTATAAAGAAAATCTAGTCAAACCAACCGGTCAAAGTTTGGAGTGTTATAGACTCTAGGAGAGTGCATGGTTTTAGACACGGACAAGGCTAAACCTAAACCGCTCGCAAGAGTACACGGTGAGTTAGATAATCCGTGTGCCACGAAGAAAGAGGCGACGGGATCACCAAAATCTGTGTACTCATCGAATCATTCGGAGTAGGGTAGTGCAGTGTGACATGGACTAGTGGTAGTGTGCGGACAAAGACTAGTTATTTTTAGGGAGAATAAAGAAATTTTTGTATGTACAATGCAAGGAGTAATATAATACAGGGGGTTAGCAGTAATATGTCCAACGCACTAAAGTACAAGGGAAGCAGAGAATTTGTGCAAGAGATATAGTACAAGGGAGGTAAGAGAAAGATATATACAATCATGATATTGAAGAAAGTTTGACCCTCTATGTTTGAAAAAGCATCAAAGCTAGTCCCCAGCAGAATTGCCATTGTGAATACCCCGTTCCGATGCAACGAAGCATGGGAAGTTTCTTATTATTTTTCTTTTTTTTTTATCTTTTCTATGGGACATGATATTCAAGTTAGCATTTAACTTATTAGAGTCTCCACACCCTTTTATTTAGCTAAAACATTGAAAATAGCTAATTTGTACAAGTATGAGGGTTCGGGGGTCAAATTACGATAAGAGAAGAATATTACAGTGATCCTATCGCCCGAGCAGTCGTAATTTCTATCATGATTAAAATGTGTTAGTGTGTGTTAATGTTTTAGACCGGATCCGAAAATTGCCTATGTTTCTCTCATATGAGAAGCTCAGGTTAGCGTAGTTCTCACACAGAGTGGAGAATAGAGAGATGAAGCGGGATCATGCATAAGGGAGAGGAATGATAAAGAAACATGCAAGATGATCACATCCTAGAGTGATGATTACACCATCGATATGATTGATGTGTGATCATCGTCACTCATCCTAGGAGAGTTAATGATTATGGGAGTATTTACCTAAAGTTAGGTTTTAGAAGTAGTTCCTAGATCTGATAAGATCATCATCAGTTATAACATGTACATATGAAGATTAAAACCCTAATCATAGCAATATAATATGAGTTTTATATGAAAGCGTATGAACAAACATGTATAAGAGAAGATCGATACCCTAAAACTAGAATTTATGAACGTACAAACCCTAGATCTAGCATGCATATTATGAACACCATCATGAATATATGAATAACATAATAAACATAGGCATAGAATAGATCTAACTCTAAGAACATGACAAGAACATATCATGGAAAGTAATAAGCCTCACCAATCTTGGCAAGAATGAAGCCGAATCTTCTTGTAGATTCACCGGACCTTCAGGATTGCTAAAAGAGCTTAGGCTTAAAGTTCTTGTGTCAGTTTTGACTCTGGAACTCGGAGGAGAAAATTGTGTCCTCAATTTATGAGCTGAGGCCACCTATTTATAGGGATTTAGGCCTAGAAACACTGGCCGCCGGACCAGGGAAGAAGTGGCCGCCCGGCCACTCTGACTATTTTACGTGGTTCCCAAGGTTTTGGCCAGATTTGGACTCTAGAAACTCTAGATTACGTTAATCCTTCGAGAATAATCTTAACAGACGCGTACATCTTGTTATCCGGACTTTTCGGGAAATTTCGGATAAGTCCTACGCAGTTTCTGAATACCTGTAAGGTCCCTATGAGTTCTGGTAATGTCTAACAACTCATTTTTCATACCGGGTACTAACAGAATCCTCTATAATGGTTGTTTTACCGGAGTGATAAAAGATGGTACAACTAAAATCTTTGAGCAATTCGAACCACTTCATCTTCTGCACATTAATTTTTTTCTTTGAAAAATTACTTGGAACACTTTCTGATTGGTGTATACCTCATAAGAATTCAATGTCGATAATGTTGCATAAACGTTCTCTCAAATATAATTGTCGTGTGTCTCCGAAGGTTTAACGTAAAAGGAACTTTCGCAGGTTCATGATTATGAGTTCCATGATTCTTTTCATGATTTTTACGATGTCACAAAGTGTACGCGAATTCATTTCACTGTTGCATTAAAATGTAATCCAAGCTTTATCTAACGTATCTCTATATATCGCAAATCCTCTCATGTCAAAAGATAAGGTTCATATAGGTGCAGAAATTAATTTCTCTTTTAACCCTTAGAATCTGTTCACATTCAATTGACCATTCAAAACTCATATTGTTCTGAATCGATCGAGGCAATGAGCCATCATTTCAAAACAATCTCTTCGTACAATTTGTTAATGAGAAATCACTGTTCTTTAAATTCGCAAATGATTTCTTGTCTCTTAGATTTTGTAACACCATTCTCACATGTAGTTGATGTTCATCTAGACCATCAGAACATGATAGAACATCATCTTGTTGAGTTCTTGATAATCAATGCAATGTTTCAAAAATCCTTAATTTTCTTTACAAGCACCCCAAAGTGACACACTCGTCTTAATTAAAGTTTTATCTAGAAGGTCCTGTAGGTTATGTTAAGAAGTTAACCATTAAGTTTCCTTCAATTACAATGATGCCATTGTGTACATAATCTTCGATAAAGGTGCACTTTCCGAATAAGTTCAATACGAAATTCAATTCCTCTATTCGAAGGGAACCAGGAACAACCTCTGTATGGATACTTTTTAACAATTGGTAATTCATTAAAAGTAGATATATCCACTTGATTATCAATGACATGTGAAAGATAACCCAGACAACCCTTTCTTGGAAATCTTCAGCCTCTCAAGGTTGAAATTATGTTATCATCGTCCACTTATCACCGTCCACTAGTTTATCTCACAAAAAAGAGAACCGAGATTGACTAGCCAAATCAAAAGTAACTTTCTTCGAGTGACAAATAATTTTATCATGATGCACAATGATCCAATAAATTTCAAATACCACATCAAAATGTTCTAAATGCTTGGAAATCAATTTTTCATATAATTTCCTATCATATGAATATACAAAACAAAACATACTAATCACAAAGGTACATAACAAATTACCACTAGGGTATCAAATGACAATTCTGAATTCAAAGTTTGAGGCATAACACTAAAATTACGAGCTATAGCATGCGATGAAAGAATGCATAGCACCAAAATCAAATCGTAAGGAAACATCTTTATAGAAAATAGAGAGTGTACGTGTGAACAGATTGTTAGAACCCTTAGCTTTACAAAAATTATGGCCAAAACCTTCATTCTAGGTGCAATGAGTATTTAAACTTGAGCAACCCTGTCCTATATCATATCTTGTTATGTAATGGACAATCCTTCGGCACAAGACCATCCTCGCCATATTTATAACATGTTCCCATTCTTTTGTAGCACGAGCCGGTACCATTCTTCTTCCAACAAGAATAACTAGTGGCTATAGTAATCTGAATTGCCATCGGTTTTAACTTCTTATTCGTTTTTTTTTATCGTGAATTAGTTGATGTCCTCCTTTTGTTACTATCCATAACACCTTTACCTGTATCCTCGCGATAAGCCCTACTATCCCTTCTGTCATCCATATCTTGTTCAACCATCATCACTCGCTCCACAATTGAATCATTGGCATCTAGCTAGTACAGGCTTTCAAACTCTGATAGTTGTCTTTATTTCCCTCTCAAACTTCTTAGCTCTCCGAAACTTATCTTTTCTGGTGCAAGGTAGCATTGTGGGACAATCCAGTAAACTTATTGTATGTTAAGTCACAATCATATATCCTTCCTCAAGATTAAGTAATCCTTTTTGCATCCATGCTTAATTACAAGCATAAACCACTTCTTTTGAAACAATTTGAAAAACATTTACCTGTTCTTTGCACACCTTCAATCCCTGAGTTGAACTCGTTTTGTTACCTTTTACCAGTACACCTTTCTTTTTTAGCTTCAGTACACATACTGACATAGAATATCTTCTTCATATTTTTTACCCATTGACACCACACGAGGATCAGTCAAACCCGCAAGCTTTATAATCCGCTTAAAGAAGTTCAAAGCATCTTCGTTTGATCTTTTATGAGATGGCATAATTGCTGCACTATAATATTAGAGCAGTTCATAAAATTAAGCATAACACAACACTTATATGCCACATAATGCACATTCAGTTCTTAAGACATTATTATGGGATTAAAACCTATTTCTCAAATGTGATCGTTATGTGTGGTCCAACTATAATTAAATCAACCTAGTTAAGTGGGTAGGTCAAACTAAGTTCATACAAACCTAGTTCTTATCGAACACCATTGGTAATCAAATCAGGGGCCCTTCTGAATTAACTTCAACAACTTTCGATATAAGGTCTTTTGAGTGATAGCCAATTTTTAAGGATTTTTTTTTAAAGCATAGCAAACCTATATCACACAATGCACATTAGATTCTTAATTATATTTTTCTAAACAATACAAGACAAGGCAAATTTAATATCGATTCACAATATAAACCTATGGCTCTAAACAACGAAATGATCAAAAACATATACTAGAACAATCAAACCTAAGGCTCTAAACGACCGAAGGATCATAAACCTATGCTCTGATACCACTATGTCATGCCCCGAAGTCCGATATTGCACAAACATCGAGAAGTAACGAACGAAACGGAATATCAATCGAACCCGAAAATGAGAACCCAATTTTTCCTCAATTTATAAACAAACCCAAAATGTATATACAAAAATTCAAAGAAAAAACATCAAAGCAACTCTCCTCTGACGAAACTCAAACGTCGAACAACTCAAATATTCACAAACTCTAAAACTCCAATAGCCTTGCAAAAGTTATCTACATATAGCAAAAATAATACATGTATCCAAAAGACGTAAAGTCCCACTCAAGCTTTATAACACTATTGCAAAACCTTCACGTCTCGACGACACTCCACCTGGAAAGGAAAGGGGTAAATAAAAGGGTGAGCACAAATTGCCCAGTAAGAGACTTGCCAATACAACGGTGTGTCACTGTATAGAAAACCCAACCAATAGCAATAACGATAATATCAAACCCAACCACCCATCATATAAGTGAGGATCCGAAAGAGTACAATCGAATCAAATATCAAATCAAAGTTCCGAAGTCAAAGTCCATTACACTTGAGCTGGCCCAATGCCCAAAGTCAAAGTTGACCCTTAATCATTGTATTACTTGTGCAAATGATACTATGACAAGGAGCCACAAATAAAACAACCGGTGTTAAAGTCATCTCTTGTTGAGGAATCAAATATCAAATACTCAAAGTGTAAATGGCAGAGTAGTAAAAATGAATAACCAAATCCAAATGAGTTGAGCCAATAAACGATCACGAATAACAAAGCAAATCAATCCAATAATTCCGAAGCCAAAGAATGAAAGGGTACAAGGTTGACAAGATCCTTACCTCGAATCCGAGCAAATCCAAAACAAAGTAGTGAACATAGCTAAATCACTTCAATCTAACATATGATAGAACACAAATCAAGAGTTAGTACCCATTAGAGTATTTTTGAAGACTAATGATAAGCACATAACACATTAACATTATAACAACTTTATAATTTTTGTAAGTATCCCCACATCTTCATATTCTGAAACTATCATAAATAAAAATTACTCTAAAAATACTCATTGTAGAACCAAGAAGCATTAAACTCAGAATTAAAATGATTTAGTTATCATTCATTGTTGTTTTGTCACTTTCAAGACATCTCAAAATGCAACAACCAAAAAATAATAATTCTGACATAAATTCATAATATTTTGATATAAGGTAATCATCCTAACGAAAAGTTCATGAAAATTTAATAATTTTAGACTCAAGAATCACTCGATTCCGTGTCCAAATGAATTAATTACGAATTATGCAAATTTAATCAATTTCAAAGTTTATCGACATAGAAGTGCTGTAAAAACTGATTTTCGGAGGAGAAAACATACATTTTCTGAACCTGACTGTCTAATATTTTCAAAGCTCTCAAAAAATGATCCAACTTACACTCAAAAATTACTTCATTCCGTGTTAGAGCAATGAACAAGACTTGATGAGAAAATAAAGCAATCACAAGAACACAGATTTACGTGGTTCACCAACTTGGCTACGTCCACGGGGAGGGGAGAGAATATTATTATTACTGGAAAAACAATTACACAAGATCACACTAATCTATTTTGCACAAATTTTGATCACAAAATTTCTGACTGTGCAAACCCTAGATCTAAAATTATTGATCTCTCTTTTTCTGCATAAACTGAGCAAACCTGACTAACTTCTGAATATAGGATGAAGGGAGTATATATTATGCGCATGTATATACTATATACACATATCCTCTATTTCCTAAATAGAATTCCTAAGGTAGGAGGGAAGTCCTAATAATCTCTAATACTGAAAAGGAAGACATTCCTTAACCAATTAGAATTATTATCTTGTTTGCATGAGACAAACAAGTCACACTCAGCCTAAAACTCCCCTAACCCAAACTAGAGCCCATTTACTCGGCAGCTACTTGACATCAAATTTCTGGTTTTATGGCCTTCGCTCGAAGCATTAGTGTTGGTCCCAGAGGGCAACAAGGGTATAGAACCGCTAGAGGGGGGGGGGGTGAATAGCGGTCCGAAACTTTTTCGAAAATACCCTTAAAATCAACCGAGTACTTATCAGTTTTGCCAACTGCGGTTCAAAGCACAAGAACCGAACTGATAAAATGCACAGCGGAGTTTTGCGGTTTGGCCAAATTGGTTAGTTGAAGAGTTGGGAAGTTTGACTCGGGTTGAGAAAACACTATGATGCAACAGAATAGTTAAACTTAAAGTTTAAAGGAAAACACAATTCATCTTTCAAGTCATTTCGTGTATGGAAGCAAATTCAAGACCACAAACAAGAAAGATAAATATCAAGACAGAAAATAAAGATCAAACACACAAATTGAAGAGGTTCGTTCTTAAATGAACTACGTCCTCTACCTAGATGGTTAGTCTAGGATTTTCTAATAGCTATAAGACTTGTATTAATTTAGAGGAGGTTTTACAAGATGAATCTAAACTCTAAACAATAAGTCTAACCTAAGCTATAATAACAACCGGTGTTTTCGAAGTATATAATCTATGTGATCATATAAATCGGGTGTGTGTGTGTGAAAAGAAATCAAATGCTCTAAGTATCTAAATGATGGTTGAGCAAATAGAATTCTTTCGGTGTAAAGGCTAAGTATGAATGGTTGTTAGGCTTGAAGCTTTGATGAAGAACTGGGTTTGCAATGGAGATGGTTTGAAGATATGAATATCTGGGTTTAAATCTTCAAAGCAAACTTGAATACTTGGGAATGAATCTCTTGAAGCTCAGCAACCATCATTGTTGAATAATGAAGGCTATTTATAGGCAGAGCACCTTTGTGACCGTTGGGTAAGGATTTGAATCAAATCTGAAGGGTACAGTGCTGTCGAAATCCCATTGGTTGAGCTGTCATTTTCGTCCTTGGTTTTGTCTTGTAGTCCTAGGTAGTTGTTGCACCACTACCTGACAATTGTCCTTTGTTGCAGAAAGGACTAACGGTAAACAATTCAAACTGATGGACAAACCGACATTCCTTGCAGAAACTCCAAGTTAACTTAGAGTTATTTTGACATGACATAACAACATCCTTATACGGTCAAAAAGGGAATGTTTGTCTAAGGAATAAATGACATCTCTTTAATTCTTCAATAACTGCTCTGCGGTTTCACCAAGCATAGGGGCGGTTTGAAGAATGATCTTGATTGTGCGGTTTCATCAAATATGCAAACTGCAGTTTGATGAAACTGAAGAGCTCCATGCTGGCGGTCTCAAGATGACGGCTAGAAGCACTAAACCGCTAATGATACAACCGAACTATACTCAGCCTAGAAAACGAAAAATCTAGAAATGGACTTATCTAAAAATTGAAGTAGAACTTCATTACATGCGGTCCTAAAGTCCATAAAAGACTCGTAGAATGGATCAATCAAATTAAGGTGGGTGTACTAACAATGAATCCTAACAATCTCCCCCTATTTGATTGATGCCATTACCACACTATGATAATAGAAAAACATTGTACTTAGTAAGAACATGTCAGAAATAAATTTCATGAAATTGCATGTCCCAGGTCAATGCACACACTATGCTAGATCATAGATTTCTAATCTATCAAAAATAAAGGAAATGAATAAGAGATAGAAAAGAAATACATTCAGATGCATAAAGAATGATATGATTTTGAGGATCAGAAATGCATGTTTAAACTGAATGTTTAAAACACAATGCACTTAAAAGTATTTTCATGATGAATGTAGTGCATGAGGTTTTAAGAAATACAAGCATTGTTTCACAAACAAGCAGTTTGAATAAACAAAGTTTTGGAAACAGAATGCTATGCAGTCATTCTCATTATAATTCAATCATAAAGGATAGTAACTTACAATGTATGAATTACAAGAGACATCAAAAAGAAAGACTAAGAAAAGAAGTCTAATCTACTTCATCTGCAACAGAACCCCTTGCAGCAGCAGCATCATCTGCGGTTTGGTTCTGAACGGTTTGAGCATCTTGAGCAGCTTGTTCTTCTGCAACTTGAACATTAACAGCGGGGGCGGTTTGATCAACATTTCTAGAACCGGATCCACGGGTGGCTTCAAAAACAAAGTCAGTTGCACGAAGCCGAACTTCAGTTGGTTCATCAATCTTCAATTCAATTGCAGCGGTTTGTTTGACAAGTTTCCCGGTTCTATGCAGGATAAGTTCTGAAGAATCAAGTGCATGCTGAGCTAGAATGTCAAGTTTCTCAACAACAGATTGAAGTGATGCATCAACGGCTTGAAACTTTAAGTTGCAAAGATCATTGTTGGTTCTGACAAGATCTTGAAGGGCCAGTTGATTTTCCAAGATTAAGTTCAGTCTCTCATCTAGCTGTTGTTGGCTTGACCTATCTTCAAATCTCTCATTCACTCTCTCCCCCTTAATGGCATCAAGATCAGATTGAATGGTGAGGAGATGAGTGTCAAACCGAGAAGTGGCGGTTTGTTGATGAACTTGAATGTTCCTAACCGCATCTATTAAGTCGGCGGTTGTAGCATGAAGAGGTAGAATAGGATAGGAAGGAATTGAAGAGGGCGGTTCATCAGAAGGAGTATAGGGAGGGATGTGCTCATCACTGGAATTATCATCATCAGAAATTTGGATGGCATCATCAGATTGATGGGAGGAGGAAGGCATTTTGGCTTTGCCCTTCAAAAGAATGTGAGCCTCTTCTAAGGTTTCACCCATAGAGATCCTAAGAGCGGTTTCAAGCTCAATGGGATCAAAGAGAGGAAAAGAATGAATAGGGATAATTGCAGTTTGAGGAGGTGAAGAAGGAAGAAGAGGAAATCTCAAATAATCAGCATTTAGAAGAATGGAAGGGGAAGGCACAAATCTCCAATTCAACATAGGAGGATAGGCTCTAGCAGTTAACTTTAGAAAGAATTGACTAGCAAGAGTGGGATCCATGAGTACCTGATCGGCAATCTCACCCATCACTTTGTCTGCAACTGAAAGAATTAAGTGTTCAACTGCGGCTTCCATCTCATCCTTGGGAAAGATAGCAAAAGGGTTAGGGCGGCCAGCCTTCAAGAATCTAGCTTCGGCTTTGGCGGCGGCACGAGCATGGGCTCCAGCCCTTCTTTCCCTAGAGGTTTCAGTTTTGAACCGCTTCAAATAATTTGCTAAGTCAGCAGCATTCTTTCGTTTCTTTGTCTTCGGTTTAATGAATGAAACCGATGTCTGTGGAGATAGCTGAACTGGCGGCTGAGAGAGAGGTTGAGCTTGAGTAATAGCCAGCGGTTGAACTGAAGGAAGAGGCAGTGGTTGAACCGATAAAGAAGTAGATGCCAAAACCGGAGTTGGAGCATAAGGTAAATCAGGAGATGAAGATGGAGTGTGTTCTGGTGAATCAAAGTCCAACTTCCTTTTAAGTGAAGGAGGAGAGACCTCAACCATCATTGGGTCAATACCTGCCTTCCTCATCTCAGCTCTTTCTCTTAGCTCTCTTGCAAAAGATCCTTCAAGAGGTGAGTGATCCCTTTTGTAGTCAGCCTCACTGAAGTCCACAGCTCCTGGTGGCCTTGACTGCCAATGCTCCACATAATCACTTTTCTTCACCAACTTTCTCTTCTTCTTTGGCGGTTGAACCTCAAGAACTTCAACATCTTGCTCAGGTTCACCAAGTGCCTCAGACATATCAGTCTGCTCAGGCAATGCTGCAGCCTCAAACTCATCGGTTTGCTCAGGCTGAACCACAATGGTAGATACAGCGGTTTGTTCAACTAGAACCGCATCCTCAGACACTTCGGTCTGCTCGGGATCGGTTTGAGAGGAGGGTTTGAGGTTTGGAAAGGCTTTGAAAATTTCAGCCAACTGTTCTTCAGAGAATTGAACAGAAGGCGGTTTAGAAGTGGAAGGTTTAGGAGGAGAAGGGATAGGAAGAAAAAGATAAGGTGAAGGGATAAGTTCTGGAATGGATTTTGCCTTGGCGGCTTTAAGATAGGAGGCATCCTTAGCAAAATTTAAGGATTTCTCCACATTTTGATGTAATGGAGAGAGGGGTTTAACTTGAGGTTTGGGAATAGAAGGTTTTGAAGTGATAGGTTTTGAAAGAGTAGGAGATAGACTGATGGGGGGAAAAGAGGTTGAAGAAGATGAAGGTTTAGATGACGGTTTGGATAAGGGTTTGGAAGGCGGTTTGGATAGGTTTGCTTTCGTAATAACCGAAGGGATTTGAGCAGTTCCCTTTCTCTTTCTTGGAGCAGCGGTTTCCTTGGGACGAGCCGCAGGAATAGACCGAATTGCAGGCTCCCCCTCAACCGCAGGCTCCCCCTCAGCTTGTACCGCGGTTTGAGCTAAATTACTTAACCCCAGTCGGTTTAGAGTGGCAGTTTGACCTTCATTTCTTAGCATCGTAGCATGGGCCTGATCAGCAATGGCACCAGCATACGGTTTCCCTGATTTGTTGAGCCGAGCCTCAGGAAATGGGCCACGTTCGGCTTCAGGAAGAGGGTCCTCATTCCAAACAGTTTGAGCATACCGCCATCCAAAGGTTGTTCTGAAGGTATCAAGTCTTGACAATCCAAAGATAGATTTTTCACTTGGATCCAACCAATAGTCCTTGTATTCAGTAGAGAACTTGAAAATGGCAGTATCTTGATGCAAGAACTTTGTCAGCAACCTGCAATGAGTTCTGACCTTGGATTTTCCAGCGGCTTTAGCAGCATGGAGGCGGTTTAGAGCATTTATAATCTCCTTCATCACAACCTTGGGCCAGTGCAGTTTCTTCCCTTTAAGAATGGCCACACAGTAAGCATACTGTTCACTTGTAAAGTTGTTGTGGTTTCCATTCTTGCACATGACTCCAGAATCTACCAGTTCACAAAGATGAGCCATCACCTCTCCAAAGTCCTTTTTGGAGGAATTCTTGGTGGAGAAAGAGTTAACTCCAATCAGCTCCATTGTAGTATTGCTTAGAAGTTCCGGTTTTATCCCCATAACTCCAGAGTTCTCAAGACCAGCTAGAACTGCAATCTTGGAAGCGGTTAGGATCACTTCTTTGCCACAGACGGTGGACTTGATAGCATCTTCAAATTTTATTTCACCGGATTCCAGATCCCTTATCGGTTCTCCTCTTACATCTAGTAATTCAGCCTTTGTGGAGATCCCATTCTCAAAGAATTCGGCGCAGATAATAGTAACAAACTGCGGTTCATCCATAAGAAACAGAGGTAGCAGTTTAGCATCATTCAGCAGTTTGAGGAGCTTCCGTCCAACTGCATCTTGTTTAAGTTCATTCTCAAGAATCCTAGAACCGGGAACAAAGTTTGAGGGATCCTGAAAGATATTCTTAGTTAGAAATAGTTTAAAGAATGATAGTTTGAATCCTTAAGCAAACCGCGGTTTGATTAAGTATACAAACTATAACAAGGAATCCTAACAATGAAAACATGCGGTTCAAGGAGAGTAAGGGTAAAAATGTAAAAACAAAGAATGAAGGAACAGCGAAGGCAAAACGGATCAAAGAGGGAAAATTTTGAAAAAGAGTTTGAATGCATGAAGAACACTAAGAGCAGAGTATGAATATGCAAAACAAAATCTTAACCAAAATATGGAAAAATTATATCAAAATGATCACAGAGAGTAGATTCTAACAAAGTTCTAAATAAACTAAGACAAATAACAACACATGAACCCAGAATCTGCAAAATTTTGCAAGAACACCAAATAACCCCAAAATTGATTTTGCCCAAAATTGAACACAAATCTTAAAATAAAGTAATCAAACAGTGTATATAAGTAAATGCGAACACATACCATATCAGGCTTCGATGGTTTGGACGATGTAGAAGAAGAAGCAAGATCAATTGATTTCTTTGGTGCCATTGAAAATTTTGTTTTAAGTAAGAAAATTTAGAGAGAGCAGAGAGAGAGAGAGGGATGACTGCGTACAGAGGAGAGATAAGGGTTTTTTTTGCTAAAAAGAGTAAGAAGGTAAAAAGATAAATTGAAAAATGGTTTGTCTTTTATACTCAATTAACCACCTCGGGTAGTGGAGCGGGCATGACGGCTGAAGGAAACTCAACCGTCAGTGTACCTGTCGATTCGCATTTAATGCGGCAAAGATAATTGCAAAAAGGTCCTTAATGAATGAAGTGACATAAAGTAGGGACTAAAATGCAATTCATACCTGAGCGGTTTTGCGTAAACCGACATACCTTTTCCTCATTATCGGTTTTGGTGAAACCGATATCTTTCAGATCTATATTCGGTTTCAGTAGAGAAAACCGAAACCTTGCTTTGACAATTCGGTTTGGATAAAACTGAAATTGTTCTACTTGACTCTTCGGTTTGAGTGGAATCTTTAGCTGAACCATCTTGTTGCGGTTTTGTCTATTGAACCGCAAACTATTTGCATTTTCTTAATAGAGCCAAAATACTTAACAAATATTATTAGAACAAGAATAAATAGGCATGAATTATATTAAGTAAGTTCCAGCATACCCATTTCTCCTCGTAAATGAAAGAACCTAGAATTTTCGAGCGGTTTGGTGAGAATATCTGCAATTTGATCGTCGGTTCCCACCTTTGCTAGAAAATGTTCTTCTTTTCAACATGATCTTTGAGGAAATGATATCTTATGTCAATGTGCTTGGTTTTTGAGTGTTGTACTGGATTGTTGGAGATTGATATTGCTGCAGTACTATCACAGTAGATAGGGCAGTTCTTCTCAAATACTTCATAGTCTTCCAACTGCTGTTTCATCCAGAGAATTTGAGAGCAACAGCTTCCAGCCGCAATATATTCGGCTTCAGCGGTTGAGACTGAAACCGATGCTTGTTTCTTGCTGGACCATGATACAAGCCGGGTTCCAAGGAACTAGCAAGTACCACTTGTGCTCTTTCTGCTTATCTTACATGCTGCAAAGTCGGCATCTGAATAACCTAATAGATCAAATGAAGATTCTTTGGAGTACCAAAGTCCAAGGTTAACAGATCCACATAAATATCTAATAATTCTTTTAACAGCAATAAGATGAGATTCTCTAGGGTCAGCTTGAAATCTAGCACAAACACAAACACTGAACATGATATCTGGCCTACTAGCAGTTAAGTAAAGTAAAGAACCAATCATACCTCGGTAGAGAGTCTGATCAACTTTCTTACCTCGTTCATCTTGATCCAAACTGCAGGCCTTTTGCATTGGGGTATCAACTGGCTTAGCGGTTTCAAGCCCAAATTTCTTGATCAAATCTTTTGTATATTTGGCTTGGTTGATAAAAATTCCATCATGACATTGCTTGATTTGGAGTCCAAGAAAGAATGTCAACTCTCCCATCATACTCATCTCAAATTTACCTTTCATAAGCTTCTCAAACTTAACACACATAGTCTCATTAGTAGAACCGAAAATAATATCATCAACATAGATTTGAACTAATAATGAATGACCTTTGTGTTTAGCAATAAATAGGGTTGTATCAATTTTACCTCTAGAGAAGCCTTGTTCAATAAGAAATTTAGATAGAGTGTCATACCATGCTCTTGGAGCTTGTTTGAGTCCATACAAGGCCTTCTTGAGCTTGAAGACATGATTGGGATATTTGTTGTCTTCAAATCCTGGCGGTTGAGCTACATAAACTTCTTCTTGTAGTTCACCATTCAGAAATGCACTCTTCACATCCATTTGATATAACTTGAATTTCTTGAAGGAGGCATAGGCCAGGAACAATCTAATGGCTTCAAGTCTGGCTACAGGTGCAAAGGTTTCATCATAATCAATCCCTTCTTCTTGCCTATAACCCTGAGCAACCAACCTTGCTTTGTTTCTTGTAATAGTACCATTTTCATCCATCTTATTTCTGTATACCCATTTTGTTCCAATTACAGTGTGATCTCTGGGCCTTGGAACTAGAGTCCAAACTCTACATCTTTCAAACTGATTGAGCTCTTCTTGCATTGCAGCTACCCAACTTGGATCACTTAGAGCTTCATCTACCTTCTTCGGTTCCATCTGAGATAACAGTGCGGTTGAGAACAAACTGTGGTTATCTCTATGAGTTAAGCTTCCTCTTGTTTGAACACCAGAACTGATAGGACCTATAACATTAGTTGTTGGATGGTCTCTATGCTCATTGATTTCTGGGGGGAGGTCTTCATGAACCACTATTTCTTGAAGATTTTCCAGAGGAGGCTCTACTTGATATTCATTGAAATCTTCATTGAAGGTGATGTTTGGAACTGGATCAACGGTTTGAATGGGATTAGAAGAATGCGGTTCTACAGAAACACCTTCAGTTTGTTTTGGAGCGGCTGGAGAACCTGATGGAGCAGTTTGAGTAGGTTGGTCATTTACGGTTGCATGATTAGGGTAAGATGTACCTGTCTCAAAACCACTGAAATCATCAGCAACATTTGGAGCCATATGTGGCTCAAGAAGATTATGTTCATCAAATGTAACATGGACTGACTCTACAATTTTTAAAGATGTCTTATTGAAACAACGAAAAGCTTTGGAGTGTTTTGAATAACCAACAAAAATACCTTCATCGGCCTTAGCATCAAATTTACCTCGATGCTCTTTGCCATTGTACAAGATGTAGCACTTGCATCCAAATATTTGAGAAGGCAATGTTGGGTGATCTGCCTCGCCACAATTCATAAGGAGTCTTGTTGTGAACTTTGATGATTAGGGAGCGGTTCTGGGTGAAACATGCGGTATTGATGGCTTCGGCCCAGAAGTATTTGGGAAGCTTTGCTTCTGCAATCATTGTCTTCCCGGCTTCAATCAAAGTCCTGTTCTTTCTTTCTACAACTCCATTCTGTTGTGGAACCCCAGCGGCAGAGAAGTTATGATCAATTCCATGATCATCACAATATTGAGCAACACCATTGTTTGTAAATTCGGTTCCATTATCTGAACGCACGGCAACAATGTCATCCAATTTCTGAGTTTGGAGCTGTCTAAAGAGAGCGGTTACGATGCCATAAGTATCATCTTTAGAGGCCATCATTCCACCCATGTATATCTTGAATAATCATCAACCACCACAAGTGTATAGCGGTTTCCTCCAATACTGGCGGTTGGGACAGGTCCAAATAAATCCATGTGCAGCAATTACAAACAGCGGTTCGTTGAAGGTGCGGTTTTACTAGGAAATGACTGTTTGGGCTGCTTTCCAAGCTGGCATGCTTTGCACTTTTCATCATGATGGTCAGCCACTTTGGGTAGTCCTTTTACTAGACCATCCCTGTGCAGTTTTGCTAGATACTTGAAGTTCAAGTGGCTGAGCCGCTTATGCCATAACCAGCTGCTTTCACTTATGTTTTTGGCTACAAAACAGAGGTCAGCAATAGAAACAATATTGCTCAAATCTATCATATAAACATCACCTGTTCTGTTGCCAGTCAGTAGAGTGACTTCAGAGGAAGCGTCTTTGATATAACAGTTAGTTGATGTGAAGATGCAGTTCATTCCTTTGTCACAAAACTGAGATATGGAGAGAAGGTTGTGCTTGAGTCCTTCTACTAATGACACATTTTCAATAGTCACCTTTCCTCGTTTGATTGCTCCATATCCTACTGTTTCTCCTTTCTTGTTGTTACCAAACACTACTGGGGGACCTTTCATTTGGATGAAACTGCAGAGTAGTTCGGAATCTCCAGTCATGTGTCGTGAGCATCCACTATCCAAATACCATAGATCCTTCTTCTTCTTCGCGGTTCCAGCCATAAAACATGAAATCTGAAAAATAAACATGAAAGGTTTTGGTCCCCCTTATTCTTTGGGTCCTAGGGTTAGCAGCTTTTTAGGACCCACACTTGTTTGACCTTAGGATTTTTACGTCCCTTGGCATTGGGTGTGAATCTTAAAAGACAATGACCAGCACTATGACCAAAATCAGCACAAATAGCGCAATGAATAAATCCAGGTTTTAGTTGCGGTTTTACAAACGCTTTACGTACCTTCGGTTTCTCATGTTTTACTGGGTCAGCGGTTTTGGCTTTAACAAAGATTACCTTCTTGAGCTCAACCTTCCTCTTAGGTGCGGCTTTAGGGAAAATGATAGGAATTTCCTTAAACCGACTAGGAGCGGTTTCATCACTCAATATTTCCTTGGTTGCCTCAGCCGCTATGGATTTCTCTTTCCACTTTGAATCTCTCCCAGTCTGGTTTTTAGGGTACTCAAAGAAATAATTTTGCCTTTTAATTTCTTGTTTTGAGCCCTTTTTACCAGCATGATTAACCTTAGGAATTTCTTTGGTTTGTTCAGTAGGTTTCACACCACCTTCGGCACAGAGACAAGGACACTTACACCCATCATCGGTTTTAAACCCCAATCCACTTTTATCCGAAGTAGGAATTTGTGAATTTAGGATTTGTTCCACGGTGACACCAGACTTAGTCCATACATCGGTCACTTTTTGGAGGTCATCCCTTTGTACGGTAAGATCATGGATTTGGGTGAGAAGTACCTCGGTTCTGTCCTTCAGATAGCGGTTTTCATCCACAATAGTAGATATCCCAGCAATTTGGAGCTTGAGATTTTCAATTTCCTCCTTGTGGGATTTACATACACGTTGGGATTCTTCAAGTTCCGCAGCCATTAGTTTATATGCCTTTTTAAGTACAGTGTGTTGTTGACATATAATATTTGCACGTTCTAGTACCTGATCATCATGACTTTGGTCTGCTTGAACCTCGGGAGTGTAGTTTGGTGTTGTAGGAGCTCTGCTTGATCTAGCCTCAGGAGTCTTAGGTGAAACTGACTTCATTTGTTGTTTTGGCAGTGGAAGGCTTTCGTCAATTTCAATTCTTTCTTCAAATCCCATGAGACAGAGATTAGCAGTTTCTTCATCATCACTTTCATCTGAGTCTGAACCCATCCATGTCAGCGGTTGATCTCCTTGGTCAGCTACCATTCCTCTTCTTTTCACGAACTTCTTGTTGAATGGTTTCTTTGCTGGCGCGGCTTCATAGCGCGATTTGGGACAACTTGACGCAAAGTGACCTGGTTGTCTGCAGTTATAACAAACCAAGTCTTCCCTTGTCTTGGGATCTGCAGTTTTGTTGAATCTGGTTGGAGGGACAAACTTTGCTGGGCCTTTGGATGGAAATTGAGATCTATTATTTTTCCTGAACTTGGTGTATCTCTTCACATACAAAGCAAATTCTTCATCATCCATTTCATCAAAATCAACTTGAGTAGAACTTGAGGATTGTGATCCTACACTCTGAGCATAAGAACTTTGAGGAGGAGTGTAGGATTGATGAGACTGCTGATAAGATTGATAAGATTGAGGATATGGTTGATGTGATTGAGGATAGGATTGTTGAGACTGCTGGTAATATTCAGAAGGTGCGGTTTGAGAATTATATCTAGGAACATTTTGGTCAGGAGGAGCGGTTTGCAAGTGGAGGTGAGGAGCGGTTTGATGATGGTCTGGATTGTAGACAGGAGATGAGGTATTGTTGAATGCAGCTAGAGAGAGGGTCTTAAATCTGCTTTCGGTTTCATGGACCTCTTCAAGCTTAAATTAAAAAACCTTCAGCATGGCATACAAGTGTCGAAGATCAAGAGCTTCCAAGTCCTTGTTGTCTTCAATGTTAGTAGTGTTGATCAGCCATTTGCTACCAAGTGCTTGCATGAATCTCATGTTCAAATCTATATTAGAATAGACATATCCAAGAGAAAAACAAACGTTAACAATATCAATAAACCTCTCATAGCATTGTCTAAGAGATTCCTTAGGATCTTTAACAAAATAGTCAAAGAGTCTTCTCTGTTGATAGAGGCGGTTCTTCTTGGTATCTGAATCTCCTTCCAGAAAGTCAACTATAGCATCCCAGGTAGCCTTTGCGGTTTTGCAGTGAAGCACCTTAGAATGAGTCCTCAGGTCAATAGCTGACACTAGCATGGACATAGCTCTTCCATCAAAATCCACATTGATGCGGTCTGCATCAGTCCATTCACTTTCTAATTTCTTAACTTCAGCTTCTTCTCCTGCGGTTCCTGCACGTGGATTAGCTTTCATAGGAACATATGGTCCATCAGTAACCGCGGTCCACAGTCTACGATCACATGAAATCATGTGTTTCATCATCCTATCTTTCCAAAAAATAAAACTATCTTCATCCAGAATCGGTAAGTGATTCGAATTGGATGTTTGCATCATATGGGTGTTTGTGTTTGCCATTGGATCAACACCCAAGCGGTTAAGCTTGTAAAAACAAGTTTGGTGGATAAGCTCTAATACCACTTGTTGGTCCCAGAGGGCAACAAGGGTATAGAACCGCTAGAGGGGGGGGGGTGAATAGCGGTCTGAAACTTTTTCGAAAATACCCTTAAAATCAACCGAGTACTTATCAGTTTGGCCAACTGCGGTTCAAGGCACAAGAACCGAACTGATAAAATGCACAACGGAGTTTGCGGTTTAGCCAAATAGGTTAGTTAAAGAGTTGGGAAGTTTGACTCGGGTTGAGAAAACACTATGATGCAACAGAATAGTTAACCTTAAAGTTTAAAGGAAAACACAATTCATCTTTCAAGTCATTTCGTGTATGGAAGCAAGTTCAAGACCACAAACAAGAAAGATAAATATCAAGACAGAAAATAAAGATCAAACACACAAATTGAAGAGGTTCGTTCTTAAATGAACTACGTCCTCTACCTAGATGGTTAGTCTAGGATTTTCTAATAGCTATAAGACTTGTATTAATTTAGAGGAGGTTTTACAAGATGAATCTAAACTCTAAACAATAAGTCTAACCTAAGCTATAATAACAACCGGTGTTTTCGAAGTATATAATCTATATGATCATATAAATCGGGTGTGTGTGTGTAAAGAAATCAAATGCTTTAAGTATCTAAATGATGGTTGAGCAAATAGAATTCTTTCGGTGTATAGGCTAAGTATGAATGGTTGTTAGGCTTGAAGCTTTGATGAAGAGCTGGGTTTGCAATGGAGATGGTTTGAAGATATGAATATCTGGGTTTAAATCTTCAAAGCAAACTTGAATACTTGGGAATGAATCTCTTGAAGCTCAGCAACCATCATTGTTGAATAATGAAGGCTATTTATAGGCAGAGCACCCTTGTGACCATTGGGTAAGGATTTGAATCAAATCTGAAGGGTACAGTGCTGTCGAAATCCCATTGGTTGAGCTGTCATTTTCGTCCTTGGTTTTGTCTTGTAGTCCTAGGTAGTTGTTGCACCACTACCTGACAATTGTCCTTTGTTGCAGAAAGGACTAACGGTAAACAATTCAAACTGATGGACAAACCGACATTCCTTGCAGAAACTCCAAGTTAACTTAGAGTTATTTTGACATGACATAACAACATCTTTATACGGTCAAAAAGGGAATGTTTGTCTAAGGAATAAATGACATCTCTTTAATTCTTCAATAACTGCTCTGCGGTTTCACCAAGCATAGGGGCGGTTTGAAGAATGATCTTGATTGTGCGGTTTCATCAAACATGCAAACTGCAGTTTGATGAAACTGAAGAGCTCCATGCTGGCGGTCTCAAGATGACGGCTAGAAGCACTAAACCGCTAATGATACAACCGAACTATACTCAGCCTAGAAAACGAAAAATCTAGAAATGGACTTATCTAAAAATTGAAGTAGAACTTCATTACATGCGGTCCTAAAGTCCATAAAAGACACGTAGAATGGATCAATCAAATTAAGGTGGGTGTACTAACAATGAATCCTAACACAACCACTTTGAGCCAAAATACTTAGAGTGTGTGTGCGCCCCTTTATCACACTTTGCGCCTATTTTCATTACTAAATTCCGCTGTGCATTTCACTCACTCACTTAGGCGCATTTCATAACGCTTACTTGATAAAGTGCGCATTTGAAATTGAGTTTTTCAAGGGTACAAAAAGAATTTTAAAACAACTATTCACCCCCCCTCTAGCTATTTTTCATACCCTTGTTGCCCTTTGGGACCAACAAGTGGTATCAGAGCAAACACCTTCATAAAACATTTTTCGTTTTTCAAGCTTAACAGCTTGGGTGCCGATTCTAAATGGCAAACTCAAAACCTATGGCAACTGCAAACTACACTCACGTTCCGGTCTTTGATGAAGATCATTTTGATGTGTGGAAATTCAGCATATTGACTCATCTCAACTCAATCGATGAAAGGCTCCATGACACCGTCGTTTATGGACCTTACATTCCGATGAAGGCGAATCCAAATCCACGCACAAATGCTGTTCAACCAACCGTCAAGAAACCAAGGGAAGAATGGACTGAGGAAGAAATTAGAAGAGTTGCAAATGATGGCAAAGCAAGAAACATTCTTCTAAGCACTCTAAGCACGGCTATGAAACAACAAGTCATGCATTGTGCTACTGCAAATGAGCTATGGGATGCTATTGAAGAGCATATAGAAGGAGACACGGTTTGCAAGGAGAACAAGAAATTCGAAGTACAAAAGAGATTCAACAATTTCTCTCAACTCCCCGGTGAAAACTTGAGGCAAACTTATGAACGCTACTGTGAAATTATCAATCTATGTATTTCACTTGGCATGAAGTTTACCAACAAAGATTTGAATGTAAATTTTCTACAAGCTTTTGGATCAAGATACTTACATAAATCTAGCGCTCTTGAAGATGCTGGAACTTTAGATGTATGGACATTAAGGAACCTTTATGCAAATCTCAAAGTTTACGAACTCAAACTTCAGCGAATTAGCGAAACTGAAGGAAAATCAAAATCTATGGCTATGGTGGCGCAGAGAGAAGCTGCGCCTGCACCTGCGCCTGCTCCTGCGCCTACTCATGATTAGAAAAGTTCCGATCCCAAAATTTCCACTTCTGAGCTATTAGACATGGATGATGAAGACTTCGCTTTATTTGTGAAGAAATTTCAAAAGTTCAGAAAATTCTCAAGACCCGGCTCAACCAACAAATTTCAAGGATCTACCAGCAAATCTCCTCAAAAGTTTTCAAGGAGCAGTGATTCAAAAAGGAAAGAAGATCTTGTTTGTTTTAATTGCAGGAAACTCGGACATTTTGCATCAAGCTGCCCGATCCCCAAATTTGAATATATGCAGAAGAAGAGCAGCCATACTCCCAAATTCACTCCCAAGTTCACTCGTCACAAGGGAATGGTTGCTGAAGAAGAAGCACCAGCAAATGAGCACAACACTTGGATTGAAACAGACTCCGATGAGAGCGATGAATATTCCGATGATGGACTCGTTTGTTTGATGGCAAATGATGATGAAGTTGATGTTTATGATTCTGATGATGACTTCTCCAAGGATGTTCCCGATATGAATGCCTTGAATAAACCTATCAAGAAATCTGCAAGTTTTCAAGAAGTGAAAAAGAAGAAAGGACCAACCATCAGCGAGCTCGTTGAACAAGGATTTCTCACTCCGGCTCAAAACGATGGTGGATTGTTATTCTCACGATGTGATCTTGGAGCAAGGAACAAATTGAGAAAAGGAGCATACATTAGACCTCAAGTTGAACCAACTGCTCCAATCTCCAAAATCAATGATGATGAAGTGATTGCTGAACAAGAAAAATTGTTCAAGAAGGCTGAAAAGGTAATCACTAGATTTGATAGTATGAAGGAAGCTTTAGCACTATCATGTGATGAAATTTCCCAGCTTAAGACCGAGAAATCTCTACTTAAATCTGAACTCACCCTCCTTAAGGAGCAGATAAAGAGCATGACTCCTCTTACTGTTAAAAACACTTTTCTAACAGAACATAACTCACTTCTTAAAGTTCAAAACGATGAATTGGTTGCTCAAATTACTGATCTTAAAAAGATTACAAATGAGTGGTCCAATTCTCGTGTCACTATGGAGAATATATTTGAGTCCCAAAAAGTCAGTGGTGATAAAAGTGGCTTGGGATTCTCATCAACTAGTGACAACTTTAAATGTGATGTCTGTGCTGAAAGAGATAGTGAATTTACCAACCAGCAAACTTTTGAAATTCCCAAGGAAAAACATTCTAATTCAATGGGTAAAGGACAGGAAAAAGTCAAGAGACAAACATTCCATTATGTATACCCAACGAAGCAATTCGGGAAAGCTAATGGGAAAGATATAGCTACAGATGAACCATCTCCTAGCAAAATCATTCTAGAAAATAGGCGCGCTCCTTCTCCGAGTGCTCATTATGCGCCTAAGAGCCACGCGCCTCATCGCCGTGCGCCTCCTAGCCCTATGCGCCCTCTGAGAAAAAGCGCTCCAAAATTTCAAAAGAAAGATTTTGTTAAGGCTAGTTCATCTGACCCAAAGAAGAATGCCATCCCCAAGAAAAGTAAAGAGTTTGTGAAAACTCACGTGATTGGTGGCTTTCATCATTGTTCCATTTGTGATTGTTCAGGACACAAGGCCGTGGAATGCCTTTTGCGATTCACTCCCAATGCCAAAGGACGTAAAAATCCTAAGGTCAAGCAAGAGTGGGTTGTCAAAAGTTGCTAACCCTAGGACCCAAAAGGAATAAAGGGGACCTGCTTAAATGTCTATATTTCAGGTTCTTTGTTTCATGGCTGGATCTTCAAAAGCTAGAAATTATGAATGGATTCTCGATAGTGGGTGTTCAAGACACATGACTGGAGATGAATCCTTATTAGAAGATGTTCATGAAGAAAGAGGTCCCTCCGTAACATTTGGCGATAATAACAAAGGTCAAGTTGTAGCATATGGAAAGCTCAAGAAAGACAAAGTGTGCATTGAAAGAGTCTCACTCGTCGAAGGGCTCAAGCACAACTTATTATCCATATCTCAATTCTGCGACAAAGGATTAGAATGTCATTTCACTTCAACGCAATGTCTTATCAAGAATGGCAAAACTGGAGCTATCTTACTCACGGGATATCGTAAGACAAATATTTATATTATTAATTTCCATAGTATAAACTCTAGTACTAATCTTTGTTTTGTAGCAAAAAGTGTGAACGAAAATAGTTGGCTGTGGCACAACCGCTTAAGTCACTTGAACTTCAAGTATCTATCTAAACTCAGCAGGAATAATCTTGTCAAAGGACTTCCCAAGGTTGCTGATCATCATGACAAAAAGTGCGCCGCATGTCAACTTGGCAAACAACCGAAGCAGTCATTTTCAAGCAAGTCTAATCCTTCAACTACAAGATGTTTGCAACTGCTTTACATTGATCTATTTGGACCAGTTTCCACTGCAAGTATTAGAAGAAACAAGTATACTCTAGTTGTGGTGGATGATTATTCAAGATATACATGGGTGGAGATGATGATTACAAAAGATGATTGTTATGATATTCTCACTACCTTATTTCGACTGCTCCAAACCCAAAAAGAAGATGACATCGTTAGTGTTCGATCCGACAATGGAACAGAATTCAAGAACAACGGTGTTACTCGATATTGTGAAGATCATGGGATAGATCACAACTTTTCAACCGCCGGAGTCCCTAAAAAAATGGCGTTGTTGAACGAAAGAATAGGACGTTGATTGAAGCGGGAAAGACGATGATAGCTGAAGCTAAATTGCCCAAGTACTTTTGGGAAGAAGCTATCAACACTGCATGTTTTACTCAAAATCATTCCCTCATCAACAAACTTCACAACAAGACTCCGTATGAACTTTGGCGTGGTAGAACTCCCAACATTGCATTCTTCAAGATCTTTGGTTGCAAATGTTATATCCTCTACAACGGAAACGAACATAGAGGTAAATTCGATGCCAAAGCTGACGAAGGTATTTTTGTTGGGTATGCCAAACACTCTAAAGCTTTTCGTGTTTTTAATAGAACTACATTAGTGATAGTTGAATCTGTACATATTACATTTGATGAACATTCTCTCCTTGAGCCACATTTGGCTCCAAATATTGCTGATGATTCTATTGAGCTAAATGATACAGGTGCTCCTATTTATGTTGCGCCCACTCAAGATCAGAATCTATCAACACAAGGAAATCCATCTAGATCAAATGCGCCTAATTCAATGTATAATGCGCCTGGTGAATCCTCTATTGCGCCTCACTCAAATGATGTGCCTCATGATTCCTCTCACGCGCCTATTTCTACTGCTGCATCTGGTGTAAACCCTAATTTCAATTCTGAGCCAGTTCAACCCCCAAATTTCAATGACTTTGAATCTGGTGAAGATGTACCAATTAAAGACCTTCAAGTTTCTACAACTCAACCTAACTTACCTCCTGAAATTCGTGAAGTTAGAGGTCACCCAATTGCTAATATCATCGGTGATCTACAAGTTGGTGTTCGTACAAGGAGAGCTACAAACTTTGATGCTCACACTGATTTTATCTCTCAAATTGAACCGAAGAAGGCTGCTGAAGCGCTCCAAGATCCTAATTGGGTTGTTGCAATGCAAGAAGAATTCAATCAATTTGAACGATGTAAAGTTTGGACTCTAGTTCCAAGACCAAATGATCATGGAGTGATTGGTACGAAATGGGTGTTCAGGAACAAGATGGATGAGAATGGAATCATCACGAGAAACAAAGCAAGATTGGTTGCACAAGGCTATAGGCAAGAAGAAGGAATTGACTACGATGAAACTTTTGCGCCCGTAGCAAGACTTGAAGCTATCAGATTATATCTAGCTTACGCCGCTCACAAGAACTTCAAGTTATATCAAATGGATGTGAAGAGCGCGTTTCTAAATGGTGAACTTCAAGAACAAGTCTATGTTGCTAAACCACCTGGGTTTGAAGATTCACAATTTCCAAATCATGTATACAAACTCCAGAAAGCTTTGTATGGACTCAAACAAGCACCAAGAGCATGGTATGATACACTATCAAAGTTTCTCATCGAAAAAGGCTTCACTCGCGGTAAAATCGATACAACTCTTTTCATTGCCAAACATAATGGTCATAAATTACTTGTTCAAATTTATGTTGATGATATTATATTTGGTTCTACTAATGAATTGTTGTGCAAGCGCTTTGAGAAACTAATGAAGAGCAAGTTTGAAATGAGCATGATGGGAGAACTCACATTCTTCCTCGGGCTTCAAATCAAGCAAATGAGTGAAGGCATTTTTATCAATCAAGCCAAATACACAAAGGACTTAATCAAGAAGTTTGGACTTGAGAACGCTAAAGCATACGATACTCCAATGGCCACCGGCAACAAACTCGACAAAGATTTGAAAGGTAAACGTGTTGATCAAACGCTCTATCGAGGTATGATTGGCTCACTCCTTTATCTTACTGCTAGTAGGCCTGATATTATGTTTAGTGTTTGTGTTTGTGCTCGTTATCAATCCGACCCTAGAGAAGCACACTTAATTGCTGTGAAACGTATTATAAGATATCTCTCTGGCACTGTTAACCTTGGACTTTGGTACACCAAAGATTCGAACTTTAAACTTGTAGGTTATTCAGATGCGGATTATGCAGCGTGCACAATTGATAGGAAAAGCACTAGTGGCACTTGTCATTTCCTCGGATATCGACTTGTGTCATGGGCAAGTAAGAAACAAGCTTCTGTATCTGTCTCAACAACCGAAGCCGAATATATCGCTGCGGGAAGTTGTTGCTGTCAAATACTTTGGATGAAGCAGCAATTGGTGGACTATGATATCATCGAAGAAAATTGTCCCATCTACTGCGACAATACATCAACAATTGCGGTCTCTGAAAATCCTGTCATGCACTCCAAGACCAAGCACATCGACATCAAATATCACTTCCTCAAAGACCACGTGGAGAAAGGGAATATACATTTGGAACACGTGGGAACCGACTATCAAATCGCCGACATTCTAACGAAAGCACTCGACGCGAAACGGTTCATGTTTTTGAGAGGTGAAATGGGTATGCTTGAACTCAACTAAATTCAATATAGTTTTGTCAATACTAATGATTTTATGTTTTGTTGAGTTATGAGTATATTAGGTACAAATGTTAAATCAATTTTTCAAAGTTTCAAGGAAACTATGCGCCATCTGTGCGCCTTACTATCTGCGCGCCTATCAATCCATGCGCGCCTAGCATCCAATGCGCTTCAAACATTTATGCGCCCTCAACCATCTTTGCGCGCCTTGATGAGTAAATGCACCTTGACAAGTAATGCGCCCCTTCATGCGCGCATTAACTATTGCGGCTCAATCAATTCTCAAAATTTAATTTCAATGATTGAACGTATTAAATATACAAGTACCAGGTATGTTTACTCTGTTCATTTATTATAGGAATCTATGTCTTTTGACATTCCATTAATTGCTCAAGGGTACTTGTGCAATTAAATTTTTCCCTCGTTTTACGTTTTTCGAAAAATTTATTTTCTGGGGATATATTTCTTGCACCCCAAACTTACACCAAAATAAATGTGTTTGGTGTGTGTGCAAAAATTAGTCAAAATTGCTCATACACTTAAAAGGGAAAGTGGAGCAGTTTTTCAAAAGCCAAGATGTCACATCAGTCGTACTTTGTGTCATTCAGCATTTAATGCACTTCAAATCTCAAAATCCCTCATAAATGCGCCAGTCATGATTAGCCGCCTTTTTCAAATCCCTCATTAATGCCATCCTTTCAACTTCCCATCTTTTTAAATCTTTGACCCATTTTTTCCTTATCAGTGCAAATTTTTTAACCTAACCTATAAATACTCATCATCACCTACCTCTCTCCTCACCAACTCTATCTCTCTATCTCTCTCTCGTCTCTCTCTCCCCGTCTCTCTCTCTCTCTATCTTCATTTTCTTCTCCATTTTCGATATATATTTATAAGTTTATGGGTCCTAAGAAAGCCTCATCATCTACACAAGACGAAATGGTATGAATTCTAAACCCTTAACTCTTTAATTTTCTGAATTTTTCTCTTTTTCGTCATTTTTTTGTTCCTCGTTATTTTTCAAACCCGGATTCGTTTATCCTTGATTTTTCTTGTTTCGATGATCCGTTTTCTATATCGTTTGTTGGGTTGTGTTCTATTCATGATTTCGAATCTGTAGTATCCAATATTTCAACGATCAATGCTTTCTTTGTTACAAATCTGAATTTTTGGTTTCAAAACTTTTCAAATTTTTCGGTTCTTCCTTTGTTCATTATGCTTTCATTATTGATTTGTTCATTTTTTTGTTTACATATTTAGATTCCCTGTTATCATGCGGTCATTTTGATATATTATTTGTCTTTTTTGGTGAAGTTTCATGATTTTCGTGTTCTTGGTGTTCTTCGAGCATTCAAGGGTCGTTCTTCTTGTTCTTCGTCATTCTTGCATGTTTTGGTCTCTAAAAATTTTCTATCTTGTTTTCGAAAATTTGTACTTTTTGATTTTCATTTCTTTCATTTGAGTGCTTGTTATTTTGTTTTTGCTAAAGTCAAAATTTTCACGATATGCGCCTATATATTTCTTTATGCGCCTACTTTTTATGCGCCTGAATGCTTTCTGCGCCTCTACTTGTATATGCGCTTAAATCATTCTGCGTCTAAAACCTTATGCGCCTAACTTCGTACTTAGTCAAATTTCGTTGTTTTAAATTTTTCCTTAGTATTCACATAGAACCATAATATGCGCCTTGTAACTCTATGCGCCTTTAATATTTTGTGCGCCTGATTCAATTATGCGCCTATCTATTCTTTATGCGCCTATGTTACTTTGATCATTTTATGTTTCTATGCGCCTATGTCACTTCTAACATCAATCATCTTGTTTTTCAGGACCTTGTAAATTTCAAATTAGAAGAAACTCTTGATTTGTTAGAGTTATCTGGTGAAGTAATTGGGCGAGAAATCATAGAGACTTTGCGCGTTGCTGGTCTGCTCCCTTTATTCACCATGGATCAATCTTTCTATTCTGTGCTCCTCGTGGATGAGCTCTTTTCACTGCTATTCTAGTGGAAATTGATGTTAATGGACGCACTCACTACAGGATTGAGGCTCGCGTTCAAAATTTTGACGTCCATATCTCCTCTTCTGTAATTCGTCACTTACTCGGTTTTCCATCTACGGGTGAATATCGCATTATTGGGTGTCCGATGACTTACTCTATTGATGATCAGAACAGGATGGCTGCTTCACTTCTGAATATTCCCACACTTCAAAATAATATCAAAAACACTGAAATTCGAGATGGTGGAGAACTCTTGACTCACATCGCGCACTTGGTGGGAACTTCAATTGTTTTCAAAACCGGGAACGTGAACCGATTCACGGTGGAACAATGGGAATACACAGCTGCCATCATGGCCAAGGAGAAGCTTCACTGGCCTCACATTTTATTCAAGACATTGCGTGAGCAGATTGATAAGTTTGTGAAGAACAAGAGTGATGGAAAGACCAGATTTCGCTCACACTGCCTTCTTCTCACAAAACTTTTTCTAACTTATCTTGAGTTAGTTAAATTTTTGAATGAGAATCCTGAATATAAAATCAATGATGTTCCAACTTTTGGAAAAGCGAACTTGGACCTCAAAAAGCGCAGAAAGAAGCCTACAAAGCGCACCAAGGGAATTCAAATCAAATCTATTGAAGGCTTAGTTGATGAAGACACAGAATCAGACGATGCGCCAGTTCTTAAAGGCGCACCATTAAAGAAGAGCGCAGTGACAGCAAGCGCAAGACAAAGCGCTGATCCCTTGCCAGGTGCAGAGAAAATCAAAGGAAAACGGGTGGTTGATGACCCTCCTCGTGCGCCTATCAAATGTACCAGACTTGAAACTGATGAAGAGCGTGATCTAAGGCTAGCGCAGGAAGCCAGCAGACTTGAAGCTCAAAGAAAAAGAGATGAAGATTTTCAAGCCAAACAAGCTGCTGAGTCAGAGAAGCTAGAGCGCATGAAAGGCGCTGGATCAAGTGCTGATATTGAGAAAGGGTCTTCTGTTCCCGCGCCTACCCAGCGCACGCCTACTCAACGCGCCCCCACTCCCCGTGCGCCTCTGTTCAAATTTCAACAGACCAAAGTGTCAAGGGTACAACTCCTTTCTGATTTTTTTGGCGATGATGTTTCAGACATAGAGGAACCAGTTCAGGGGGAGCAAGAGACCATCCCTGAGCGCTCTCCTTCTCTAGTTGTGCCTCCACCTCCTTCTGGACCAGATCAAATCATAACGGAAACAGTTGTTGTTGAAACTGTTGATGTTGAAACTGAAGATGAATTTGAGTCTCCTACTCATTCACCTCCTCATGCGCCTCCATCTCCTATTACGCCCCTTCAAGCTGATGCGCCCCTGTCTACCCCTGCGCCTCCTCCATCTGCTCCCGATTTGAGCGAGGTACTTTCCATTCTTCATTCTTTGCAGCAAGGGCAAGCAAATTTAGAGCAAGGACAGACTCAAATAAAGTCTCAATTTGAGCTTCTTACTTCCTTACTCACTGATCTATCTGAAGAGATCGCTGCCATTAAGGGGGAGATGAATTCTCTTAAGGACAAACTTTCTACTCCTTCTCCTCCTCCGGCGCAGACTCAGGTTCAACCTCATACTGATCAGGCGCAAACCACCTCTTCTGCGCCTACTTTCATACCTCAGTCTACTGCGTCTCAATCCAACATGAACGTGTTAGTATCAAAGTTGGATGTGTTGAAAGAATTGGTTGTTACTCACTTCACTGCTGCTCACTCGAGCTCTGACAGACGCGCCGAACATATTTCTTCTGACATTATCACGGCTCAAAATGCCATTGAAGCTCACATTCAAATCTTGGAAGAAAATATTTCTCAGCAGCAGCAAATCACTAAGCGCTCCATTGATGAATACCAAAACATCAATGTGAATCACTTAAGTTACATCAGAGACGGTATCACTGCCACTCACTCCAGTGTCACTGACACTCAGGTCTTAGCGAACCGTAGTCATCAGCTCGCTAAACAGATTCAGCGCTCTGTTTCAGAGATCGTTGAAGGATTGAAGGAAGATGATGCGCCTCCCAACCCTTAGTTTCTATTTTTGATTGTAAGTTATTAGAACCTTTTTTGTAATAGAATCAACTCTTTTGTGTTAGTGATTTTGTGCTTACTTGTTTTAGCACCTTTTTGCTTTTGTTCTATTCGAAACTTGTAATTTGTAACTCCTACACCCCAAGTTTTAATGAGAACAATGCATCACTTATTATCAAACCTTGTTCACTCAAACTCCTTGTTTGTAGAACAATGAATATTGTTTAAATTCATATGCATCATATTGAATTGTTTCATACTTTCATGCATTAAGTTTAAACTTGGTTTAAACACATTTCAAAACTAAAAATCATATATCATTTTGAATGTGTTAAACTGTCGTTTCTATCTTTCCATATGTAATTCTTTTTTCTTATTGGAATAGATTAGAAATCTATATCTTGGACTAGTGTGTGAATTAACTTGAGACATGAATTACCAATTTCATTCATTTGGACATGTTTTTATCAAATATAATGTTTGTCCTTGATATAGTAGGTAATGGCATCAATAAAATAGGGGGAGATTGTTGGGTATGCCCACATGTATCTCAGTTTTAATATAAAAGGATTTATTAGATTTGATTGATCCATCACCTAAGTTTTATTTCATGGACTTTAGACCCACATGTAATAAGTATGTATACTTCATTTTTTAGGTTGTCCATTGTTATAGAATAGGCTTCGATATAGGGCAAGAAGATCAAGATTCAAGAAAAATCACATTCTGAGTTTGAGCCAAGTGACCATGCGCCCTGCACCTATATGCGCCATGCGCTCCATTTTGCTCACGCGCTACTCATACGCGCCTATGAAAGTATATGCGCCTCTTGATCACGCGCAGCAACCATGCACCTTGATTATAGCTCATGCGCCTCTAATGTTTTTAATGCGCCATGCGCTCCTCTGGCTCACGCGCCTTAAAGTGTCTATTCAACGCTCAGTGATTTATTGAAGATTCAAAGACTTGAAGAAAATTCAAATTACGCCAATGATCCAACGGTGGTTAAAAGATGCATATGCGCCTAATCTATTGACACGTGTCCACAACGGTCACATTTATGTTGAGTGTCAAAATGGCCATAATATATGCATGCTCCAATCAACGAGCGACAGCTCATCTTATCCACAAGGATTTCCAACGGCTAGTTTTTTGAAGTTCACTATAAATACCCCATAACTTCAACATTTTGAAGTTGCTGAGTTTTGCTAAGAATTTCAAGAATTTCTCTCTCTAAGCATTTGTTGAAGATTTGAAGATTGCCTTCGTTATTTCCAGAATTTCTCAAGAACATCTTCATACCTTCATCCTTAGCCCAGATCTTTAAGCTATAACACTTTAGTTTCATTGTGCTCTAAATCATAAAGATCTAAAGAGCCTTGATCCTAAATTCACACACGCACCTCTTTAAGTTTGATCATTTAGATCCATCTTTTAGAGATACACCCGTTATTGTTTTGGATTTGTTCATTCATAGAATATTAGATCTTGAGTTAGTGTAGAAGCTCAAAAGTTATAATTTGTAACACTCACTCAGTATATAAGATCTCCATTAGAAATCCAAGACTAACCATCTTGGTAGAGGACGTAGATCTTTCATTGATCGAACCTCTCCAAATAGCTTGTGTTATTATCTTGTCATTTACTTTCAAGTTATTTTCACTCACTATTTGCTTGTTTACTCATTGTAGATTGTTTGATCTGAATTGTGTTGTGTTGTTATTTCATTTGCCTTAGTTACTTATTTCAACCACTTTGAGCCAAAATACTTAGAGTGTGTGTGCGCCCCTTTATCACACTTTGCGCCTATTTTCATTACTAAATTCCGCTGTGCATTTCACTCACTCACTTAGGCGCATTTCATAACGCTTACTTGATAAAGTGCGCATTTGAAATTGAGTTTTTCAAGGGTACGAAAATAATTTTAAAACAGCTATTCACCCCCCCTCTAGCTATTTTTCATACCCTTGTTTCCCTTTGGGACCAACACATTGTTAGCCAACATTGTGACAGTCAGAAAGGCAAACGGCAAGGTTCGAGTTTGTGTGGACTTCCGGGATTTGAACAAAGGTTCCCCAAAGGATGATTTTCCACTCCCTAACATCGACATGCTGGTCGACTCCACTGCTGCCTATGAGGTTCTCTCATTCGTGGATGGGTTCGCTGGGTACAATCAGATTCTCATGGCCGAGGAAGATCAACATAAGACAGCTTTCACAACACCGTGGGGTACCTTTTGCTACACAGTCATGCCATTTGGGTTAAGAAATGCTGGGGCTTCCTACTAAAGAGCCGTAACGGACTTGTTCCACGATATGATTCACAAAGAAATCGAGGTCTATGTGGACGACATGATCATTCACTCCAAAGGGACCGATGGTCAACATTTAATCGATCTCCGTAAGTTCTTCGAAAGGCTTCGTCAACACAAGATGAGGCTCAACCCTGCAAAGTGCACGTTCGGGGTTATCCGAGGCAAGGTCCTTGGTTATATGGTCACCGAAAGGGGAATTGAAGTAGACCCCTCCAAAATCAAGGCAATCATTGACATGCCTCCTCCGAAGACGCAGAAAGAGATCAAAGGTTTTATGGGCAGACTGCAATACATCAGTCGGTTTGTGCACCAACTCACTTCCATGTGCGAGCCAATCTTCAAGCTACTCAAGAAGAATGTGGCTCTAGAATTGACCGACGCGTGCCAAGAAGCCTTCGACCAAGTGAATCATTACTTGACGTGCCCTCCGGTTCTAGTTCCGCCGCACAAGGAGAAACCTCTTTTGCTCTATCTCACTGTCAATGATGAAGCCCTAGGGGCTATGTTAGCACAAGAGAAACGAGAGTCCACAAAGGAGAATGCCATTTATTTTGTCAGTCGCCGATTCCAAGGAGTCGAAAAGAACTACTCTGTCTTAGAAAAGTCATGTGCAGCATTGGTTTGGGTCACTCAAAAGCTCAAACACTATATGGAAGCTTTTCCGATCAAGCTAGTAGCAAAGGTGGACCCGCTCCACTACATCTTCGAGAAGCCTTTCATGTCAACAAGAATAGCCAAATGGTACTTCATGCTCGCCGGCTATGATATCACTTACGTCACACAAAAATCCGTCAGGGGGAAAGTGTTCAGTGACCAGCTTGCCGAATTCCCGTGTGACGAAGTGAAGGGGGAAGACGTACAGTTCCCCGACGAGCATTTAATTTGTACTGCAACCGAGGAAAATAAGTGGCAACTTTTTTTCGATGGCGCCGCCAATAAACACGGTTTTGGTATAGGAATATTGCTTGTCGATCCAAAAGACATCTACACTCCCATTGCCATCCGTATGGAATTCGAAGCTACCAAAAACATTGCCGAATACGAAGCATGCGTAGCAGGGCTCGAGGCAGCTCTCGAAAGAAACGTAACGGAACTAGAAGTATTCGGCGACTCGTTACTCCTTATCAATCAGCAATCGGGTAAATGGCGAACCCAAGACCCGACTCTCCAACAGTATGGTCAACACCTTGAAGAATTGGTTGAACAATTCCAAGAGATCACTTTCAACTACCTGCCAAGGGATAAGAATCGCTTCGCCGATGCACTGGCCACTATAGCTTCATTAGTCGAAATGCCCAAAGGGAAAATGGTGAAGCCCTTCAAAATTGCTCGAAGGAACAGTCCGGCGTACTGCATGAGTATCGAGATCAACGAGGTCCAAACAAACTCTCCTTGGTATTCGGATATCATGAATTTCCTCAAAGATGGCACTTATCCCGAGAATAGCAATAAGAAGTCTCAAGCGGCTCTGCAAAGGCTAGCCTCTCGGTAAGTACTGATTGGGGACCGAGTCTATAAAAGGCACCACGACGGGATCAATCTCTTATGCGCCAACGAGGCCGAAGCTCAAGAGATAATGTGTGAAGTGCACGAAGGAGAGTGTGGACCCCACATGAATGGGTTTATGCTAGTCAAGAAGATACTCCACATTGGCTACTATTGGAGCACTATGGAAGGAGACTGTATCGAGAAAGTCAAAAGGTGTGCCAAATGCCAATTCCATGCTAATCTGCAGCTCCACCCTCGCAACTTTACAACATGGTCACACCTTGGCCTTTCTCTTGTTGGGGGATAGACATCATCGGTAAAGTCCATCCTGCCGGGAGCAACGGGCAGTCATTCGTCTTAGTGGCCGTCGACTACTTCACAAAGTGGGTCGAAGCACAAGCCTATCGGACCCTCAACGCCAAGAAAGTGGCCGAATTTGTAAAGATTAATATCATGTGCCGATACGGCATGCCTTATGAAATCATTTCCGACAACGGCTCTCACTTTGAGAAGGAAATGGATGCACTTTTGGTAGAATACAAGATTACCAAGCACAAATCATCTCCTTACCGTCCCCAAACAAATGGCGCGGTTGAAGCAGCAAATAAGACCATCGAGACCATCGTCAAGAAAATGGCCTCAACAGGAAGAAGCTAAGCATTGTGGGGCTACCGAGAAGCTACTCCCAGCATTGTGGGGCTACCGCAATCAATACATCAATGTGGGAGATTTGGTCTTAAGACAACATCCTCCTAACGCATGAATCTGGGGAAATGGGGACCCCGATGGATCGGTCCGTACGTGGTCAAAAAGATACTAAGCGGTGGTGCAGTCCGGCTCGTGGATTTAGATGGTGACCAGCTGCCAAAGGAGGTCAACCTCGACAAGCACAAGAGGTTCTACGCTTAATAAACAAAGACCATTAAAAAAAAAAATCGCTCGCTAGGTTGAAAACCCACAAGGCGGCCTAGGCAAAAATTAGAGCACGTGCAAAAAAGAAGCCCGCTAGATTGAAAACCCGAAAGGGCGGTATAGGCAAAAAACAGGGTGCACACAAAAAAAAATGGTCTTTGTTTGTTTGAACTACGGAGACCTGAGCCTCCCAACTGGGGAACGTAGGCATTCGGGTGCGGTCTAAACATATCAAAAATACCCAATCACTTCAAATAACAAAATGCAATTTTATTCATTCAATGAATCATTCAAATCATTACAATGGATTTATTAACAAGAGACATCAAAATATTAAATCCTAAAACAAAGTGGTCTAACTGCAATCTCTTGGGGTACAAAGAAAAATCTAATCTTTCTTAGGTTTGGGAACCCATTGCTTCTTGTTATGTCCTTTAGTCCTCTTGGATGGGGACGGAACATTCTTGGGACCGCCAAGACGGGAGAAAACGCTAGGAAGGGACGGAGCTTCATCAACGGCTTTCCCTTTGCCCTTATCAAGCGGAGCCTTAGCGGGGACAACCATGGGACGCTTCCACACATAGGAGGAATTTCCTTTACCTTTCTTCTTCTTGGGGAAATGACGAGGTCTATAGTCCCGCACATGAACCACCGGTCTCACGGGGTCAACGACATCGTCGTTGGGCCTTCCTAAACGATCAAAAACGCTCGGATGCTTCTCCACCATCGAGACGGACCCCACAGCTAGAACGGCGTTCACCATTGGAATGGACTTCTCACCCTCGGGGACGGAAACCTTAACTTCAAAGGAGAAAGTAATTGGGGCTATTATGACAAGAATTTCGTGGTTTAGGAGGAGAAAGTGTTTGCAAAAGAATGCTGTGTGACCATTCTGGTCGAAAATGGTTCAAAATTTATAGCTGTTGGAACATTCTGATCAGAAAAAGAAAGGGGCTGTAATTCAGCAGGCCAGAAGCGCGCGCCTCCGACTAAGGCTGCACAATGCGCGCGCCTCCCACAGGCAAGGCCCGACGCGTTCGTCTTTGACAGCAGTTCAGACAGAAACAACCCTTGTCAGTTCAGAACAGAACCCAAGCACTTCAACATATCCAACCTGCAGCAAAATCAAATCCCAGCAACAAAAAGGAGTTCAAGCATCGACAACAAGCATCCTTTGGGCACACATTTGTTTGTAAAGAGTCGACATCTAAGATCGAGTCGCTAATAGAACATAAAATGAGTAGTAAGATAAATAGGATTGTAAATACATGTTAAATGTTATTACAGGCAAAAGTAAAAGTGTTTCAATCCCTCATCCTCTCAGCCACAACAGCTCGGGCACGTCATCACCAGCACTGTGCTCACCCCCTGCTGCCGCTCTCGGTCTCCTCATCATCATCCTCATCATCATCATCGTCATCATCATCCTCAGACTCCGACGTCTCAACCACAACATAAGGACGGGTCCTCTTGGCAGCTCTCCCTGACGAACTAGCACCACCTCGGCCCTGGCTACCCTCTCGGCTCAGACTCCTACTATGGCTACCTCCGTGGCTCAAACTCCTGCTCAACGACTGCCTCGCCGAGGAGACAGCCTCATCAATGTCCAGTGCAGCATCCCTGCAGCCTCGTCCCATGCCCCGAGCACCTCGGGCAGCTCCTCTCGCAGCACCAGAGACAGCACCAGCAGCATCTCTAGTCATGGCAGCAATATCCCTGCACAGCTCCAGCACCTTCTCCTCCAGCTGACGGAGCCTCCTCCTCATTCCTTTGTTCTGCCTACCCAAGTGCCTATAAGCAGCCACGGGCACCTATTGCAACAAAGAACAGGAAAAGGAAATTACATCAATACAAAGGACAGAAAAACAAGACTGGAACTGAGAAATGCAAAGATGGTCAGAAAAACATACCACAGCAGCCTGAGCGGGAGGCTCTCTCTCTGGTGACATATCCTCGGGAACAATCTCCCTCTGCTCCTCAAAGACCCCGAAGTTGGAATAAGTGTAATAAGGAGGAGGCAAAGGAGGATCAAAACAATACCCGGCACCGGTAGTATAAAACCGAGCGGAGGTCGAAGGAGCAGCCTGTGATCTCCTCGGATCAGCAAACATGAAGCCTTGCATCAAGTTGTTCTCCCTGAAGAAGCCATAATCCTGATCCAAGTGAATATAAGGGACGGCATCAACCCCTACCATTTATGCTGCGCGATCAGCCTCTGAAAGCGACCTCCAATTATGAGGGCAGAAAGGAGGAACGTCTGGAACTGCAGGACGAGGAGGAGTATAAAAGTCTGTCACCTGGGTACCGTGCTGCCAGAACACTCTGTCCCCCAAATACAGAGCCATGCACTCACCCGAACTAATCAAAAGCCGAGAACGGGTAGGAATAAGAGTATGCTCAAACCAGTGCTGAACTGATCTCCACGGATACAAAGAGAAGGCAATAGACTCAGGCCTTAGGGTGTCCAAGTGCCGTCGGGCCGAAGTAAGACTAATGGGGTTCGTGCCAGTCTTCACATTCCTTTCCTTATACGCCTACCGTGCGCAATCCGGATACTGGGGCTGGCCTTCCTTGGCAATCTTGAAATCCCTCAGATTCAGGATAGCAAAAGCCCAAAGATGTAGACAAGAGGCAGAAATAAAGTTAATGACAGTCAACGGAAAAGGCAGTTATGACCAAGGCAAGGAGAATATAAAAGGGACAGTAAGTGGTATACCTCCCACAGCAAGCTGAAGCCCGTAACAGAGCTGGTGGTCGAGCGGCTGGTCAAATCCATGCCGTGGTAACAAGCAGCTAAGCCTGCTGCGCCCCAGTTATACTGGCCGATCTGGTCCAAGTCCACTAACAAGTCAAGCAGAGCCAAAGAGGCCGAAGATCCCTCGTTGACAAACAGAGTGTGGGATAACAGGTACCAAATAAAGCAACGGGCCACGGCATCGACCCGATCAGCAGTAACACCTCGAGCCTCAGCCATCAGGATGCTGAAATAAGCCCGGATTCGCCCCCATGTCAATCGAGAATTCTTAACCTCGAACCGGCAGTCAACCAAAGCCAGTAACTCGTCTGGAGTCTGAGCGGCCCCTCTCAAACCAAAAGGGACAGGCATCCCCATGAACGGCAAGCCCGTCAAAGCTGTGAAATCGGTAGGCGTCATAGTCACCTCGCCCATGGGTAAATGGAAGGTATGGGTGGTGTCCCACCATCTTTCCCTCAATGCCTGGACCACATCGGGGTCATTCTTCAAAGCTGGGAGGCTAGTGACAAAAAGACCAAAATGAGTCCCTGTGACTCGGGCCCGAACATTCTCAGGCAACCTCTTCCATATAGAGATGGGCCCATGATCCCCACCGCGAATCTCTGTCAGACGGGTCCACTCACTCCTGAAAGGAAAGAAGGAACAGCAAAAATTTCATCAGCATAACTGCTAGAAAACGGATGAACTCAACATAGAGATTTCAATGGCAGAACAATGTACAAGCAAGTATGTGACATGAAAATGGGCACCCCAACATGTTTCTTACAACAAATCAGTAATAACAAACAGCATGCAAAGAATGATTAATAAAGCTGCTGCAGCAATATTTCGGTAAAGAAAACGGAACTTCATGAAATCCGAAATCGACAAGAAAGGTGAGGCATTCTTACCAAACCCGAAGTCACGAAGTGAGAAATGTGGGTATGAGGCCGGAAAGTGAGGAAGCTCGGGTCCATAGCTTCAACCCCAATTTCGGGCTCCTCGCCCTGTGGCATCTCGAACGGAGGTGATTGTTGATGATCCGACATCGTTTCTGTGACGGAATTGATCCTAGAGCAGCAAGAAAGTGTTTTGGGGTGATTTCTCTACGAAAATTGGGCTTGGAATTTGGAGGGTTCTTCTTATTTTTGAAAACTTACCGAAAACAGTGAACAGCCTGTTTAAATATGCTGAACTTATGCGCCAGGCGCGCGCCCCCCGACATACTCATCCGAGGCGCGCGCGTCCCATAACGAGGCCGGACGCGCACTCTTCCCATCATCAGGCAGGGTCAGAAGCAGTCTCCCATACAAGAAACCATGCACCGTATCAAGGTTTCCCACAAGATTCCGAACTCCCTAAGTTCTGTCACGGGTGCCATACCACCCTCAAGAGTCAATCTCAACATTTCATCCCCAGCAGGAACATTTTTCTGGTCACGGTCAACTGTGCCCACACCCTACAATTCAAAAAGTCAAGTGTGACTCCAAGTGGCACGCGGCTTCAGAGCAATACCTCATCAACGGATTTCACTAACGGATTCATCCTCAAAGGTTCACTAACGGCCTCTTCAAAGGTTCACTAACGCCTCTTCAAAGGTTCACTAACGGCCTCATCAACGGATTTCACTAACGGATTCATCCTCAAGGTTCACTAACGCCTCTTCAAAGGTTCACTAACGGCCTTGTCACGACCCGAAATCTAGGCTCTATTTTATTAGTAATAAATAATTATTATTTATTTATTTGCCTATCTATCTATTTATTTAATTATTATTTATTTAAATATTATGTGTGCATTTTATGTTTCATAATAATTATGCCTAGCATTTTATTTGGGTTAGTGTTGTATTGTTTTGTTGGGTCTTAATTGTTGTAGGGAGTGCAAGTATTTGTGGTAGTGTAGTGGGGAGGGGGCCTAAGTGTAAATTCTTTAAATCATTTCCCTTACTCCCTCCCTACTCCTTCTCTTCTCCCTCACTCTTCTTCTCCTCCCAGCAAACTCCTCTCTCTCCTCCATTTGTGTTAGTTTCTTTCTCTCCCTTCTCTCTTCATTATCTTCTTCTTCCTCTTGTAATCTCTCATTTTCTTAACGTGAAATGTGTTTAGATCGTCGATAGGATCGCGTAGAACCAAAAAGAATTGAATTCCGTCATCTTTGAGAATTTTCAAGTAGTTACTTTTCCCCCATTTTTATGCTAAA
>JAOWBW010002984.1:0-37500 GCA_026119855.1 Campanula takesimana
GATGTCAATCAACATCCATTGTGCATTCAAACTCCTGACACGGATGCACCATTTGAGTTGAAATATGGGTTAATTCACTTGTTACCTACTTTTCGTGGATTAGCGGGTGAAGATCCACACAAGCATCTCAAAGAATTCCATGTGGTCTATTCGACGATGAGCCACAAACGGTCACTGAAGAGCAGATTTCATTAAGGGCATTCCCCTTTTCTCTAGCCGATAAAGCAAAAGATTGGTTGTACTATCTTCCATCTGGTCTATCACTACGTGGACCGAGATGAAGAGACAATTTTTGGAGAAGTTTTTCCCAGCTTCACGAGCAGCAAACATTAGGAAAACATTTGGGATTAGGCAACAACATGGGGAAACACTGCATGAGTATTGGGAGAGATTCAAGCAATTGTGCTCAAGTTGTCCTCAACACCAAATTCCGGAGCAGCTATTAGTCCAATATTCTATGAAGGACTCACTACCTTTTATAGGAATATGATGATGCAGCAAGTGGTAGGAATTGCTGAGTAAAACTCCGGAAGAAGCAAGAAATTTGATCTCAAACATGGCAGCGAATGCACAACAGTTTGTAACCCGTATGATGGCATTGTGAAAACGTGAATGAGGTGAACAAAATCTCCATTGATCAACGATTGGATGCTATGACTGCTTTGATGGAGAAAATAGTGGTGGGGCAGGTTCACAAGCCCAATTTGTGGTGTTTGCTCGATGGTGGGTCACACAACAGATAGATGTCCTACTTTTGCAAGAAGATCTGCAGCAAGTGAATGCAATGGGAGGATTTTCGGGCCAACCACAACAGAGAAGATATGATCCTTACTCCAATACTTACAATCCCGGATGGAGAGATCATCAAATCTCAGCTACAGAAACCAAGGAGGTCCGCAAGGGTATCAACGGCAAATTTCCAAAGGCAGAATACCCCAGCTCAACCTTCAGATTCAGGAATGCCATTGGAAGAAATTGTGAAGGCTTTAGCAATAAATACCCAACAATTCCAACAAGAAACAAGGGCTTGAATGCAGAATCTTGATACTTAAATTACCCAACTTGCCACGTTGGGAAATTGGAGGCTCAAATTTCGGGAAAGCTACCATCACAACCCGAGATCAATCCTAGGGTGAATGTAAGTGCAATAATGATAAGAAGTGAGAAAGGGGAAGAGCAAGAGCAGATTTCACATGGAAAGGGCAGTGGGCATCAAAATGAGGAAGTTCAGAACGAGGTTGAAAAGAAGAACATTCAAATCCAAGCAAAGGTAAATTCTTCCAATTCTTTTCAAAATGTAACATATGTGCCTGTTCCTCCATTTCCAAGCAGGTTGGTCAATTCTAATAAGGATAATCATGAGAAGGAGATACTTGATACTTTCAGAAAAGTGCAAGTCAACATACCCTTGTTAGATGCCATCAAACAAATCCCGAAATATGCCAAATGTTTGAAGGAGATGTGCACTACAAAAAGGAAGTTGAAGCAAGATGAGAAAGTAAGTGTGGGGGAGAATGTGTCCGTTATGATAAGAAATCATTGCCCATCAAATGCAAAGATCCAGGTATGTTTACATTGCCTTGTGGTATTGGAAACATGAAAATTGAGAATGCCATGTTAGATTAGGAGCTTCTATAAATGTCATGCCATACTCAATTTACCGTACTTTAAATTTGGGGCATTTGAAAGAATCTAACGTTCACATCCAATTGGCGGATCGTTCTTATGTTTACCCGGAAGGGGTAGTTGAAGATGTGTTAGTGCAAGTAGATGAGTTGGTTTTTCCGATTGATTTTTACATTTTAAAGATGGAAAATGATAGTTTGATTAATTCAGCCCCAATCATATTGGGAAGACCTTTCATGAAGACATCCAAAACAAAGATTGATGTTTCTAAGGGGGTCCTTTCTGTCGAGTTTGATGGAGAAATTATGAAGTTTAATACTTTGATGCTATGAAGCACCCCATTGAAAATCAATCTTTATGTTTTGTTGATGCATTTAATTACTTGATAACAGTGTTGCTAATGAAAATTGTGAGTTCAAGGTTTTGGTGTGCAGGGACATCAAAAGTTAGAAAGAGGAGTAAAGATGAGGACTCGAAAATTTCACAAGGATGATCCCAAGTTACTTCATTATAACTTCACTTCAAGGAAGAAATTTGTTGAGGGTACAAGGTTTTACTTTTTCATTCACAGTCGTACGCTCATTTCCGGTAAACTCTGGTCTCAATGGCTTGGTCCGTTTGTTTGTAATAAATGTGTTTCCTAATGGTTCGGTTAAAATTAAAAATTTGGAAACAAGCAAGATCATGAAGGTAACTGAAAATCGTTTGAAGTTACTTCAAGAGGATAAAAATGTATGTTCTTCCAAAGACAAGGAGTTGAAGGTTTTCCATCCTTTTCCCAAATGATGGAAAGAAAGATGTCGAGCATAACGACATTAAAAATTGCGCTGCTTGGGAGGCAACCCAATGATTTCAAAAAATTTGTTCTTTTGGTTTCAACTTTGCTGATTTTGAAAAGAAAAAAAAACAGTAAACAAGTTCTTGTTAGGCGTGATCACGCTTTAGCAAAAATTGTCTTCAGAAAATTTTCAAATATTTTTTTTTAAGGCCTGTAGCTGAGGAAGTTTTTAAGCGTGATCACGCTTAAGTGAAAGAAGTCTTCTGCTGTTTTGTGTTTTTTGCCTAACTAGATTTCTTGCCGGTGCGCATATCAAAACTCCCATTTTCACTATCCCCACATAACCAATGGTTAACCTATTTCAAGCAACAAGTTTTTTTTTTGACGTTTGTCCTCATTTGTTACGCTTCAAATTTCAAAATGGAATTCAATTCCATCTCTTTCAGCAACCAAATCTCAGGGAAGTTCTTCTTTACGCTTCTTGTTTTATTTATTTATCTTTCCTTTTATTTTGTCTTTTTTTTTTCCCTTCCCTATTGAGAATTTATGGATAGATACATTGAGGACAATGTAGAATGTAGGTGTGGGGGTGTGTGAGACTTAACTTGCAATTTTTTGTGCTTAATTTTTTTTCCAAAATTGTTATGCAAGTGGGAGGTAAAGTGTAACAACTTGAGAGGAGAAGGCTATTGCCTTGTTTCTATTGTACAATACGTCTCATTGACCTTAAGAATAGATGGAATGTCATTGTGCGGGGTTAACACACAAAACGCTACTTTGGTGAGATTTTGGGCCATAGAGCAATACACCAATTATGCTCTCTTTTTCTTTGTTGTGTGTGATCAAGCATAATGTATCCCTTCTAGAACTTGATTTTGATGCCGGGTTGAGACATTTTTTGGGCTTATGCACTTTTGAAAGGGACTATAGGATTAGCCTTTTGTTGGCCTTCATTTCTATACCTACCCTTTATACCCCCTAGTGAGCCCCGTTGAGCTTGTTTTATTTCTTTCATAATTACACCTGTCAAAGAAAGTTGTGTCTATTTTGTGGTTTTCCAATTTGAATCCTTTGGCGAAGAGATGTGAAAAAGAAGTGCATGTGAAGAATTTTTGGTTTCAATGGATAGAATCAATGGAAATTGGGAATTTTTTTTTGGTTAGTGATCATGGAGATAGTATTGGTAGTTTAAGTATATTTCCACTCTTATGTTTGTTTTTAGTTAGTCTCCTCTTCTCTGATTCAAAAAAAAAAAAAAAAAAATTAAGAAAAGAAAAAAAATCTGGTTCAAAAAAAAAAAAAAAAAAAAAAAGTGAGAGTACTGTGATTGTTTGAGATACTCCCTGGATGTTCTTGTTTCAATTGTTGTGGGGAGTTTGAATTGAGATGTGGTTTTCAATAAAAGTCATTTGATGAAAGGTTATGTGATTGGTGTTTGAGTTAGAAAAAAGTTCATGATTGGCAAGAGTTTCAGTGTTAGTTTTCTTGAGTTTGTACTCCCTCATGGAATGTGCATAAAAAAAATTTATGAGAAAAAGTGGACATCGTTTTTTGTTTTGTTCAAGTTTTTGGTGGAAGATTTGGTTTGTAAATATTTTTTGGGAGAAGAGGATCTTTAGATGCTACATATTTGGAAATCATTCTGTTTCATATCTTCTTGACATGTTCACCTAAATATCCATTCCATCATACCTTTACCCATAGCCCCATTACAACCTTGCAACGTCCCTAAGTGCATAAGTTCATTCATTTTTCGTGGAGACCTTGACATATTATCAAGCTTATGGTAATGGTGCACTATGCTTTGATATTGAGTGCTTAGACTCGTCCCCTCAAACACTTGGAGCGATTGTGTGATTTCTTTTCCTTTTCGTGAGGTGTTGACTTTTGTCACAAAGGCATTCCATACATTGTTAAGGCTAATGGGGAGTATAATTCTAGAATAAAAGCAAACCTTGACCCTTGTCCTTGATAGTGTTGGCTTAATCTCCCATGTGCATAACGATTTTTGAGGAAAATTAGGGACGGAGATTTGTAAGTCAAGATGTATAGAAGACAATTTTTGGACATACTTGAGGACAAGCATGGTTTAGGTGTGGGGGAATTTGATATCACTTTATATATCTATGTTTTATGATCATTTTTTCCCTCATTTGAACTATGAAAAGCATCTATTTATTTCCTTTTGTTGCTGTTTTGATAGGGACAGAGCGAAATGGATTTTGGGCAGAAATTGAACAAAAAGTCTGATTTTTGGGCTAGTTTTGGTCAAGTTGCTGCACCTTGGATTTACGGAAGCAAAAAGTAATTTTGGACTGTTTTGAAGACTTTCAATAAATAGAGAGAGCAGTTTTTTTTCTTTAGTTAAATGAACTCAAGGCTTAGTTAATTAGTTCATTATGTATTTATGAGTTTTAGAATGTGTAGGGTCAAGACTTTTACCCTTTTTATTCCATAGTAGCAGTCAAGGGGAGGCACACGCATAATTCACCACAGAAAAAAAAACCCTGTCGCAGCAGCTCTTCTCTTCTCCATTCTCTGTTTTGTTTCCCAGCTAGTGAGTGATGTTTATGAAGGCCATGAGTGGCTAAGGTACTATTTTCCAATTCAAGGGTTAGTTTTAATTACGCAATATGAGACTAATGCTTTAACTTGTTCTTGCTTTTGGTCAATATAATTGTGGATTCACTTGGATTTTATAGAAATTATAGGTTTTGATGAATTGGTCAATCATCTAATTTATATTTCTTACATGCTAATTTAGAGCAATAAGTTGATTTAGTTGTGCTATCACACCTAGTTTAACCTTTGTGAATCTCCAATCTAAACTTGGTGATTGTAGCTATCTCAATTGTCAAGTTTGGGATTCAACCGTTTCCAAGTGTTTTATGCTATTGTTGATTGACATGGAACCCTAGTGTGCCCATCATTAGCGATAAGATTAATCAAGTGCTAGGCTTGAGAAATTACACTAGGGAAACACAAACTTGTTATGGCTATCCTAATAAGTTTTGTTGAATAATGAAATAGCAAGAATATCTTTAGAAAGTCAATGATCGATTGCGTAATTGAAACTAACACCCTTGGATTGGAAATTGTTTTGAATTGATCTTCCTCTAATTTCTTTGTTTGTTTTGTTTATTATAAATTCCGTCTCTATTTTATTTTACCTCATTGTTAATTTAGTTGTTAGATTAGTTCTTAGTTTAATCAAATCAAGAAATCCCCCCCCCCCCCCTTTTTTGGTTACTTGTTATTTTTTCAAAAGAAATAAAATATCCGTCCCCGTAGATACGAACTCTACTTACCACTTTACTTGTTGAGTAGGATAAATTAATTTGGCGGTTTAACGACACATCATTTAGGCACAAAAGTGTAAGACCACACTTTAATTGTCAAAAGCGTAGCTAGGCATATCCGAATGAAGGAGCAAACACATGTCCTCGATCATTGTGACTACAATTTCATGAAAATGAGTTCAATTTCGCAAAATGACCCAAGAAGTACAACAATCCCAATTTGCATGAACATAAACCCTAGGTTTAAGAAATGCATTAATCAAGAAGGGAATAGCTTAGGAGTACTTTCCCCGTCACCTTGGCACAAATGCAAGGTAGGAGATTTGTAAAAGCCCGCTCCCGCATCCCTGAGATCAACGGTGTAGCCTCAGAAGTTTCGGGCCATGTCGAGCCTCTTCTCAGCCCCTCTAGGATAACCAACGCGTGTCCGTCCCGCCATGAACAATCCTTGAGCAATCTAAGGTAGAAAATTCGAAAATTGATGGAGTTTTCCCTCTCAATTTCGTCTATGCCTTCACTATTTCTCGACTGAGTTTTAGAAAAATAAGCAGACCATCCGTATGGCAGCTGTGTTTTGAAAAAGAAAGGACGACCCCTCAATCCGTACGAATGGTTTGGGCGAGGAAAATCTCAGCCCAAAATTTACACTCTGGCCCCTGGCGTCTTGAACAAAGCTTCCCCTAGGTTCCTGAAATAGAACTTAGGCCCTTCCCCTTGGGAAATGTCCGAAATCTCCCCCCTTGAACATTTTAGGCTGTCCCTGACGTAAGCCCAGTGAAATTGAAAAGTTTAAACTTAGGCGGTCCCCATGTGACGTAAGCCCATTGTTTGTTTGCCTAGAAAACTTAGGCGGTCCCCACGCGACGTAAGCCCATTGTTTTGTTTGCCTAGAAAGCTTAGGCGGTCCCCACGCGACGTAAGCCCATTGTTTTGTTTGCCTAGAAAACTTAGGCAGTCCTTGACATAAGCCCAGTAACATTTTGTAAAAAAATGTTGCCTTAGCAAATATTTTAGACAGTCCTTGACTTATGCTAGTAAAACCTTGTCCCCTAAGTGAACATACTTAGGCGGTCCCCATTGTGAAAAAAAATGTTGCCTTAGCGAATATTTTAGGCAGTCCTTGACTTAAGCCCAGTAAAACCTTGTCCCCTAAGCGAACATACTTAGGCGGTCCCCATTGTGAAAAATGTTGTCTTAGCGAACATTTTAGGCAGTCCTTGACTTAAGCCCAGTAAAACCTTGTCCCCTAAGTAAACATACTTAGGCGGTCCCTATTGTGAAAAATGTTGCCTTAGCAAACATTTTAGGTAGTCCTTGACGTAAGCCCAGTAAAACCTTGTCCCCTAAGTGAACATACTTAGGAGGTCCCCATTGTGAAAAATGTTGCCTTAGCGAACATTTTAGGCAGTCCTTGACTTAAGCCCAATAAAATCTTGTCCCCAGAGTGGTCATTTTAGGTTAAAGCCTTTGCCTCGGCCGTCCTTAGTGGGACGTAAAACAAGTTTTTCCGTCAAACTCCCCAAAGGTGGAGTTGACTCAAGCTAAGCCTTGACCCAGAGTGGTCATTTTAGCCTTTGTCCCCGGTCGTCCTTAGTGGGACGTAAGACCAGTTTTCCCATCAAATTCCCCAAAGGTGGAGTTGACCCAAGCTAAGACTCTGGGTCATTTAAGGTTCAAGCCTTTGTCCCCGGCCGTCTTTAGTGGGACGTAAGACCAGTTTTCCCGTCAAACTCCCAAAAGGTGGAGTTGACTCAAGCTAAGCCTTGACCCAGAGTGATCATTTTAGGTTAAAGCCTTTGTCCCCGGCCGTCCTTAGTGGGACGTAAGACCAGTTTTCCCGTCAAACTCCCAAAAGGTCGAGTTGACCCAAGCTAAGCCTTGACCCAGAGTGGTCATTTTAGGTTAAAGCCTTTGTCCCGGCCGTCCTTAGTGGGACGTAAGACCAGTTTTCCCGTCAAACTCCCCAAAGGTGGAGTTGACCCAAGCTAAGCCTTGACCCAGAGTGGTCATTTTAGCCTTTATCCCCGGTCGTCCTTAGTGTAAGACCAGTTTTCCAATCAAATTCCCCAAAGGTGGAGTTGACCCAAGCTAAGCCTTGACCCAGAGTGGTCATTTTAGCCTTTGTCCCCGGCCGTCCTTAGTGGGACGTAAGACCAGTTTTCCCGTCAAACTCCCCAAAGGTGGAGTTGACTCAAGCTAAGCCTTGACCCAGAGTGGTCATTTTAGCCTTTGTCCCCGGTCGTACTTAGTGGGACGTAAGACCAGTTTTCCCATCAAATTCCCCAAAGGTGGAGTTGACCCAAGCTAAGCCTTGACCCAGAGTGGTCATTTTAGCCTTTGTCCCCGGCCGTCCTTAGTGGGACGTAAGTGTTGGTGTTGGTGCCCTAGGCACGGTTGTTAAACGTTGTATAAGTTATCATTTTATTCATGATGATAAAGAGATAATAAGATTATTATTGTTGCTCATGTTTGCTTAAAATAATCTCCGTCCCTAGAGCTTGTTAAGCACTAGTATAAAGGCTAAATGATCATGGGATGATCATGTTAGATTTATGGGTACTTGTTTGGAACAAGGTACTGGACATGACCCGCGGTATGAGATTTATGTCATGGTCGATGTCATATATAAATCTCATATTAGTTATGTCATTTGAATCCTTAGACATGAAGTTATTATAGTCTTCCACTTGATGAACATTATGTTTGACATATTCAAACGCTACCTTAACACGGTAGTTATAAAGGGTATGATTGGCATGATTGGATTCACGTAGGGAAGAATAATAAGCCAAATGGATTTGTCCCTCTTCGGAGAGATGTCAAACTTGGGCCCCTCGAAGGAATGATGTTGGTGAAATGTTTGGCCAAACCCAAATGGATTGATTGGATCAATGTCATTTGGATTATCAACATATTCGGAATCGAGAAAGTATTGAACAATACAAGTTGACTTGTTGACCATGACTTGTGTTCAATGACATCGTGGACAAAGGGATTATGACATGTTCTAAAAGGAATGTGAACTTGTATCTAGTTACACTATTTGGGTAGGTATGACGGTTTGCTAGAACCTAATCATATCTTATGGGTTCATGTTTGAACTCATTGCCAACTTAGTGTAATCCTAGAGGGTCACACACAAATAGAACGAATCGTAAAGGACTAAATGGGAATTATGGAAGAATGTCAGATTTTGGCTCTGGCACGGTCGTGCGCCTTAAAATGGCACGGCCGTGCCATAAATCCAAACCAAGGCAAAACCTGTCGGCATGTTTGGCACGACCGTGCCAAGAAGACAAGCACGACCGTGCCGAAAATGGTCGATATGGGGGAATCATGCGGACCTGATGGCACGACCGTGCCAGTTTGTAGGGCACGACCGTGCCAGTCAAGTCGGTCAGAATTCCTTGTTGCCTAATTTGGTGACGGGATTTAGGTTTCCTAAGTCCTTAAGGGTTAAGGATTAGGACCTATAAAAGGATCCTTTTAGCAGCCATTAGACAGATGATGATGAGTGCCTTCATAAGGTTTTGAGAGGCTATTTTCTTGTTCTAAGATCCCAAAAGTGAAGAACAAGAATATTCATAATTCCATATAGTTCTTACAATTGTGAAAGCGTGTTTCATAATTTGGTCTAGCAACCAAGATCAAGTGTTCTTGATATTCGTTCGTGGTGTGGATACCGCTAGAGGGTGAAACTTATCATCTTCATAGTTTGTGATTCTTGCTTTGTTCGTGATCAAGATTTCAAGCCTCCATCGAATTCAAGGTTGCAAAATCAAAGGCATCAAGGGTTAGTATTCTAGTATTCATTATGTTGTATTTGACTTAATCATATGAATGGATCTATGGGCTTTGGGTTTCATAAATTTTAAATGCTTAATTCCGCTGCGCATGTTACTACGAAACCCAACAGTGGTATCAGAGCCCCGTTCATGTTGATTATTTCAATACATAATCATGTTGTGTGTATATAAATTGTTTATGTGCCTAGCATGATTTGAATATTGGGATTATGATGTTTATGTGGTCTATGCGTTTTATGTGGTTTATTGTTTTATAAACTTTAATCGCACTGTTCAATCGCAATTAAAATTATGGTGGATTTAAAATTGTTTGGATTATCAATTTTTGATTGGATCAAAGTTTTGATATTCTAGGGATTCAAGAATAAATCGTTTATTCAAGGTTTTGATGATCATGGTGATTGGATCACCAAGAACACCAAATCCTAATTGAATCGGGAAAAACAATTTTGAGATAAATTTTGGAACTTTAAAAAATTTGGATTTTTCGCAAGGGGTCCGACCGGACCCAAGCCTTGACCCGGCCGGACCTAGGGTTTGGCGCGGGGGTAGGGTTTAGGTTTTGGATGTGGATCTTGGGTTTAAATCTCCTATTTGTTTTAGTCTTGTGATTCTAAGATTAGTTCAAGGTTTGGATGGCTAATCTACGTTCATCGAGATTGTGTGTTCCCAAACTTGATCGCAATCAAGGTTTCAAAGATAAAACGAAATTAGAATTATGAAGAGTTCATAATTGCTAAAATTGAGAAACAAAGTTCTTGATTCAATGATTGGAGATCCATGTGGAATTGTGAATGCAATTGGCCTACGTTCATCGAGACCATCTATTGCTTAGTTTCGGCCACATGGACTACTTTCTTGGTTTCTTGAATTAGTGCGGAATTGTGGTTGCCAATGGCTTAGTTCGGCCGCACTTCTTGTTGTCTTGATTTGGAGATGATGACCAAAGTTCAAATAATCCCATCCTCATAATAATAGAGAAACTAATGACACATAAATATTATGCTTAAATTAATGGAGATTAATTTAGTGGCTAAACTTGATGCGTAACATGTTTATCTTGTGTGCTCATAAATATGTTGTATGCTATATGTGATGAACCTTCAAAGAAAGTTTTAAGTCCTCTTGCCATGCCATGATTAAAACACTTGTAAGTACACGGGTATTTTCATGTGGGCTCGCCGAAGCGAGGTGCATTGATTTTATCTTTGTATGAGCAAGATGAGTGAATAAGAGTTTCCTATGCGTTTAAAATGGTTGGACTTAATTAGGCGTCAAAACAGTTTTGGGCCTAGGCAAAGATGAGATTAAACATGCTTTTGAAATTGGATCCCTAAGAATCATATTGGATATGATTGACAAGAAATTGTCTACCTAATTAATTTGATTTTGAGCGGTGCGCCATAGCGTACTTGAAATTAAATTAAAGTTGGATCTTAGCCCAAATTTAAAGGAATCTCATAAAAGAATCTGAGAGTCATATGAGATATGATTGACAGGGTTGTCTACCTAATTAATTTGGTTTTGAGCGGTGCGCCAAAGCGTACTCAAGATTAAATTAAAGTTGGATCTTAGCCCATTTAAATTATATTATACATTGGATGTATAAGAAGGTTATATAATTTAGTGGGAGTATTTTTGGAAAATACATTATTTATCTCTTTAATGAGATTGGTACTTGTAAAATTTTGGAAATTTTGCATAAGTTGTAGATGACAACTAAAATCGTTGCGATTAATCCTTGTTAAGGATAAAGCTTCAAAAGAATGGCACAAACTTCATGGATTGGATCCTGAGCCTAAGAATCGTTCTAAGGCAAGAAGATGGGTTGTACATTCTTGATGGGCCTATTCCTAAAGAACCTAATGCCGGAGTAGACAATCACAAGAATCATGAGTATGATTCTAGGAATGTGAGTTGTCTTATGCTCGCGATTATGTGCTCAAAACTCCAACAAAGTTTGGAACTTGTAGAAGCCTATTAGATAGGCGTGGAGTTGAGTTACATGTTTCAAAGAGAAATCTAGGCAAGAGAGGTATAAAACCATTATTGCATTCACTTCTTGCAAAAGGAGTAAAGGGCAATAAGTGGAACCTCACATGCTTAAGATAAAGGCTACGTAGAGCATCTTGAGAAACTTGGTTGTCCAATTGGATTGGAGCAAGCCACGGATCTCATTCTTGATTCATTGTCCAAAAGTTATAATCACTTTGTGATGAACTATAACATGCTTGGAATGAATAAGAATCTCTCCGAATTGCATGATAAGCTGAAAAAACTGTGGAGATGAAGATGGTGGAGAATGGATTCTCCAATGCTCATAGTTCATGATGGAAAGAGGCCAAATGCCAAAAGAAAAGTAAGACAAGAGTTGTCAAACCTAAAGGAAATAATTTTGGTTATAATAATAACTCTAATAGATGCAATTTGGTAAAATGGTAATTGGATTGACCATTTAGAATTGTAGTCAAAATTTTGGGTGATCAATAAAAGGAATGGTAGTGGGACTACCACTCGGAATATTTATGTTATAAATTATTCTTTCTAAATTTAATTATTGGGTATTGGATACCAGAATAATTAGTAAACTGAAAGACTACTCATAGTAAAGGTTGATCTATGAGTGGTAATGATGCAAGAGTTGCAACATTATTCATAGAACACTTGTAAAGTGGCTTTACTAATGAAGTAGGAAATATTGTTTTGTTATAAGATAATGAAGGATATTAATTTCTTATTTGGAATAAAAAAAGTGCTTTATTTATTATGATTCACTTCATTGTGTTATCATATAAATAAATCTTACATCCTAAATCTTGAAGAACAAAGTAATAAAGACTATAACATAAATAATTAAAATTCTTTATGCATTATTGTTTTGATCAAATAAATGAGAAATGCATATCTAAAATTCCATGGGACGGAGTTTTAAGTCATATGATTTGGAATCACATGATTTATGCAAATCTTATTTACTTGGATCAAGACATCTTTTACTATGATTGGTAAAAAGGCTAATGTCTTAATTGACCTAATATATTTCGATGTGTATGGTGCATTAAGAAGAAATGCTAAAAGAGAATTTTGGTTATACTTGGTAAAACTATTCAAAAATTATGATTGGATCATGATGATGAATAATTAAACCGAAAATTTGAAAGTCATCATTAAAGTTGTGAAATGGTTTCACAAATTAACTTCACTAAGAATATCATTCTAAATGATATGTCTGCTTGAAAGTATAAGAACCTTATTGGATATGGTTCATTAGATGATAAAGTCAAATTGATCTTCCATTATTAATTTTGGGGTTATGTATTTGAAACCGCTATAATTACACTAATTTGAGTTCCATCAAAAGAGGTTGAAAGGTGAAAGAAAACTCGGTTTGTCTTTCATAAAGATTTAAGATGGTGAAACCTTTTAGAAATGAGTTGTCTGGGACACACTCACATTTAAATCTAATAAATATATTTTCATGGGATATCCTAAGGAAACTTGAGGATAATAATTTTACTCATAAGAAACAAATGGTTTGTTAATTATGATGATACTTTTCTAGATAAATGGTTTATCTCTAAAAGAATCAGTGGGAGTAAAATGTATCTCGAATGGTTCGAGACCTAGAAAATATTTTTTTTAACCTATGATGGAAGTTGAACAAGTTTTCACAAGGAGTTGTGAAATTCCGTTCAAGATATACAAGTACTTGCACACATGATAAAATATAATCTATTAGAAGAAATATTGGATATTTCGAGATAGAAAGTATTGAGGTAAAGTTCATTTAGAATGAAGTATTTACCACCTATCAAAGATGCAATATCAACTCCACATTTAGATTAATGGCTTGGAGTCATAAAATCTAAAAGACAATTCATGTATAATAATCAAGTTTGGAACTTGATCATTCTAACCTAAGGTGTTAAAACCAAAGGAGATGAATGACTTTTCTTGGAGAAAAATGTTACATGGGTAGCAAGAAACTTATTAGAATTTTCATAGTCACATGTTCATATTTGGAATATGAAATTTGACAAAATGATGTCAAAACAAGCGTTCCTCAACGGGAACTCACTTAAGGATGTATTGGATACAACCTAAAGGTTTTGATAGTCAAGAAAATTCTAAAAAGGTATGAAAGTTGCGAAGATTCATTGGATGGATTGAAGCAAGCTTTTGGGAGTTGGAATCTCCGTTTTGATAAGTCATAGAGACTTGGCTTGATCAAGAACGAAGATGAATCTTGTATATACAAGAAGATTAGTGGGAGCATAGTGCTATTCTTTATTTAATATATGTGGATGACATATTACTCATTGGAAACGACATTCCTACACGTTAATCTGTAAAGACTTTGTTAAGAAAGTGTTTCGCAATGAAGAATATGGATGAAGCTACATATGTTCTTGGCATTAAGATCTATAGAGATAGATCAAGGAGGCTAATTGGTTTAAGCCAAAGTACATACATTGACAAAGTCATTAGAAGATTCCGCATGGAAAATTCTAAGAGAGGACCATTGCCAATGTTACATGGAGTTTTCTATGCAAAGACTCAAATGTCCTAAGACAAATGATGAGCATGAGAAGACTGAATGGGATGCCATTTTGCTTCGGCAATTGGATCCATCATGCCATAATAAGTACTAAGCCGGATATATCTAAATGCTTGGAGCATGACGAGTAGATATCAATCCGACAACCGGTGAGAATCACTGGAAGGCTGTGAAACAATTCTTAAATGTACTTTAGAAGGACTAAAGAATTGTTATGATCTATGGAGGGATGGAAGATGATCTCGGTGTATATGGGTACACAGATGCATACTTCCAAACTAACAAAGATGATAAAAAATCGCAATTGAGTTTTATTAACAATAGTGAAGCTGTAAGTTGGAATGGTTCCAAGCAGAGTACAGTCACTAATTCTACATACTAAAATCTAAGTATATTGCTGCATTGGATGCCGCAAAGAAAATTGTTTGGATTAAGAAGTTCATGGGTGAACTTAAGATGGTTCCTAGCATTGCTAATCAAATAGACTTTATTAGCAATAATAGTCGTGCTATTGATCAAGCAAAGGAACCAAGAGCACATCTTAAATCCAAACACATACTTAGGCGTTTTCTTATCATTCGAGAAATCGTTGATAAGGGAGACGTACATATATGCAAAGTACCAACTAATGATAACGTTACAGACACGCTAACAAAGGAACTTCCACAAGCCAACATGATGGTCATGTTAGGTCCATGGGTATTGGATACCTAGGGAATTGGGCCTAGGGCAAGTGGGAGATTGTTGGTGTTGGTGCCCTAGGCACGGTTGTTAAACGTTGTATAAGTTATCATTTTATTCATGATGATAAAGAGATAATAAGATTATTATTGTTGCTCATGTTTGCTTATAATAATCTCCGTCCCTAGAGCTTGTTAAGCACTAGTATAAAGGCTAAATGATCATGGGATGATCATGTTAGATTTATGGGTACTTGTTTGGAACAAGGTACTGGACATGACCCGCGATATGAGATTTATGTCATGGTCGATGTCATATATAAATCTCATATTAGTTATGTCATTTGAATCCTTAGACATGAAGTTATTATAGTCTTCCACTTGATGAACATTATGTTTGACATATTCAAACGCTACCTTAACACGGTAGTTATAAAGGGTATGATTGGCATGATTGGATTCACGTAGGGAAGAATAATAAGCCAAATGGATTTGTCCCTCTTCGGAGAGATGTCAAGCTTGGGCCCCTCGAAGGAATGATGTTGGTGAAATGTTTGGCCAAACCCAAATGGATTGATTGGATCAATGTCATTTGGATTATCAACATATTCGGAATCGAGAAAGTATTGAACAATACAAGTTGACTTGTTGACCATGACTTGTGTTCAATGACATCGTGGACAAAGGGATTATGACATGTTCTAAAAGGAATGCGAACTTGTATCTAGTTACACTATTTGGGTAGGTATGACGGTTTGCTAGAACCTAATCATATCTTATGGGTTCATGTTTGAACTCATTGCCAACTTAGTGTAATCCTAGAGGGTCACACACAAATAGAACGAATCGTAAAGGACTAAATGGGAATTATGGAAGAATGTCAGATTTTGGCTCTGGCACGGTCGTGCGCCTTAAAATGGCACGGCCGTGCCATAAATCCAAACCAAGGCAAAACCTGTCGGCATGTTTGGCACGACCGTGCCAAGAAGACAAGCACGACCGTGCCGAAAATGGTCGATATGGGGGAATCATACGGACCTGATGGCACGACCGTGCCAGTTTGTAGGGCACGACCGTGCCAGTCAAGTCGGTCAGAATTCCTTGTTGCCTAATTTGGTGACGGGATTTAGGTTTCCTAAGTCCTTAAGGGTTAAGGATTAGGACCTATAAAAGGATCCTTTTAGCAGCCATTAGACAGATGATGATGAGTGCCTTCATAAGGTTTTGAGAGGCTATTTTCTTGTTCTAAGATCCCAAAAGTGAAGAACAAGAATATTCATAATTACATATAGTTCTTACAATTGTGAAAACGTGTTTCATAATTTGGTCTAGCAACCAAGATCAAGTGTTCTTGATATTCGTTCGTGGTGTGGATACCGCTAGAGGGTGAAACTTATCATCTTCATAGTTCGTGATTCTTGCTTTGTTCGTGATCAAGATTTCAAGCCTCCATCGAATTCAAGGTTGCAAAATCAAAGGCATCAAGGGTTAGTATTCTAGTATTCATTATGTTGTATTTGACTTAATCATATGAATGGATCTATGGGCTTTGGGTTTCATAAATTTTAAATGCTTAATTCCGCTGCGCATGTTACTACGAAACCTAACAGTAAGACCAGTTTTCCCGTCAAACTCCCCAAAGGTGGAGTTGACCCAAGCTAAGCCTTGACCCAAAGTGGTCATTATAGGTTGAAGCATTTGTCCCCGGTAGTCCAAAATAACGTAATACCATCTTTTTAGTCAACCCTCTCCATAGAGCCAAGTTGACCAAATCCCGCCTCTGACCCGCCGAGAGTCATGCCTGTTCCTTTTAGTCAACCCTCTCCATAGAGCCAAGTTGACCAAATCCCGCCTCTGACCCGACGAGAGTCATGCCCGTGTCAATCCTCTCCATAGAGCCAAGTTGACCAAATCCCGCCTCTGACCCGTCGAGAGTCATGCCCGTGTCAACCCTCTCCATAGAGCTAAGTTGACCAAATCCCACCTCTGACCCGCCGAGAGTCATGCCCATGTCAACCCTCTCCATAGAGCCAAGTTGACCAAATCCTGCCTCTGACCCGCCGAGAGTCATGCCCGTTCCTTTGAGTCAACCCTCTCCATAGAGCCAAGTTGACCAAATCCCGCCTCTGACCCGCCGAGAGTCATGCCCGTCCCCTTAGGAGAGGATGACAGATATCCACCTAGCCCTTAGGTTTGAGTAGCCTTAAAGTCTCTCACCCTTTCCGAACTACGTTAGGCTTGATTCCTCGCAAACGGGATACGTAGGAATCCTATACCCTTAGGTCCAGCCATGCAACCAAATCGGTCAAAGCCGTCCTCCCATCAGATTGGGATGCTTTTTTATCGACAACCCCGCTTTTCCAAAGCGACGTTGCCTAGGGGCTCTGTAAGTACCTCAATCTGAAATTAACCAACTTTAGAGGAATTCCTAGCACCATTCAGGGATAAACTGTTAGGCTGGGACCTCACTAAGATAAACCTAAAATTCTAGGACTATTTTGGAATTAAAATTGGAAAAATCCAGAAGCTCGCCAGGCTGAGCCGTACGGATAATGTGGGTACTATAGGGGCCAATCCGTATGGATGGTTTGGGCACCCTCAGTCCCTATAAATTAGACCCTTAGCTGATCATTTCAGGGGGGGGGGGAATCATTTTGTGAGTGTAAACTCTGTCGAATTGAGGGCAGGTCAAACACATCAACATACATTTGAGTGAAAAGAGAGAAAGAAGATAGGCCTAGAACCAAAATTGGTAAGGCCTCCTTCTCCCCATCTTCTCTTCATCTCATATTCTATCTTTCTTTTGTTTAATTTATGTAAATGTCTTTACTTTCCTTGTAAATATTATGAATTGGATCAAAGTTCTTCATGTGAATCAATGGTACCCTCATGTTCAATGCATGATCAAAGGTTCAAACCTAAGATGATCAAGGCTTGTTATCATTTAATGTCTCTTTACATTATGTCTTTACATTAATGCACTTTACATTATGTCTTTACATTAATGTTCTTTACATTATGTCTTTACTTTTATGCAATTTATATTATGTCTTTACATTTATGCAAGTTAAATTTCACGTCTTTACTTTTAAGTTGATTTTATGGTGAAATGATCAAGTTTGGATGATAAAGTTTCAATCTTTATCATTCAAACCTTGATCTAACTCCCATAATATCCCTTTGGATGGTAAAGACTCAATCTTTATCCATCAAAAGGTTTATTTTTGATATCCTAAAGCCTTTCCTTGGAAGAATCATCCATTTGGATGTTAAAGTTTCCATCTTTAACCATCCAAATGATGATTTTGGCTCAAATGCCATGTTCATCACCTTTCTTAATTTCCCCCAATTATTGCCTTGATCATACCCAAAACCTTGTGTTTTGGTGTTTAATTAGTGATTAAGAGCATAGGGATGATTTAATCCAAGCTTTGTGTAAGTAAATAAACTGGAAAGATGTAAAACAGTTCAGTTTCAGCAGAATGCTTTGTTTCTGCCTGAAACTGGACTGGTTTCTTGACAATCTGTAAAAAACCCCAGGGATGACTTTCCTAGCCGTACGGCTAGTTTGGTCAGAGGGGTGAATTTTCAGTCTTTCTCCTTTTCTGTTAAACTGTTTACAAAACTACCCCTTTTTGTTAAGTTTCTAACTGATTTTGTTAAAAGTCAGTTTCTCCCATTTTTTAAGAACATACACACACACACACACACACACACACACTTGCACAATTTTTAACAAACTTTAGGGAGACTCGGTTTTTCCGAGGAACTTTGGGTGAACTACCGGTTGAGTTCTTCCCAAAGCGTAACCTGACCTCCGAACTCACAATCTCTAACCATTTTTCGTTAAGTTTGGGTTTAAAGTTAAACTAACGTGGCGACTCCGTTGAATATTGAAAGTGCCGTGTTTGATTCTCGAGGGAACCATTCGTTTTCCCCGCGGGTATCTTACAATACATTGACAAGGTCCTTAGAAGATTACGCATAGAAGACTCTAAGAAAGGACACTTGCCAGTGTTACATGGAGTTTCTCTAAGCAAGACTCAATGTCCTAAGACAAATGATGAGCGTGAGAAAATGAGTGTGATTCCATATGCTTCGGCAATTGGATCCATCATGTACGCCATGATATGTACTAGGCCGGATATATCTTATGCTTTGAGCATGACGAGTAGACATCAATCCGACCCCGGTGAGATTCACTGGATGGATGTTAAAGCGATTCTTAAGTAGTTGAGAAGGACTAAAGATTCATTTCTAATCTATGGAGGTATGGAAGATGATCTCGTTGTAAATGGTTACACAGATGCAAGCTTCCAAACCGACAAAGATGATAGTAGATCGCAATCGGGTTTTGTGTTTATGTTGAATGGTGGAGCTGTAAGCTGGAAGAGTTCTAAGCAAAGTACAATCGTTGATTCTACAACTGAAGCTGAGTATATTGCTGCATCGGATGCTGCAAAGGAAGCTGTTTGGATTAAGAAGTTCATTGGTGAACTTGAGGTGGTTCCTAGTATTTCTAATCCAATAGACCTTTATTGTGATAATAATGGTGCTATTGCTCAAGCAAAGGAACCAAGGGCACATCAGAAATCCAAACACATACTTAGGAGTTTTCATATCATTCGAGAAATCGTTGATAGGGGAGACGTAAATATATGCAGAGTACCAACTGATGATAACATAGAGGACCCGCTAACAAAGGGACTTCCACAAGCTAAACATGATGATCATGTTAGGTCCATGGGTATTAGGTACATGGGAGATTGGGCCTAGGGCAAGTGGGAGATTGTTAGTGTTGGTGCCCTAGGCACGTTTATTTAAACGTTATGTATATTATCATTTTATTCATAATAATAAAGAGATGTTTTGATTATTATTGTTGTTCATGTTTACTTATAATAATCCCCGTCCCTAGTACTTATGAAGCACTAGTATAAGTCTGAATGATCATGGGATGACCATGTTAGACTTATGGGTACTTGTTGGACAACAAGGTACTGGACATGACACGCTCTATGAGATTTATGTCATGGTCAATGTCATATATATAGATCTCATATTAGTTATGTCATTTGAATCCTTAGACATTAAGTTATTATAGTCTTCCACTTGATGAACATTATGTTTGACATACTCAAACGCTACCTTTAACCAGGTGGTTATAAAGGGTATGATTGGCATAATCGGATTCACGTAGGTAAGAATAATAAGCTAAATGTATTTGTCCCTCTTCGGAGAGATGTCAATCTTGAGCCCCTCGTAGAATGATGTTGATGAAATGTTTGGCCAAACTCAAGTGAATTGATTGGATCAATGTCATTTGGATTATCAACATATTCGGAATCGAGAAAGTATTGAACAAATACAAGTTGACTCAATGACCATGACTTGTGTTCAATGACATCGTGGACAAAGGGATTGTGACATGTTCTATAAAGGAATACGAACTTGTATATAGTAACACTATTTGGGTAGGTATAACGGTTTGCTAGAACCTAATCCTATCTTATGAGTTTATGTTTGAACCCATTGACAACTTAGTGTAATCCTATAGGGTCACACACAAATAAAACGAATCCTAAAGGACTTATTTTGAATTTTGGGTCGAAGGACCTTTGAGGGATTTTTGGAATTTAGAGGAGAAAACAAGAAAACTGGATAAATTGGATGGCCCGGTCGGACCTTGTATAGGACCCGGCTGGACCCCCATTATGACCCGGGCGGACTAGTTATAAGACCCGGTCGGACCTTGCTTGGATCCGGCCGGACCTCCTTTGCTACCCGGGCGGACCAGTCGGTTACGGCTTGAGATTTTCTTAGTCCGTTTTCTTGCGAGTTTAGTCACTTGTTACCTATTTGGAGTAGGTGAAACAAGTATAAAATCCACCTCTAGTTGCTCTAATCAGTACATAACATTGTGTAAGCCTCCAAAGAGTTTGAGAGAGTTATTTCTTGTTCTAAGATTCCTTGGGTGAAGAACAAGAACATCACAATATAAATTCCATATAGTTCTAATACAATTGTGAAAGTGTGTTTCACAATTTGGTCTAGCAACTAAGATCAAGAAGTTTCTTGATATTCGTTCGAGGTGTGGATACCAATAGAGGGTAAAGCTTATCACCTCCATAGTTCGTGTTCCTGCTGTTGTTCGTGATCAAGTTTCAAATCTCCACCAAGATTCAAGGTTGTTAATCAAATGCATCAAGGGTTAGTATTCTAGTATTCATTATGCAGTATTTGATTTAATCACATGAATGGATCTATGGGATTTGGGTTTCTTGAAAATTTTAATGCTTTATTCCGCTGCGCATGATCATAGGAACCCAATAAGGAGAGGGGATGTCCATACATCACTATAAAGAACAAACGATTGAATTGTATTATCATAAAAAGGGAGTTTGTGGATCTTATTACAAGCACACGAATTGCAATAAAAGTCCTTAATGGACGGAATATCTAGACTAAAACTATTACTAATGTGACGCAAAATAGAAGAAGATGGATGTCCCAAACGGTGGTGCCAATTTGAAGAAGAAGAAGATACTGAAACAGTATGAACAACAAAGCGAGCAGGAAGCCATTTATAGACGCCAGAATTAGGTTGACCTTGGAGGAGGATTTTCCCAGTTTGATTTTCCTTCACACAAAACGAATCAGATGAGAACGAGATAGATGCATTATTATCAGAACAAAACTTAGAGATGGAAATAATATTTCGAGATAGTGAGGGAACATGAAGGACATGATTTAATTTGAAAGTAGATGTAGGAGTTAAGAGAGAGGTAGAACCAGTGTTGGCAATAGGAAGAACAGAACCGTCGGCAATAAACAATTCCTCTGTGCCATTGTAAGGGCTATGAAGAGATAAGTTGGCTAGGTCATTTGTGGCGTGATGAGTAGCACCACTGTCAAGAAGCCAAGCAGGAGGAGGAGTGTTGTAGTGGTTGGAAGTTGCAGCATAGAGGCTAGGATTGGAGCGGTTGTTATTGTTGTTGTTGTTGCGGAATTGTTGAGGGTGGTTTGGAGGCGGACGGTTATTGTTTGGGCGAGTGGTATTGGGTGGGGTGGGCATAGTCACGTTTGGAAATCGGGTGCAGAAGGGTTGACATTGAGAGAGAAAGTGACCGGGATGTCTACACCATTGACAAATGCCTTTGTAGGGTTGCCGAGTGGGACTGTTGGGTGGTGGGTTGGAGTAGTTATTACGGTTGGAGGTAGGGTTGTTTTGGTTGGGCCGAGAGTTGTAAGGGGTGTTGGGTGGTTTGCTTGCATAGTTGATGGAGGCGGGGAAGGTGGGAGAGGTTCGACTTTTCTGCTTGAGAGACAGTTCTCTGTTAATAAGTTTTTCATGGAGTTCGTCAAAAGAGATGGGGTTCTCACGGTTTTGGACTGCATGGATAACAGTGACGAAGTCAGGGTCTTGGAGTTGATCTAAAATACGATCGATAAGGTCATCTTCATCAATGGGTCGGCCAAGGGAGGAGAGTTGATCCGAGCAGGCTTTGACGTCGCGCATATATTCTGTGATTGATCGGCTACCTTTGGTTATATTGCGAAGATGGTCCTTTAGTTGTTTGACATGGCTTTTGGAGGGGTTGGCATTGGTTTTGGTGAGAGTTTTCCATGCGTCGAGTGTGGTGGAACATTGGGAAATAAGAGGAACTAGGTCAGAAGAGAGTGTGCCAGCGAGTGCTCCTAAGATCAACTTATCTTTGCGAAACCATGTTTGGTAGGGTTGGAGGTGGTGATGGTGCGAGCAGCCACAGCCTCGGTAGTGGCGGTGGCAGGTTTTGCTTCAATTGTGACAATGGTTTCTTTGTCCGGGGCGGGATGAGTACCATCAATGAATTTGTAGAGATCGTAGCCAATAAGGATTGCTTCAATTTGAGTCTTCCAAGCGATGTAATTTGTGGAAGTAAGTTTGAGGACATGAATTAAGGAGACAACAATAAGGGGATGGTTGGGTTCTGCTGGGTTAGGGATTGTTGATACTTTCGACGCCATAGAAGTGATATGGTTGCCGGATATGGAGAGAGGAGGGAGGCTGTTAGGCCGAGTAGGAGGGGTGAGGGTGGCGGACCAAAATTAGGTTTAGGGTTGGATCACCTAATTCTGATACCATATAAGAGAACTCAATTATTATTGACAAATATAAGAGGTATATATACAAGAGTTTCTTGGAGAGTAAGAAACGTAATCTAAAACCCTAAAGCAATAGGAAACGTAGGATACAAGTTATACTACAATTAGGATATTAATTTAGAGTCATCTAGAGTATCTTTAACAAAATATGCACCAACTTTACCGTCACCTCTACCACTTCAATGTTACCACAAGCCCACCAATAAGAATAGGAATTCGCTATTAACATCCCAATGACCACAATATAGGCAACTTTAACGGTGCTTTTGAAAGCTTTATGCATAAGCTCTATTACACGTCCACATGGCCACATTGGAAGAAAGTAGGAGTTTTGGAATTTGGATAGAGTAGTAGAAGATCACAAACCGCTCTATCATTTGACATTGTGTACTTTTTCTTTTTTCCTTTTTTTTCTTGAAAACCTTTTTATTTTGCTACAAAACTCTATATATATCATATATAAAAAAAAACAGTAATACCTGAATAAATGTAGGCTTTATTTTTCAAAATCTCAAATAAATGTTACTCCTTCCGTCCCAATTTAAAGTTATTAGTTTGACTTTGCACGGAGATTAAGAAAAAGTAAATGTTGTGAGTATGAAAAGTAAAGTGGGAGAGAGAAAGTGGGTAGTGAGTTTTTGTTGTGAGAATGACAAGTGGGTCTCACTTTCCATTTTATGTAATAAAGCAAAGTAAGAACCTTAAATTGGGACAGACTAAAAAGGAAAGTAAGAACCTTAAAGCGGGACAGAGGGAGTAATATTTTTTAAAAAAATATTTATCTTTAAATAATTTTTCACCTACTATTTTCTTAATTTAAACTTTTAATAAAATATGAAGTTTTATTTTAAGAAAGAGTGAGTGATAGTTTTTTGAATTTTCTTAATCAATTTTTTAAGTATACATTTTTAGTTTTATAGTATTGAAGAATAAAAAATATACTCCCTCCATCCCATTTGAAGCTTCACCATTTTGGTGATGGCATACAGGTGTAAGGAAAATGATTAGTGTAAGAAGGGTTGTGAGAGGAAATAAGTTAGTGGGTATGACAAGTGAGGCCTACAATTTAAATATGTGAGAGGGAAAAGTTAGTTGGTATGACAAGTGGACCCCATAATTTAAGTATGTGAGAGGAAGAAGTGAGTGAGCATGACAAGTGGGGCCTACATCAAGGTTCTAAAAAGCGCTAGGCGGTCGATAGGCGTCGCAGCAACGCCTAGCGCCTAGGCGGGGTCTAGACGGAACTTAGGCGGGGTCGAGAATTCAGAAATAGTTATAATATCCTAGGCGGGATTTAGGCGTTTCATGAACGCCTAGGGCCTAGGCGGCCTAGACGGACGTCTTTTAGAACAATGACCTACATTTTTTTTTTACCATTTTAGGAAATGATGAAGCTTTTAACGGGATATTCATTTGGGTAAAAGATGAAGCTTCAAATGAAACGAGGGGAGTAAGTCGGATGTTAATAAAACTCTTTAGAAGTTTATTGTTGTAGGGGAAAAAACTTGTTAGAGATTTGATGTTTATAGAGTGCTGATGTGGCACGACGTGGCAGTCTGAATAAACCCCTTGCTCTAAGTCTCTTTGAAACAAAATTAATTTGTCCAAATAGAAATGCTTACGTGAAAATGAACAAAAACATTAATTTACTTTGTAATAGAAAAAGAATAAAATAATGAAAAGAAATCTCCTTGCTCATACTAAGCGTTCTATTTTTATTTTTTTTATCAATCTCAAAAATAAATAAATAATCGATTAATAAAAAAATTAATTTAACTTTGATACAAACAATGCCCAAACGATTAAAACATGCTCCATCCCATTCGAATTAGGACTATTTATCATTTTGGGCGTCTCACTCGAATTAGGACTATTTGCCATTTTGATCGTCTTACTTGAAATAGGAAACCCCAAAATGAAAATGTTTTATTTAGTGGGACCCATTTTCACACTCACAACAACTTTTCACTTATTATTCCAGACCCCACTTTCTCTCTCTCCTTCGTAACTTTTTATACTCACAACACATATTCTACTAACAGTTTTTCCCTAATCTCCATCTCCGGAGAGAATCTTATTTCAATTGGGACAGAGAAATTACATAAAATCTTGACTTCTAAATGCGAACTAAATAGTTTAAACATAGTCTCTTGTAAAACGCGTTTTCCCCAGTGGTTAGGAAAAATGTGTTTTTCAAAATTATTTGGCGGTCCTCAACACACTCATTGGACCTTCGTAACATAGCAACTGGGCATCCTAACCATTGTCACTGGCTATCTATTAACACTTCTGTTACTCTAAAAAAAATAATCAGAAAAAACTTTCTGGCTGTCACTTTCAAAGGTTCTGGCTATCAATCTCATATCCAAAAGGCTTTATATTGATATTCAGAAAGCTTTATATTGATATCCAGGACCCTTCTGGTTATCACTTTCAAAGGTTCTGGCTATCAATCTCATATTCAGAAGTCTTTATATTGATATCAAGAACTGTTGAGAAGTTCCGATTAATTACAAAAATGACCCTTCTAGGTTTTAGCTATCACTTCAAAGGTTATGGCTCTCAATCTCATATCCAGAAGGTTTTATATTGATATCCAAAACCGTTGAGAAATTCCGACTATTTACAAAAATGCCACCGCGCGTTTTTTTTTTAAAGAAGTTTCACATATTTACAAAAATGCCACCGCATTTTTTTTAAAAAACACGTTTTAGGAAAAACTTTTCGTAAGATTTTGTGAAAACTTAAACTGGGATATAGTTATATACAGGGAACTTAAATACAGGGAACTAATTAAATTACCAAAATACCCATATATATACTTAATTTTATTTTTTGATTTCACTCATCCCTCTTTCCCTCTTTTCTCTCTCTCAAACAACAACGACGACAACGACGACGACGCGTACAACCACACGACGTCGACAATGGCCAGAGTAAAAATTCCGAAGGTCCCTGCCGGCGCTGCCGCCGCCTCTACCGCCACTGCCATCGCCGCCGGAGCATCTTCTAGCACCGTGCCTGTAAAGAAGGTAATTATGTAAATTTAAACATAATTTTAACCTAATTTTACATTCCAAAAATTCCCAATGTCTAATTTTTGTTTGATTGTTTCAAATTGATTGCCTGATTTTTGTATGAACTGGTTTAGAGGCGGCGTTAATGGCAGAAAGCATCTCGTATGATTTCATACGAGACACATCTCGTGTGAAATCATACGAGATGCATCTCGTATAAGTTCACACGAGACATCTCGTATAAGTTCACACGAGATGTGTCTCGTGTGAAAATGCAGGTTCAGACACTATTTCGTGTAAGTATACACGAGATGTCATCTACAATCTCGTGTATATGTACACGTGAAATCTCGTGTGCATACACGAGTCATCACGTGTACATATACACGAGATTGTAGATGACATCTCGTGTATACTTACACGAGACGGGCAAGGGCAGCGTTGGAATATTTCATTCCTTGTATATAATTTTCTCTGTGTTTAGTATTTACCCTTAAACTGTGAGAAAAGAAATGAAACGATTCAACCTAAAATCAGTCGTTTTAGTGTAAGTAGATCGAGCCGGGGGCTAGTTCTCCTCTCCTCAGTCAGTCTCGCTCCCTGCGCATTCCTTCAAACGAATTTCAAGAAGGCAAGACAGGAAGTACCCACGCAACGGAACTGGTATGTACGCAAAGAAATCAGTGTCAAATCAACCCTGATTTGCTGCTCCCCTCTACAAACAGAAACAGGTGAACACTTTCTCTTTATGCCAAAACTCTTAATTCGACATCCATTGCATCTTTCTCTAAACGTACTTTCGTCTTTTAAGTTTACTGTTAGTTGGATTGTGGCATATCATGAACCAATTTAGCTCCGGTGATAATGCCTACAACCAGTGGCGGATCTACGTTACGCCCCTGACTTCTCCAGTTTATACCACTTGATCTTTTAAAAAAATTCAGATTATCACTGACCCCTCAAAATTTACACTAAACCCTACCTATATAAACTCAAAATTTACACAACATACCTTGGCTTATTCTTTTAGTTCGCCGTTCGCTATTGGAATTGAGCGACAGCGAGGGCGGAGGGACGGTCTCACGCGCAGCCATGGCCACCATCTTCGCCGCTTCGGTACGATTTTCTCTCTTTTATCGTTATCGGCTCCTCTTTACTTGTCTCTAATCCCAATTCTAAAATCCGAAATCCCCAAATATCTCAAAAAATTAGGGTTTCAACCTCTCAGAATCAGAAACTTTTTTTTTGAAAATCTCATTAATTTCTTATCAAAGAATACATTATTGTAAATTTAAAATCAATGCTAATGGAAGAAAGCAAGTTTGCCTTTTGTATCTGCTAGATTTTTTTTTTTTTTTTTGTTTGGAAACAGAGCTTTTGATAACTCAGTAACTTTGATTTGGTACTTTTGTGTTTAGTTTACTAATGACTTCATATACTGTTTTGTTAGTATCGCATTCTTTTTTTTCTCTTTTTTTTTGGGACATATCTATGAGAGTAAGGGTATTACTGTATTAGCCTTTTAAAGGCTTTTCGATTCTATGTTAAAAAAAATAAAAAATAAAAAATCTTTCTACCTTTTTGCCATTACTACGAATGAATTTTGAGAAATAATTATAGATTAATTTAGTTATATTAATGAAAATCGGAATGTTGTAATTTATATACCATCAACAATACTATCAATAACAAGTTTTAAAATTTTATTAGGAATATTTTAGGATAACTAAATCAATCTTATAAAAATATTGCTCAAATTTTATTCATAGCAACGAAAAAAAAGTGGGAAGATCATTTTGGAACGACGGGAGTGTATAATATAAGTGGGTTGCTTTACATCCTTTTATTGAACTGAGCTTGAAACTATTTTATTGGATTGTGAGTGTTATAGTAGTTTCTTCTTAAATCCTCTGCTCATTGTTTAGTACTAACAAAAATTAACATTGAACTTTTGTTCAACATTCAGTTTGGAATCTTGTGTTAGGCTTGTCTTGTGTAAATCAAAAGGGTTCTCATGAATTGAAGTGTTCAAATCCCAAGAATTGAAGAATTGAAGAGTTCACGTTCCTGACTTGGCTGCTTGTGGCTCTAAATCCAACAATCTTCCATCAAAGAGGTTGGAATTCTGATCTACAATCTTCCTTGATGTATTTTGTATAATTCCTTTAAGCTCATTATATTGCCAATTAGCAGTCTTTGATATATACCATATACTCCCCCCGTCCCAGCACAAGTAGGACTAGAGGAGTTTGCACACTAATTAAGAAAAACTAGTTAATGTGTGGTAGAAAATGAAGAGAGAATGAGTGGAGTAAATAGTAGTGTTAGTTGAATAAATTGAGTGGTGGAAAATGAAGAGAGAGAATGAGTGGGGTTGAAACATTTCCATTTTCGGCAGTCTCACTTTTAGTGGGAGGTTCCAGAAGGGAAAGAAGTCTCACTTGTGCTGGGACGGAGGGAGTATTTGTTTGTTTGTCACTAACGCTGTTGGTGTATTTGTTTGTGGTCATTTACTTATGCCCTTGTAAATATATTTCGTCTTACTAATGTCAACCAAATTTGAAATCGTGAGAAATTAAAAATAGGCTTGATGTGCTGTTGTAAAATACGTTGTTTTTAGTATTGTGATATCATGCAAAATTTTGACCCCCTCACCATAAATTCTAGATCCGCCACTGCCTACAACCTATTTGATTAAATGTCTCTACGTCATCTCATTCTCAAATGTGTTCAACTTACGATAATGCCCACAAGCTGTTTGATAAAATGTCTCTCCGTCGCCTCATTCTCGTTGAGTTCTACCTAAGCATCAACATAGTGTTGTTATTCAATTTCGGGTTTCTAGCTGTTACCAGCACCTACTTCTGTTGTGGGTTTGTCTCTTTAATGTTTTTCTACTGACTTGAGTGCGTTATTTATGGGGGCAGTTGTCAAGTACCTGTTTGGTATGCAACATAACTCATTTGCCTCAATGGTAATTGTAAACATGATCTTATGTGATGCAGGACGGAAGCAATTCTGTGCACAATCTGATTTTAAAACAGTAAAGATAAAGAAAGAAACAAAGGCCTGGCTTTAAACACAGGCAACCGTAGGCGCACCCCGGTTTCTTGAGCGCACCCAAGGATGTGAATCACGCAGATTCAACACAAGAAGCAAATCTTTGCTAGGAAAATCCTTTATTAAACTCTCAAAATTTCAATGGCTGTTACAAGTAACAGGAAGACATATTTATAAGCCTATAAAAGGTACTAATCTTAACAGTCACACCTGTTAGGAACATCCAAATAACTGCTCACTAACTGCCTACATAACTTCCTACATAACTGCTCTTAAATCAGATCCTTGGATGTGCCTTTTGATGTAATAATTATAACTTTTCTACAGAATCCTAAACTAAAAAGGAAAACTTTTCCCAGCAATTCTAAATGACTAAATTAACCCTGCTGCAGGAAACAAAAACATCATATCCTAACTAATTACGCCAACTTCCAACTAGGCTCCATATCATCAAAGGCATCCCAAATCAGAGCTTGAGCCTTGGAGGCATCTTGTCCATGCCTTTTGTATGTCTTGAGTGGCTGCTGCCACTTGTTTCTATCATCTCTCCCCGGGTTGAAAGAACTCGACTCCGACGAGTTAAAGGCGTGAAACTGCTCATAAAGCTTGGGGTTAAGTCGTTGAAACTCTTGATCGGTAATCCAAGTACATTCTGAAAGTGGACGCCCCTTCCATTTGACAAGAAACTTTTGATAACCACCTCCTCGAGTGGAAACCACTTGATGATCAACAATATCTTCAATTTCTTCCGCTAATCTTGGAGCTGGTGGTAGACGAACATTGTTAGGCTCATTTGTTTCATCATTGTCATGACCAGAATACAGTAAAAACTCCTTAGAAATAAGATAGTGTCGCCAATACTGCAATGCCTGCTCTATCGCATAAAATTCCCTATCATATGTCGAGTACCTCTGCTTTGCCTCATTCAATTTCTCGCTGAAGTATGCTATTGGGTGGCCTTCTTGACTAAGTACACCTCCAATTCCAACACCGGATGCATCACAAGCTACTTCAAATAATTTTGAGAAGTCAGGTAACCGCAAAACAGGAGCATTACTCATTCTGTTCTTGATTTCTTGGAATGCTTGTGTTGCTGCCTTAGTCCAAGCAAAAACTCCTTGTTTCATGCAATCTGTTATGGGTGTCATTATGCTGCTGAAATTGTGTATGAAACGTCTGTAGAATGTCGCCAAGCCATGAAAACTTCGTACTTCATTAATTGAAGTAGGAACCGGCCAGTCACGTATAGCTTTTACCTTATCTGGATCAGCGTCTATGCCTCTAGAAGAAATTACAAACCCCAAGAATATTACCTGGGTACTCATAAACGAACATTTCTTCTTGTTGATATGAAGCTTTTCTTGGCGAAGAGTTCGCAAGACTTGTTGCAGGTGGTCTAGGTGTTCTTCCTTGCTCTTGCTATAAATTAAAATATCGTCGAAGTATACCACCAGAAAACAACCAATAAAAGGCTGAAGTACCTGTGTCATGAAGCACGTGAATGTGCTGGGTGAATTTGAGGGTCCAAACGGCATTACAAGCCATTCGTAGAGGCCATCTTTGGTCTTGAACGTTGTTTTCCATTCATCACCAGGTTTAATACGGATTTGGTTATACCCACTCCTCAAATCTATCTTTGAAAATATCATAGAACCAGCCATCATGTCTAACATATCATCTAGTCGAGGAATTGGAAACCGATACTTGATAGTAATCTTGTTAATAGCTCGACTATCAACACACATACGCCAAGTTCCATCTTTTTTTGGCGTTAGTAACGCAGGTACAGCACATGGGCTTAAGCTTACACGAATAAACCCTTTGGCCAGCAACTCTTCCACTTGTCTCTTAAGCTCTGCGTGTTCAGTAGGGTTCATACGATATGCTGGAAGGTTAGGTAATTGAGATCCCAGAATAGTTGAGTTGTCGATCCAAGCCACTTTATAAGGTTGATGATGTGGTTCAACAGGAAGTTTGAGACGTTCCACTGTTGACGCTGAAACCACATTCATGCAACTTCCACAACGAACCAACATTTGAAAGATGGAAGTACGCCGCCAATCCTCCTCTTGAACTTTAGGGGCTGCTAGGATCCGCCTAACTACTGTAGCAAGCGAAACGTCCTCTTCTTGCTCCTCTAAGTCATCAGCCTTATATGTCCCGAAATCATAGTCATCACCATCATTTTCGTGCTCCAGTTGCTGTTCTTCAGACTCTATTTCAGCACCAATATGCAAATTTTTCTTCGGGCAATTGTAGCTCATATGACCTGGTTCACCACACTTGAAACAACCATCATTATACTTTCCACTCCCTTTAGGAGGCATGGTGTTCTTGCCCTTTGGATCATCTGTCTTTGACTTAGATCCACTTGGTGACTGATTAGTTGTTGCAACCCTTTTATTTGATATCTCCCCGACTTGAGAACTAACTTCCTCGCTGGAAGTGGTTTAAGGTATTCCTCTAAATCAAGCGCTGCTTGAAACGCATCTTCCACACTATAAACAGGTTGCCTAAGCAACTCTCGTCGTATGTCTGCCCTTAACCCAGTCTTGAAACGTGCTAGGGTTTGACGAGGATCTTCAACAACCTGACTCCGAGTTTTAATCTCATCAAATCGCTGCATATATTCCGTTACACTCGAAGTACCTTGCCTCAGATTAACATGTTGTTCGCACAACTTGTCTTGGTAATTTATAGGCATGTACTTCTCGATGAGCTTTGTCTCATCTCTTGCCATGTTTCTATAGGTTGGTGTCCCAATCTCCTCATATTTTCTTCAATTCCATGCCACCACACCTTAGCCAAACCAAGAAGTTTCATCTTTGTAAACCTGACTCGTCGCTCATCAGACATATCAAACCAATCAAAGTATTCTTCAAGTGCAGCAAGCCAATCAGAAAATACTGTAGGATCAAATTTTCCTTCAAAATTTGGGACATCGGTCTTCACTTTCTTTGTGATATCTCCAGCTGTATCACGTGGTTCAAAACGGCCTCTTTCCAGGACTTCTCTTGCCCAATTGAATGCAGGTTGATGCCGTGTGACTGGAATTCGAGCACCTCCTCCTGGTGCCTTCCTCCTTGCTGCACAATATGCTGATCTTCATGACCAGCAACCCCATCTGGATTATCGGGTATTGCAGGTTGTTCACCCCCTTCTTGATTTGCTGGTATTGCATCATTTGCAGCAGCCCCACCTGGATTATCTTCCACTGCTGCACCTCGATTCCTTTCTTCCATAGCTTCTAGGCGAATATCCATATTTTCAAGTCGTTCCAGGATCTGAAGAAGGATTGCATCTCGCTCGTTATCCGAAACCCCCTGTCTGAATGGTCTTCCTGAACGAGTTGTCATGATGCAACTCAGGCTCTTGATACCAATTGATGCAGGACGGAAGCAATTCTGTGCACAATCTGATTTTAAAACAGTAAAGATAAAGAAAGAAACAAAGGCCTGGCTTTAAACACAGGCAACCGTAGGCGCACCCCGGTTTCTTGAGCGCACCCAAGGATGTGAATCACGCAGATTCAACACAAGAAGCAAATCTTTGCTAGGAAAATTCTTTATTAAACTCTCAAAATTTCAATGGCTGTTACAAGTAACAGGAAGACATATTTATAAGCCTATAAAAGGTACTAATCTTAACAGTCACACCTGTTAGGAACATCCAAATAACTGCTCACTAACTGCCTACATAACTGCCTACATAACTGCTCTTAAATCAGATCCTTGGATGTGCCTTTTGATGTAATAATTATAACTTTTCTACAGAATCCTAAACTAAAAAGGAAAACTTTTCCCAGCAATTCTAAATGACTAAATTAACCCTGCTGCAGGAAACAAAAACATCATATCCTAACTAATTACGCCAACTCCCAACTAGGCTCCATATCATCAAAGGCATCCCAAATCAGAGCTTGAGCCTTGGAGGCATCTTTTCCACGCCTTTTGTATGTCTTGAGTGGCTGCTGCCACTTGTTTCTATCATTATGTTAACAAATTTGCATGAACTTTCAATCTCAAGGAATAAATTAAATTTTAGTTCTGAGCATCGGTCGTGACATCTCTGTTAATTTTTCAGATGGATGAATTCTTGAAGAGTCAGACATTCACAATACATCTGCTTGCTGCTGCAGGGGCTCTCACTCTTGGCACCGCTGCCACTTACCCTCTCGATACGATCAAAACTCTTATACAGGTCTGAACCTTGGTCTTTAAGTGTGTGGGGTTATGTGCCACCCTGTACTTAAAGTGGATAGGGTACATGGATGCTTTGTAACCATGTTGGTTTTAATCTGTTTCGTGTGTCTCATGGTTTGATTTTCAGGTTGGATCAAGTCCCACAAAACAGCTGCGAACAACTGAGGTTATCCAGAGAGTTCAAAATTTATCAGGAAACTCAGGTAAGTGCCTCATCCTAATGGTTTATTGAGTTTCTGTTAGTATTTTAAGTTTAGCGTAGTCAAGTTCTAGAGCGATATCCATGTCCTTACTGTACTTATGGCTTTCCAACCAATGATGTAATCTGATACTTTGACTAATGCCTATTCAAGAATATTAAGATATTTGTATATTTCAATGAGAAACCAGCTGAAACATCCAGTGATTAAAAGCTTCATTTTTAGTCATTTTCCCTTGCGCAGTGGCTCAGAAAATTTCCATACACAGCATCACTGGACCTTTTACTCCTTTTCATATCCATCCTTACAGGCCCAAAATGCAATGATGGTGCTTGAAATTCCATGATGTGAATAGATATATAACATTATTGTGGTGTACAAAAGTGGCAGCAAGATGTTGGTTTTGCTTCCTGAATGGCTTACAATTGTTAATGCCTTGGGCTTGGGGATAAATGTTCAAGCCAACAACTGTTAGAGATTATTCTTTGAACATTCTTTTCAAGACTAAGTCGGTTGGTAAGTTGAACGAATCAAGAGATGATATAAATGAGCATCCATGCTTATACTGTTTAACATATGTTGTTGGAACACAAGGGTTAGTCTTTTTACATGCAAGAGGAAACAGTCTTGACAAGTAATTCGTTGGTAAGTAAGGCATGGATGAATTATACTCTAGTTACTAAAATTATATCATAATCTCAAGTTAAGCAATACAAATCAAACAGTACAACAGTACATTGGCTTTAATATTAATTACATAGATGAGAGAATAGAATGGAATCAATGAAGAACACTATGGTTGTCAATCCTATGATGCATCCAGTCAATAATATAAATATGCGAAACTGATAACAAATATAGATAATTTTATGAACAAATTCACAAGAAATCAAATACTCCCTCTGTCCCTAAATGAGTGTCCATTTTCAAGAATTTTTTTGTCCCAAAATGAGTGTCTTTTTTGAACATAACACTAAATGTTTTTTTTCGAATTTTTTTTCACCGTTCTCTTTATATGTGCAAAAACTAAAAGTTTGGAAGGAGATTACAAAATTATATATGAATTTTTTCCACACAAATTGTACAAAAAGTTGAGATTTTCAGATGTCCCTTAAAATAAAATTTGGACACTCATTTAGGGACAGAGGTAGTATGAAATACCCTGAATTAATAATTTGATTTGTATACAATCACCAATCCTCAATAGGAGAAAAGATATACCAAACATAAAACTGCAAAGGTATCTTCAAAATTGAGAGGAAGATTGGAGCTAGAGTTCAGAGGGATTGAGAGAGTAGGGAGAAAAGATAGATAAGAATTGATAGGTAAGAAATACGGAAGAGATATTTTGACCGAGTACAATTTTAAATTTTTCTATATATTTCCTTCAAAGGCCAAACCCAAAAATTTCGTCGGTGAAATCGCATTGACCTGCTAAACGACTCGTACAGGTGCTTGGGTGCCTAGTATTGGGGGCCCAGGTATCTAACTGGCTGAACTTTGACAGGCTGAATAACTGTAGTCTGTACTTGCTGGTGATGGTGTTGAGGGTTGCTAGAACTATGACTCGGTTTGTTCTTGTTATGCATGAAAAAACTTTAGTCAAATATTGAGACTTTGTCTTAGTGATCCCATCTATATCCTTAACTTTCCATCTTTGTCAATAGCACAATTCCTTGTTGTGCTCGGATTCCCAGGGTAAACACACCTAGGATAGGCAATTGATCATCATCTATAAAACAACATAAAAATGCAAAACTTAAACCTAAGAGTGATTTGAAAACAACTCAAGCACCCTTTTTTAAAGGCCAAGAAAGTGTAATAAATTACACTCATCAAAATACAAGGTATAATCTACTTTTCAAGTCAACTGGAACACTAGCTGTTCATTAAGTTGATCAAATTTCAGGCAACAACGTGCCTGAGCATCAAGCACGACTTAATAATGCTGTAAATGAAGCATAATGCTGACTGTGCAAGATAATTACTCCCTCCGTCTTGGAATAAATGTCAGATTTGGTAAGTCCATGTTTAAAGCATTTTGTTCTATTTCCTTAAATGCCCCAAGTCTTCATGAGTGGTGTGGTATACTCTTACGAAGACACACAATGACACAACTATAATTTCCTTTAAGAAAAGATAGCTTAGTGAGATCATCAAACATTACATCCTATTTTTAGAAAAGCGACATTTATTTTGGGACAAACCAAAATAGAAAGTGTGACATTTATTCCGGGATGGAGAGAGTAATTATTTAGCCAAGTTAGTGCAAATCTTCGTGCAAATCTATCGAGTTCTAGAAGCAACAACAACAGCTTGCTAAGACAACTAGGACTTGAGTACACTGGTAAGTTAATTAGTGGGCTGTTGGTGTTTCATTACTCGATATTGTCTTACTTATTGGATCTCTGCTTTTTAATCAGCATTTATTCTTTAGTTTCCACATTCTTTGAGTAATTGAAACCTTCCAAAGAAATATGTATAACATAGTCGAGGCAACTAAAATTTGCTGCATAATTGGCTAATCAAACATATTTTTCCCTCAATGGTTATTGTAGGTTTGTACAGCGGTTTCGGGTGGTTAGCATTGGAAGAACTTTGAGCGTGGGGGCACGCTTTGGTACTTATGAATTATTGACAGCTTTCTACAAAGGTTTATACTCGATCTTCTTTGAATATGAATATGTACTTGTTATTATGTTGAAGATATTCCAAATGCAGTGCTGTTTGTTATCGTGCGCTACCCAGTTCCGTGTACTATAATTACCCATTTTTTATTTTTTTGTAGACTAGGATTCAGTGTCAAGGCTTGGGTTTCAGTAGTATGCCTAATAGTTTAGGTGCTTAATTTTGTGGTGCCTAGTAGAGGCTTATAGAGAAACTGTTTCTTTATGCTCCCTCATTCCCAAAACAAGAGCCGCACTTTACAAGTCAAACCTTTTAAGAAAAAAAAAAAAAAAAAAAAAAAAAAAAAAAAAAAAAAAAAAAAAAAGAAAAAAAAAAAAAAAAAAAAAAAAAAAAAAAAAAAAAAAAAAAAAAAAAAAAAAAAAAAAAAAAAAAAAAAAAAAAAAAAAAAAAAAAAAAAAAAAAAAAAAAAAAAAAAAAAAAAAAAAGAAAAAAAAAAAAAAAAAAAAAAAAAAAAAAAAAAAAAAAAAAAAAAAAAAAAAAAAAAAAAAAAAAAAAAAAAAACAAAAAAAAAAAAAAAAAAAAAAAAAAAAAAAAAAAAAAAAAAAAAAAAAAAAAAAAAAAAAAAAAAAAAAAAAAAAAAAAAAAAAAAAAAAAAAAAAAAAAAAAAAAAAAAAAAAAAAAAAAAAAAAAAAAAAAAAAAAAAAAAAAAAAAAAAAAAAAAAAAAAAAAAAAAAAAAAAAAAAAAGAAAAAAAAAAAAAAAAAAAAAAAAAAAAAAAAAAAAAAAAAAAAAAAAAAAGAAAAAAAAAAAAAAAAAAAAAAAAAAAAAAAAAAAAAAAAAAAAAAAAAAAAAAAAGAAAAAAAAAAAAAAAAAAAAAAAAAAAAAAAAAAAAAAAAAAAAAAAAAAAAAAAAAAAAAAAAAAAAAAAAAAAAAAAAAAAAAAAAAAAAAAAAAAAAAAAAAAAAAAAAAAAAAAAAAAAAAAAAAAAAAAAAAAAAAAAAAAAAAAAAAAAAAAAAAAAAAAAAAAAAAAAAAAAAAAAAAAAAAAAAAAAAAAAAAAAAAAAAAAAAAAAAAAAAAAAAAAAGAAAAAAAAAAAAAAAAAAAAAAAAAAAAAAAAAAAAAAAAAAAAAAAAAAAGAAAAAAAAAAAAAAAAAAAAAAAAAAAAAAAAAAAAAAAAAAAAAAAAAAAAAAAAAAAAAAAAAAAAAAAAAAAAAAAAAAAAAAAAAAAAAAAAAAAAAAAAAAAAAAAAAAAAAAAAAAAAAAAAAAAAAAAAAAAAAAAAAAAAAAAAAAAAATAAAAAAAAAAAAAAAAAAAAAAAAAAAAAAAAAAAGAAAAAAAAAAAAAAAAAAAAAAAAAAAAAAAAAAAAAAAAAAAAAAAAAAAAAAAAAAAAAAAAAAAAAAAAAAAAAAAAAAAAAAAAAAAAAAAAAAAAAAAAAAAAAGAAAAAAAAAAAAAAAAAAAAAAAAAAAAAAAAAAAAAAAAAAAAAAAAAAAAAAAAAAAAAA
>JAOWBW010002984.1:42500-45343 GCA_026119855.1 Campanula takesimana
AAAAAAAAAAAAAAAAAAAAAAAAAAAAAAAACAAAAAAAAAAAAAAAAAAAAAAAAAAAAAAAAAAAAAAAAAAAAAAAAAAAAAAAAAAAAAAAAAAAAAAAAAAAAAAAAAAAAAAAAAAAAAAAAAAAAAAAAAAAAAAAAAAAAAAAAAAAAAAAAAAAAAAAAAAAAAAAAAAAAAAAAAAAAAAAAAAAAAAAAAAAAAAAACAAAAAAAAAAAAAAAAAAAAAAAAAAAAAAAAAAAAAAAAAAAAAAAAAAAAAAAAAAAAAAAAAAAAAAAAAAAAAAAAAAAACAAAAAAAAAAAAAAAAAAAAAAAAAAAAAAAAAAAAAAAAAAAAAAAACAAAAAAAAAAAAAAAAAAAAAAAAAAAAAAAAAAAAAAACAAAAAAAAAAAACAAAAAAAAAAAAAAAAAAAAAAAAAAAAAAAAAAAAAAAAAAAAAAAAAAAACAAAAAAAAAAAAAAAAAAAAAAAAAAAAAAAAAAAAAAAAAAAAAAAAAAAAAAAAAAAAAAAAAAAAAAAAAAAAAAAAAAAAAAAAAAAAAAAAAAAAAAAAAAAAAAAAAACAAAAAAAAAAAAAAAAAAAAAAAAAAAAAAAAAAACAAAAAAAAAAAAAAAAAAAAAAAAAAAAAAAAAAAAAAAAAAAAAAAAAAAAAAAAAAAAAAAAAAAAAAAAAAAAAAAAAAAAACAAAAAAAAAAAAAAAAAAAAAAAAAAAAAAAAAAAAAAAAAAAAAAAAAAAAAACAAAAAAAAAAAAAAAAAAAAAAAAGAAAAAAAAAAAAAAAAAAAAAAAAAAAAAAAAAAAAAAAAAAAAAAAAAAAAAAAAAAAAAAAAAAAAAAACAAAAAAAAAAAAAAAAAAAAAAAAAAAAAAAAAAAAAAAAAAAAAAAAAAAAAAACAAAAAAAAAAAAAAAAAAAAAAAAAAAAAAAAAAAAAAAAAAAAAAAAAAAAAAAAAAAAAAAAAAAAAAAAAAAAAAAAAAAAAAAAAAAAAAAAAAAAAAAAAAAAAAAAAAAAAAAAAAAAAAAAAAAAAAAAAAAAAAAAAAAAAAAAAAAAAAAAAAAAAAAAAAAAAAAAAAAAAAAAAAAAAAAAAAAAAAAAAAAAAAAAAAAAAAAAAAAAAAAAAAAAAAAAAAAAAAAAAAAAAAAAAAAAAAAAAAAAAAAAAAAAAAAAAAAAAAAAAAAAAAGAAAAAAAAAAAAAAAAAAAAAAAAAAAAAGAAAAAACAAAAAAAAAAAAAAAAAAAAAAAAAAAAAAAAAAAAAAAAAAAAAAAAAAAAAAAAAAAAAAAAAAAAAAAAAAAAAAAAAAAAAAAAAAAAAAAAAAAAAAAAAAAAAAAAAAAAAAAAAAAAAAAAAAAAAAAAAAAAAAAAAAAAAAAAAAAAAAAAAAAAAAAAACAAAAAAAAAAAAAAAAAAAAAAAAAAAAAAAAAAAAAAAAATAAAAAAAAAAAAAAAAAAAAAAAAAAAAAAAAAAAAAAAAAAAAAAAAAAAAAAAAAAAAAAAAAAAAAAAAAAAAAAAAAAAAAAAAACAAAAAAAAAAAAAAAAAAAAAAAAAAAAAAAAGAAAAAAAAAAAAAAAAAAAAAAAAAAAAAAAAAAAAAAAAAAAAAAAAAAAAAAAAAAAAAAAAAAAAAGAAAAAAAAAAAAAAAAAAAAAAAAAAAAAAAAAAAAAAAACAAAAAAAAAAAAAAAAAAAAAAAAAAAAAAAAAAAAAAAAAAAAAAAAAAAAAAAAAAAAAAAAAAAAAAAAAAAAAAAAAAAAAAAAAAAAAAAAAAAAAAAAAAAAAAAAAAAAAAAAAAAAAAAAAAAAAACAAAAAAAAAAAGAAAAAAAAAAAAAAAAAAAAAAAAAAAAAAAAAAAAAAAAAAAAAAAAAACAAAAAAAAAAAAAAAAAAAAAAAAAAAAAAAAAAAAAAAAAAAAAAAAAAAAAAAAAAAAAAAAAAAAAAAAACAAAAAAAAAAAAAAAAAAAAAAAAAAAAAAAAAAAAAAAAAAAAAAAAAAAAAAAAAAAAAAAAAAAAAAAAAAAAAAAAAAAAAAAAAAAAAAAAAAAAAAAAAAAAAAAAAAAAAAAAACAAAAAAAAAAAAAAAAAAAAAAAAAAAAAAAAAAAAAAAAAAAAAAAAAAAAAAAAAAAAAAAAAAAAAAACAAAAAAAAAAAAAAAAAAAAAAAAAAAAAAAAAAAAAAAAAAAAAAAAAAAAAAAAAAAAAAAAAAAAAAAAAAAAAAAAAAAAAAAAAAAAAAAAAAAAAAAAAAAACAAAAAAAAAAAAAAAAAAAAAAAAAAAAAAAAAAAAAAAAAAAAAAAAAAAAAAAAAAAAAAAAAAAAAAAAAAAAAAAAAAAAAAAAAAAAAAAAAAAAAAAAAAAAAAAAAAAAAAAAAAAAAAATAAAAAAAAAAAAAAAAAAAAAAAAAAAAAAAAACAAAAAAAAAAAAAAAAAAAAAAAAAAAAAAAAAAAAAAAAAAAAAAAAAAAAAAAAAAAAAAAAAAAAAAAAAAAAAAAAAAAAAAAAAAAAAAAAAAAAAAAAAAAAAAAAAAAAAAAAAAAAAAAAAAAAAAAAAAAAAAAAAAAAAAAAAAAAAAAAAAAAAAAAAAAAAAAAAAAAAAAAAAAAAAAAAAGAAAAAAAAAAAAAAAAAAAAAAAAAAAAAAAAAAAAAAAAAAAAAAAAAAAACAAAAAAAAAAAAAAAAAAATAAAAAAAAAAAAAAACAAAAAAAAAAAAAAAAAAAAAAAAAACAAAAAAAAAAAAAAAAAAAAAAAAAAAAAAAAAAAAAAAAAAAAAAAAAAAAAAAAAAAAAAAAAACAAAAAAAAAAAAAAAAAAAAAAAAAAAAAAAAACAAAAAAAAAAAAAAAAAAAAAGAAAAAAA
>JAOWBW010002985.1:0-45332 GCA_026119855.1 Campanula takesimana
TTATTTATTCATGTTTGAGCAAGAGAGTGAATAAGAGTTTCCTATGCGTTTAAAATGGTTGGACTTAATTAAGCGTCAAAACAGTTTTAGGCTTAAGGCAAAGATGAGATTTAACATGCTTTTTGAAATTGGATTTCTTAAAGAATCTCATGAAAGAACTGAGAGTCATATGAGATATGATTGACAAGAGTTTCTACCTAATTGATTTATTTTGAGCGGTGCGCCAAAGCGTACTCAAAATTAGATTAAAGCGGATCTCAACCCATTTAAATTATACTATACATTGGATGTATAAAGAAGGTTGTATAATTTGGTGGGAGTATTTTGTTTGAAAAATACATTATTTATCTCTTTAATGAAACCGGTACTTATTAAATTTTGGAATTTTTTTGCATATTTTGTAGATAATGACTAATAACACTCAATCAATGTCGTTGCGATCGATCCTTGAGAAGGATAATCTCGAAGAGAATGGTACAAAACTTTATGGATTGGATCCGTAGCATAAGAATCGTTCTTAGGCAAGAAGATAAGTTGTACATTCTCGATGGGCCTCTCCCCGCTGAACCACCGCCTACTGCCCCTAGGGTAGAAAGAGACAATTACAAGAAACATCGTAATGATTCTAGAGATGTAAGTTGTCTCATGCTTGCTGCTATGTGTTCAAAACTCCAACAAAGTTTGGAACATTTGGAAGCCTATGAGATAGGCGTGGAGTTGAGAACCATGTTTCAAGAGCAAGCTAGGCAAGAGAGGTACAAGACCCTTGTTGCATTCACTACTAGTAAAATGAATGAAGGGCAACAAGTGAGTCCTCACTTTCTTAAAATGAAAGGTTTGTAGAGCACCTTGAGAAACTTGGCTATCCAATCCCATTGGAGCTAGCCACGGATCTCATTCTTAATTCATTGCCTAAAAGTTATAATCAGTTTGTAATGAATTATAACATGCATGGAATGGATAAGAATCTCTCTGAGTTGCATGGGATGCTCAAAACTGCAGAGATGAAAAATTGTGGAGAAAGGTTCTCCCGTGCTCTTGGTTCATGATGGGAAGAAGCCTGGTTCCAAAGGCAAGGGTAAGGCAAAAGTTGTCAAACCCAAGATAAGCAAGGCAAAGGTTGCCAAGGCTTCTGAGGCAAAACCCGATACACAAAAGGATGCAATTTGTTTGCATTGTCAAGAAATTGGTCATTAGAAACGTAATTGCAAGGCTTTCTTGGAAGAGCAAAAGAAGAAGAAGAGCAGCAAGGCTGCGTCGACTTCAGGTATCTATATGATAGATATTCTCCTTTCTACCACTGATTCTTGGTATTGGATACCGGATGTGGTTCTCACATTTGTCTAAATGTGCAGGGACTAAAGAATAGGAGACTGCTTAAAGAAGGTGAAGTAGATCTACGCGTGGGGAATGGAGCAAGAGTTGCTGCATTAGCCGTAGGGACTTATGAAGTCACTTTACCTTCCGGATTAATTCTTGTTTGAACAATTGTTATTATGTTCCGGATTTAAGCAGAAATATTATTTCAATTTCTTGTTTGGATAATGAAGGTTTTAAGTTTCTTATTGAGAATAAGAGATTTTCTATTTATTTAAATGATGTGCTTTATGGTATTGCTAATTCATTTAATGGCCTTTATATCTTGATGTCAAGAATGAAAATAATGTCTATCATGTAAATAAGAAATCTAAACCTAATGATGTAAATCATATTATTTTTGGCATTGCCGTCTTGGTCATATTAATGAGAAGCGTATCTCAAAACTCCATGGGGACGGACTTTTGGGTTCATATGACTTAGAGTCATATGACACTTGTGAGTCGTGTCTTCTTGGAAAAATGACTAAGACACCTTTTACCAAGCTAGGTGAAAGGGCAAGCGACTTATTGGGGTTGATACATTCCGATGTATGCGGACCATTAAGTAGCAATGCTAGGGGAGGATTTCAATACTTCATAACCTTCACTGATGATTATAGTAGATTTGGGTATGTTTACCTAATGAAACATAAAAGTGAAGCATTTGAGATATTTAGAATATTTCAAAATGAAGTAGAAAAACAACTTGGCAAAAGTATAAGGCACTTCGATCAGATCGAGGTGGTGAATACTTAAGTCAAGAATTTGATGATCATCTAAAGAATTGTGGAATAGTTTCACAATTGACTCCACCTGGAACACCACAATGGAATGGTGTGTCCGAGAGGAGGAATCGGACTTTGTTAGACATGGTTCGATCAATGATGAGTCAAGTTGATCTTCCAATATCCTTTTGGGGTTACGCCCTAGAAACCGCTGCTTTCACACTAAATCGTGTTCCAACTAAATCGGTTCAAAAGACTCCATATGAGATATGGAGCGGAAAGAAGCTTGTCTATCTTTCATGAAGATTTGGGGTTGTGAGGTTTTTGTCAAAAGACTTATCTCAGACAAACTTGCACAAAATCTGATAAATGTATTTTCGTGGGATATCCTAAGGAAACTAAAGGATATTACTTTTACAACCGAGGACAACAAAGTGTTTGTTGCCCGAACTGGTGTCTTTCTAGAGAAAGAGTTTCTCTCCAAAGAAATCAGTGGGAGTAAAATAAATCTTGAAGAAATTCGAGACCCAGAAAATAACATTGAACCAATGTTGGAGCAAGAACAAGAACCACAAGGAGTTGTGGAACCTGTTCAAAGTACACAAGCAACTCGCAGATCTAGTAGGTTACGATCCGAGCCCGAGAGATATGGATTTCTCGTAACGGATAGTAATGAGGTAGAAATCATTGAGAATGATGAACCGTCAACCTACCAAGAGGCGATGTCTTCTCCTGATTCGGACAAATGGCTTGGAGCCATGGAATCCGAATTGCAATCCATGCAAGACAATGAAGTTTGGAATTTGATTGATGCGCCCGAAGGTGTAAAAAACCATAGGATGCAAATGGGTCTTCAAGAAGAAGACTGACATGGATGGGAAGGTGCATACTTACAAAGCTAGGCTTGTAGCGAAGGGTTATAGGCAAGTTCATGGTATTGACTATGATGAGACCTTTTCACCCGTAGCAATGATCAAGTCTATAAGAATTTGCTTGCCATTGCCGCATATCATGACTATGAAATATGGCAGATGGACGTCAAAACCGCTTCCTGAATGGAAAACTTCAAGAGGATGTGTACATGACACAACCAGAAGGTTTTGAACAAGATTCTAAGGTATGCAAATTGCAAAGATCCATCTATGGATTGAAGCAAGCTTCTAGGAGTTGGAATCTCCGTTTTGATGAATCGGTCAAAGAGTTTGGTTTCATCAAAACGAAGATGAGCCTTGTGTATACAAGAAGATTAGTGGGAGCATAGTGCTTTTCCTTATTTTATATGTGGATGACATATTACTCATTGGAAACGACATTCCTACACTTCAGTCTGTGAAGACTTGGTTAGGGAAGTGCTTCGCACAATGAAAGATATGGGTGAAGCCGCATATATTCTTGGCATTAAGATCTATAGAGATAGATCAAGGAGGCTACTTGGTTTAAGCCAAAGTACATACATTGACAAGGTCATTAGAAGATTCCGTATGGAAAATTCTAAGAGAGGCACCTTGCCCGTGTTACATGGAGTTTCTCTAAGCAAGACTCAATGTCCTAAGACAAAAGATGAGCGTGAGAAAATGAATGATGTTCCATATGCTTCGGCAATTGGTCCATCATGTATGCCATGATTTGTACTAGGCCGGATGTATCTTATGCTTTGAGCATGACAAGTAGATACCAATCCGACCCTGGCGAAAATCACTGGATAGCTGTAAAAGCGATTCTTAAGTACTTAAGAAGAACTAAAGACTCGTTTTTGGTCTATGGAGGAATGGAAGATGATCTCGTTGTAAATGCTTACACAGATGCAAGCTTCCAAACCGACAAAGATGATAGCCGATCGCAATCGTGGTTTTGTGTTTATGTTAAATGGTGGAGCTATAAGCTGGAAGAGTTCCAAGCAAAGTACACCGCTGATTCTACAACAGAAGCTGAGTATATTGCTGCATCGGATGCTGCAAAGGAAGCTGTTTGGATTAAGAAGTTCATAACTGAACTTGAAGTGGTTCCTAGTATTGCTAATCCAATAGACCTTTATTGCGATAATAATGGTGCTATTGCTCAAGCAAAGGAACCAAGAGCACATCAGAAATCCAAACACATACTTAGGCGTTTTCATATCATTCGAGAGATCGTTGATAGGGGAGACGTAAATATATGCAGAGTACCTACTGATGACAATGTTGCGGACCCGCTAACAAAGGGACTTCCACAAGCTAAACATGATGGTCATGTTAGGTCCATGGGTATTAGATACATGGGAGATTGGGCCTAGGGCAAGTGGGAGATTGTTGGTAGTGGTGCCCTAGGCACGTTTAATAAACGTTGTAATTGTTATCATTTATTTCATATCAATAAAGAGATGTTTTGATTATTATTGTTGTTCATGTTTACTCATAATAATCCCCGTCCCTAGTACTTATTAAGCACTAGTATAAAGGCTAAATGATCATGAGATGATCATGTTAGATTTATGGGTACTTGTTTGGAACAAGGTACTGGACATGACCCGCTCTATGAGATTTATGTCATGGTCTATGTCGTACATATATCTCATATTAGTTATGTCATTTGAATCCTTAGACATGAAGTTATTATAGTCTTCCACTTGATGAACATTGTGTTTGACATATTCAAACGCTACCTTAACACGTAGTTATAAAGGGTATGATTGGCATAATCGGATTCCCGTTGGGAAGAATAATAAGCTAAATGGATTTGTCCCTCCACGGAGAGATGTCAAGCTTGGGCCTCTCGTAGGAATGATGTTGATGAAATGTTAGGCCGGACTCAAATGAATTGATTGGATCAATGTCATTTGGATTATCAATATATTCGGAATCGAGAAAGTATTGAACAAAACAAGTTGACTGTTTGACCATGACTTGTGTTCAATGACATCGTGGACAAAGGGATTGTGACATATTCTAAAGGAATGCGAACTTGTATCTAGTTATACTATTTGGGTAGATATGACGGTTTGCTAGAACCTAATCATATCTTATGGGATCACGTTTGAGCTCATTGCCAACTTAGTATAATCCTAGAGGGTCACACACAATAGAACGAATCTTTAAAAGGGACTACATTGGAATTTTGGAAATTCTGGACTTTCTGAGAAGTGGGCGACCGCACATAATGGATTGGGCGGCCGCACACTTATTTCAGTTTTGTACCAGTTTTGTTTTAGAATGTTGTGTGACTGCACAGATGGTTTTGGGCGGCCGCACAGTGCTGTCGGGTGGCAGATTCCTAATTTGATTAGGAAACGAATTTTGGACGGATTTTGACACAAGTTTCCTATTTGGAATAGGTCATACTTGTGTATAAAAGACCAAATTCGGCCAGCACTCAAGGACAATGATTTTGTGAGTCTCAAAGAGTTTGAGAGAGGGTTTATTTTGTTCCAAGACATTCTTGGTTGAGGAACAAAATAATACACAAAATAAATTTCATTAGTTCTTTTGATTGTGAAAAGTGTTTCACAATTTGGTCTAGCAACCAAGATCAAAGAAGCTCCTTTGATATTCGTTCGAAGTGTGGATACCGCTAGAGGGTGAAAATCATCATCTTCAAAGTTCGTGTTCAAGCTTTGTGATCGTGATCAAGTCTTCAAACCTCCACCAAAGACCAAGAGATTTGATAGCCATCGAGGGTTTAGTTTATTCCTTTATTCTTATGTTGTATTTGATTTAATCATATGAACGGATCCATGGCTTCGGGTTTCAAAATTTTAAATGCTAATTTCCGCTGCGCATGTTTGATCGAAACCCAACATGATACAGATTAAACTTGTGGGTACATGTTGGGGAACATGTACTGGATAGACCCGTTATGAGATTTATGTCATGGTCAAATGTCATAATTAAATCTCATAATAGTTATATCATTTGAATCCTTATACATGAGATTATCATAGTCTTCCACATGATGAATATTATGTTTGACGTACTCAAACGCTACCCCTAACCGGGTGGTTATAAAGGCTATGATTGGCATAATCAAATTCTTGTAGGGAAGAATGATATGTCAAGATGGGATTTGTCCCTCTCTCAAGAGAGATATCTGCTTTGCCACTCGATGAGTGAGATTGATAATAGTGTACGGCCGTACCCAAATGAATTGAAGCGTTCAATGTTATATGCTCATATCAATCTACTCAAGATCGAGAAAGCATTGGACAACATAAGTTGACGTGGACCATGAATTATGTCCAATATGATATCGCGTGACAAAGAGATTATGATATGTTCTATAAGGTTACTTTGGGCTTTCAAACTTACTGACCACCGTACGGCGCGAATCTTGGTGTACGGCTGCAATACTGCCGTACGGCTGGGGTCCCGTAACAATCCAGTTTGTTAAGTTTTCTTTTGCGAAAAGGAATCCCGATCCCAAACGGAATTAGGTCAAACCCTTATATAAGATATACAACCGGGTTTGACAGTCTCTAATGGTAATTTTAGAAATCACAAACCATTGTTTTAGAAACAATAAATTATAGAGAGGTATGATTATTTATTTGATGATTCATGATCATCAATATACAATAATCAAAGAGCAAAATAATTCCGACCAAGAAATCATTTATTCATCAAGCATTGGGTCTAACAATCCAGATCAAGAAGGTGTTCTTGATATTCGTTCGACGTGTGGATACTGATAGAGTGTGTTTGCGTTAGCACCTTAAAGTCCGTGTTCATGGATTCGTTCTTCAAGGGTATGTTTTCTTTCATCTTGTATTTAATCTAATGCACGGATCCGGGCTCTTGGGTGTTTGATTTATATGTTTAATTCCGCTGGGAATGATGCATCAAAACCTAACACCCCCTTCACTTCGACACACGGAAATTCAGCAAGTAGATCACTGAACACTTTCCCCCTAATGGATTTGAGTGTGACGTAAGTGATATCATTGCCGGTGAGCATGAAGTACCACTTGGTTATATATCCTTGTTGACATGAAAGGATTCTCGAAGATGTAGCAGAGCGGGTCTACTTTTTCTACTAGCTTGATCTGAAAGGCTTCCATGTAGTGTTTGAGCTTTTGAGTGACCCAAACCAATGCTGCACATGACTTCTCCAAGGTGGAGTAGTTCTTTTCACCTCCTTGAAATCGGCGACTGACAAAGTAAATGGAATTTTCCTTTGTGGAGTCTCGTTGCTCTTGTGCTAGCATAGCCCCTAGGGCTTCATCATTCACAGTGAGATAGAGTAAGAGAGGCTTCTCTTTATGTGGTGGGACCAAAACTGGGCGGCATGTTAAGTAATGCTTCACTTCGTCGAAAGCTTCTTGGCATGCGTCGGTCCATTCTAGAGCCACGTTCTTCTTTAGTAACTTTAAGATCGGCTCACACATGGAAGTGATTTGGTGCACGAACAGACTGATGTACTGAAGTCTGCCCATGAAACCTTTGATTTCGTTCTGTGTCTTCGGAGGAGGCATATCAATGATTGCCTTGATTTTCGAGGGATCGGCTTCAATTCCCCTCTCGGTGACCATGTGGCCAAGAACTTTGCCTCGTATGACCCCAAAAGTGCACTTTGCGGGATTGAGCCTCATTTTGTGTTGTCGAAGCCTTTCAAAGAACTTGCGGAGATTAATCAAGTCTTGACCATCGGTTCCTTTTGAGTGTATTATCATGTCGTCCACATAGACTTTAATTTCTTTATGGATCATGTTATGGAACAAGTCTGTCACAACCCTTTGATAGGTAGCCCCAGCATTCCTCAACCCAAACGGCATGACTGTATAGCAAAAAGTGCCCCACGGTGTTGTGAAAGCAGTCTTGTGTTGATCTTCTTCGGCCATGAGAATCTGATTGTACCCAGTAAAGTCATCCACAAACGAGCGGACCTTGTAGGCAGCAGTTGAATCGACTAGCATGTCGATGTTGGGTTGTGGGAAGTCATCCTTTAGAGAAGCTTTGTTCAAATCCCAGAAATCCACACATACACGAACCTTGCCGTTAGCCTTTCTGACTGTTACAACATTTTCTAGCCAAGTCGGATACTCGATGACTTTGACGAAGCCCACGCTGAGAAGCTTTTCTATCTCTTCTTTAACTTGCAGAGACCATTCAGGCTTGATATTTCTGAGTTTATGTTTGACTGGCTTTGCATCTTCCTTGATCGGTATTCTGTGCTCGACGACCTTTCTGTCCAAACCCGGCATGTCTTTGTATGACCATGCAAACACATCCACAAACTCTCTGAGCAGTGCAGTCAATCTGTCTTTCTCTTACCCCTTGAAGAAGCTTCCGATCTTGGTCTCCTTTGGCTCTTCATCGGTACCCAGATTAATTACATGCAATTCTTCATCAGCCCCTAGACCATTTTTACCACGACTACGGACCTGTTGAGCTAGTTCATTTAAGAATGTTTCATTTTTGTGGTCTATTTCATCATAGTTTGAATCGTTATTAACTAGTTCATTAAATTCATTATTAGTTAATTCATCATTTATGATGTTTGCAATCTCGGGGTACTCAGAAAGATCAACTTTTTCATTAGCAAAGAAAGGGAACACACGCTCGGTTATTGCCTCCATATCCTCTTGGGTGAGGGTGTCGGAAACACTCTCGGACTTGAAAGTAAATATCAATAAATTGGTATGGAACCACCGTCAACCAAAACTCTTGAAATAGGTTTCCCTCTTGCTCTTACTTTGAGATAGATGGCCTCATTGTGATCGGACCCCAATGGTGGAAGGTCCATGTCGGCAAATGTGATTACATTGCCAAAATGTATGTGGCCTATCATAGCAGTAAGGTCTTCGGGAGTTGTGTCAGGAGAGACTGATGTGTCGTCGAGGTTGCTGATGAAGAGGTCTCGATGCTTCTTTGAAAATGCGATTGTTGGGTTTCCTAGTAACATGCACAGCGGAATTAAGCATTTAAAATTTTATGAAACCCAAAGCCCATAGATCCATTCATATGATTAAGTCAAATACATGCATAATGAATACTAGAATGCTAACCCTTGATGCCTTTGATTTTGCAACCTTGAATCTTGGTGGAGACAAGAAATTTGATCATGAACAAAATCAGGAACACGAACTTTGAAGATGACAAGCTTCACCCTCTATCGGTATCCACACCACGAACGAATATCAATAACACCTGATCTTGGTTGCTAGACCAAATTATGAAACACACTTTCACAATTATAAGAACTATATAGAATTATGAATTTCTTGATCTTTGATTCTAAATGTTGGACCAAGAATATTGCCTCTCAAAACCACTAGGTTTCATATGTTTAATGGCTGGTGAAAAGATGTTTATATAGGTCCTAGTCCTTAACCCTTAAGGACCTAGGAAACCTAAATCCCATCACCCAATTAATGCACAAACTTTCTGTCCAAGCAGCTCTGGCACGGTCGTGCCCTATAACTGGCATGGTCGTGCCAATTGGTGCGCGCCTACCATCCGTCTGCCGATTATTGGCACGGTCATACTTTATATTCGGCAAGGCCGTGCTAAGCAAGGTCGTGCTTTATAACTGGCACGGTCGTCCCAGACCAGAAAAACCCATTTTTCCATAATTCCAATTCAGTCCATTAGGATTCGTTCTATTTGTGTGTGACCCTATATGATTACACTAAGTTGGCAATGGGTTCAATCATAAACCCATAAGATATGATTAGGTTCTAGCAAACTGTCATACCTACCCAAATAGTGTAACTATATACAAGTTCGCATTCCTGTATAGAACATGTCACAATCCCTTTGTCTACGATGTCATTGAACACAAGTCATGGTCAACAAGTCAACTTGCATTTGTTCAATACTTTCTCGATCCCGATGTAAGTACCCCAATCTGAACTTAAACCAACCTTAGAGGTAACCTTAGCACCATTCAGGGATAAACTGATAGACTAGGACCTCACTAAGATAACTAAGAATTCTAGGACTGTACTGGAATTAAACTTAGAAAAATCCAGAAGCTCGTCAGGCTGAGCCGTACGGATGGTATGGGTACTAGAAGGGCCCAGCCGTACGGCTAGTTTGGGTGTCTTCAGTCCCTATAAATTAAGACCCTTGTTGATCATTTCAGGGGGGAGAAATATTAGTTTGAGAGCATAAACTCTGCTGAAATACGAGCAGAAACACCAACATTGAGAAAATTGAGTGAAAGAGAGGAAGATAGGCTAGAATCAAACATTGGTGAGGTCTCCTTCTCCCCATCTCCCCTTCACTCTTCTTTATTTACTTGTCTACTTAATGTTTATGTATTTCTTGTAATATTATCACTTAGAACCAAGTCTTTGAAATGATTCATGGTGCCCTCATACCTTGTGTATGAATAAGGGTTACAAACCAATGATGATCAAAGGCTTGTTATGATAAATGAAATTTACTTTATGTCATTTACTTTCATGTCAATCTATATTTATGTCATTTAATTCTATGTCTTTACTTTTAGCTTGGTAATACATTGCACATCTTGGAAAAAGCCCTTACACATTTATGATATTTATGCTTATTGTTGTGATGATCAAGTTTGGGTGGTAAAGTCCTAATCTTTATCATCCAAACTTTGATTTAAGCCTAAATAATGTCCCTTTGGATGATAAAGACTCAATCTTTATCCATCCAAAGGTTGATTTTCGATGCCTCATGGCTTTCTATTGATGAATCATCCATTTGGGAGGTTAAAGTCTCAATCTTTAACCATCCAAATGATTGTTTTGGCTTAAAAGCCATGTTCATCAACCTTGTGTTCATTTCCCCAATTATTGCCTTGATCATGCCCAAAACCTTGTCCAGTTTCAGCAGGATGTTGTTGTGCATGTTTTGGTCAACCAAAATAAACTGAAAAGATCATATTCTGTCCAGTTTCAGCAGGATGCTCTGTTACTGCCTGAACTGGACTACTTTCTGATAAATCTGGAAATTCCCAGGACAACCATCACCAGCCGTACGGATGGTTTGTCCAGGGAATTTTTTTTCCAGTTTTAACCCCATTCTATCAAATACTTTGTAAATAAACCCTTTTCGTTAAATCTAAACTGTTTTCTGTTAAGTCAGTTTCTCCCTTTTCTAAAACACACACACATACACTTGCACGTTTTGGTCAACAAACTAGGGAGAATCGGTTTTCCGAGGCGTCTTGGGTGAACCGTGATAAGTTCTTCCCAAGACGTAACGTGACCTCCGAACTCACTTTCTCTAATCTTTTCCATTAAATTTGGGTTTAAAATTAAATTAACGTGGCGACTCCGTTTTATTGAACATGAGGTTCCGTGTTTGGTTCTCGAGGGAACTTTTCCATTTTCCCGCAGGTATCTTACAGTGGCGACTCCGCTGGGGATCAAAGTGTTTGCAAATTTCTTTTTAGAAGCTTTGTGGACACTTTTGTGTGGGTCAAACTCTCGTCCCCGTTTGTTGACTTTATGCATATTTTGTGTGTATTTTATGTTTCTGTTTTGATTTCTGGAAATGGAACTGTTCTGGAAACACAATAAACTGGGGCCTGAAGGATCAGAAACTGGAAAATTGCAAAAAATAATGGGACAGCTCCACTAGCCGTACGGCTGGTTCTCTCGGGCCCACATAATGTTTCAAGTTAACAATTTATTGCAGGACAGAAACATTCTGATGGTCCCTTGCTTCTTCTTGTCCAGGTTCCAATTTACAGCCTTTATTTGGGCACATATGCCTTTGTTTTCTTAACTAAAACTTGATCTTCAAAACATTGGTTATGCACAAATTTTGGACATAAAATTTTGGGTTATCAAGATCTCATTGTGCATTACCCTTTTCATGAAATATTGGTTCTTCAAATATTTTTGTTGTGCACAATCTTTTGTACAATTTGATTTTCAAAGGGCCTTGCTACTCTTGCAAAAAATTTTGGTTCTCAAAACCTTTTGATTGTGCACAATCTTTTCCATGTACAAAATTTGATTTTTAGGATTCTTACATGTTCATATTCTTGTTTGATTACTTGTGCAAATTACTTGTTCATATCTTGCTCATTCTTGTTCATGATGTTAAAACGCATTAAAAATTCCTATTTTTACTCAAAAAAAGGAACATAGAAGACTTCACACAACGCGCACTCGACCTTGTGCACGTTCCAATAACCCTCAAAACCCGGGATGGATACCACGATGCAGTTTGATTTCTGCTCTTGTGCCCTTCTCGCGCGCACGGGTCCATTCCACCTCCCCTTCAGAGCCGAGTCAACCACACTTGTCCGTGACACACAAATACCGTGACCATGGTTTGTTTTTGGTCTAGCTCACGTCATCGCGTCCCTATTACGTGCCTAAACATTAATTATGGCCAAGTTCACGACTCCTTGTGAAAGCAAGTGTGACCAAGGTCATCTTTGACCCGGTCCTTGACCTATGCGTTAATGCCAACCTTAATTAACCAAAGTCATGTATTAAGGATAGGGTGACACCGTGTCATTAAGTCCTAATGCTTATCCCATCCTAATCATCCTTAAGCCCAAGGTTAAGGTCCGAGATCCCTCATTAAAATGAGGTCATGCCGGAATTTCGTTGAAGCGTTAAGATAATCTTGACCTTAACCGAGGCTTAATCATGATAAGAATGGCCCACGTATTGGAACTTCGTGATACACTAGACCTTAGGTTTGGTTATTTTGGTCGGTAGAAGCCGTGTGCCCTATAGGACCCTCGCCCGGGATACTCCGTCCTTGGGAGCGTGCAATACAGGTGAAAAACGAGGGGTTTATAGGCGTTGTGTTGGCCTCCACTGATCCAGAGTTTAGAGTAGTTGCGAAAAAGAAGATAAATCTTTTCCAACCATCTAGGAATAAAATGCGTTTTAAGTAAACATGAACAAATAAAGGAAAATAAGTTTTCATGTTGCATGAGCCTTTTACCCAAACACTAGCCCGAGTCGATACCCGAGTCTAAAACAAAACTCCTTGTCCCCGCAGCTCGTAAGAAGTGTATAAGAGTTTCGGGGGTCCGATAGTTCCCCCATCTTCTTGTTGCGGGTACTAACATAAGGGCTTTCAAACAAACCCTTAGTCCACTCGGATTCATCGGTGTCATCCTTGTCTTTGCCTTTGGAAAACTTGGTGAGCTTAGCCTTCATTTGGTCCATTTCGGTTTCATGAGCCTCCCTTTGAATGTCAAGGTGGGCTTGCCAGAAATCTTCCTTGTTTTGAGCCTCCTTGTTGAGAGTGGAGACTTGCTCTTGGAGATTTTGAACCAATGCTGAGAGTTGCTCGAGGGACATGGTGTTGTTGGAGTCGTTTGTAGAAGGACCGGCCATTGGTGCTGTTGGAGTGATCAATTCACGAACTAGCCAGTTTGCTGAGTCTCGGTGGATGCGGTAAGTACCAATCAGACCTAAATTGAAGAAGAGGCCCTTGTCAGTCTTGAGTAACACTTTCGGTCCATGAAGAGGCTTGAACACACAATGGGGACACGACTCGAACCACATAAAGAAAAAGATTATATATATATATATATATATATATATATATATAGTCGGAGGGACGGGGTCCCTTTTGGGGTTTCTAAAGAAAATAGTGGAATTGTCACACTAGTATATAAACCTTCTCGCGGTCCCATATACTCATCAGTTTAGGGAAATCTCGGCATATAAAAACCGACTTAGTCATGGAGTGTTAGACCCTAACTAGAATGTGTTGGATTGTGCTCGGCTAAAGAGAGGCTTAAAGGTCACCCCCGGCATGTAGTCATGAACTACGCCACGGGCTGAGGTTTACCGCTTCGAGAGAGTCAAGGTCGGGTGGAGCTTGAAACTCTCTAGGATGGGCCTCGACGGGTTTGGGGTTATGAACTTGTACGACTCGATAGTGAGCAACTGATAGGAATTTTTTGCACGTAGTGTGAGGTCCAACACGTGACAAAATATTTTTTACTTTTTTTTAACAAAAGAAAAGCAAGTAAGCACGTAATTTACAACTTTCGAATCACCCGTGTGAATGATAAAACATAAAATAAAATAGTTCAGAGGTCCAAATCAGTCCCGATGCAGGGAACTGTACCCAAACCCCATCATTCTGTTCTGTTCTGGAAACCTGTTCATGTTCTGGAAAACTGCTCAGAAGCGCGCGCCCCTGGCCTGTGTCGTGAGATGCGCACGCATTGCGCTTAGTAACTGAGAGGCACCTGCTTCTAGGTGAACTTGTCAGACACTTGGACTCAGGGGATTGCCATGGTCCTGAATATATTTTTGAACCCCTGCAGAAATTATTAGCACAAAAAAGGAAGAATGGGAAGACCACATGGGATACGGGCGATTCTGGTTACTGATGTGAGACGCGCGCGCCTTAGGTCCAAGAAGGCTAGAGGCGCACGCTTCCCACCATCAGGAACCAGAATGCCCAGAAAGATGTATATTATGAACAAAATGCAAGTTTAACCCTCAATACCTCCCCAGCGGAGTCGCCACTGTAGATACCCCAGGCGGAGCAACCGCAGCTTGGCTAGAGCGCGCTGGGTTTGTTCCTAGGATGTCTAACTTGGTTTTAGAGTTTGTTTCGAGTAGCCACCTATGTTTTAGGGGAACATAAGAAAAACCTAATATAGCCTAAGTTTTATTACGAAAAACCAGAGATTCGTGTATTGAGGTTCGGGGGTTAGGTTACGAAATGGGAAGTACTTAAACACCCATTTCGCCCAACTAACGTTGGTCTTGCTTGTTCATAATCTACATAAATAAAAAGATGTGTTCTTCCTATTCTTTGAAAATGAGATTTAAGGGGTTTGAAAAAGGGGTTGAATCTAGGGAGATAACTCCTTGGCCAACTTCAATGGATTGATGGGGCCTTTAGTGTCATGTCCCAAAATGGTTTGGGTGATTGCATACTTTGATGAAATAAAAGAAGAAGAGTGAAGATGAAGTAGAGAGAAAAGAGAGAAGGATAGTTTTACCTAAACTTCAAGTAGCTTTAAGTACTTATTTGAAGAATGTCTTGAAAATGCCTTGAAAAGTGTTTGTGTATAATTTTCTTAATCACAAAAAATCCTCCTTTCAATGGTGAAGAAGAGGATTTTTTATAAGTAGAAATGAGTTGTTTTTGGTGCCAAAACGAAGTCACAAAGAAGGATTTCCCGGGAAAAATCATGTAAATTGAGCAAGGGAGGGATTCTTGGACATAATCTGTAACTGACGCCCAGATGCGGGCGCATCCTGCCTATAGATGCGGAAGGCGCGCGACTTTAAAAAGGCTTTTTTGACAGAATGGACTGGAAAGTTAGAACTATTATTCAGTTTAGTCCCTGAACTTAACGAAGTCAGTCAGGAACTTAACGAAAGTAACAGAAACTAACAAAAAACACTTAAAACAAGACGAAACACAAAATCAAATGTGCAATCGGGGTGAGCGGTCCAAGGCGGGGTGTCTACACTACTTACCCAAAATGTTTAATTTTCTCTCTCCTACCCACTCACTACAACTATCCACTAACTTATTTTCTCTCTCCTACCCACTCACATTATTTACTTTTCCAACAGTTTTTCTTAACCTCCGTGCACTCACTTTTAGTAGCAATAAGTATGAGACGGAGGGAGTATTTATTATTATTAGTGTTAAATACTAGTTGACATAATTAGTGCATGGGTGTCTAGTTATCATTATCGGAATATGCAAACTCCTACGATGTGAATAGGGATGCATGAACGCTATGCTTGCATCGATACATATTTTCAAGGAAATAAGTCAACGCTAAAGTATATGAAAATTATTACGGTTTTAATATTCTTATCAGGTCTGATGTACAAGGGAACGCAAACTGTATTTGTGGGATCAGTATCCGTGATAACCTACAATATATATATATATATATATATATATATATATATATATATATATAGGTCGTGCTCCTGTGAGAACCTAAATATCGTGAGAACCGTGAGAACTTGAATACATTAGGTAAAAAACTAATGATTCCAATGGTTCACTTGGATACATCATTGGATACATTACTTGACTTGAATACATCATTGGATATATTACCTCGATACATTAGGTAAAAACTAATGTATCCAATATGCCCTTGGATACATCATTATATTATATGTGAACACTTCTTCTACTATCATATGATGATGATACATCACAAGTAAAGTAATTCTTATGATTCTAAAGAATGTATTCCAAATAAGCTAATCATATTTTTATGTCCAAAAATTAAGGTGTATTTCTAAAAATGAATAACTCTATAAGAGTAATCTTATAAAGATGACCCGAATCAAATAAATAAACATTCATAATAAATTTGATTTGTCAAGACAAAATTTAGACATTATGTGGGGATAATAATTTTCAGGGTTAAGAAGATAAAAAAAAATCAAATGGTAATTCAATATAAAATACTTACTGATTTGCAACAATAACATGTGTTATTGTCGCTGAAACTCAAAAGATAACTATCTATTCCTCTACAATTGTTGAACCACCTCCAATCATAGTACTAGAAAGTAACATGTTCATATAAATTGTGTTAAAATTGATATATTAGCTAGAATGAAAATGTAAGAAAATAATAATGAAAAATATGAAAATGGACTTGAAGAATTGTTAACTAATTAACTAACAGTTGTTTGTAATATTCATTTTGAAGCAAAGAATATATATGTACAAAATAATAATAAGAAAAAATATTTGAAGTTAATATATTGAATATAATATTTATTAAAAGTGAGTTTATTGTAACCTCCTTATAATCAAAATCTTCTTAAATAAACTTATTTGGAACCCAAATGGAAGGCACACAAAATATTTGAAGGGAGAGATTATTTTAGTCTTGAAAAAAATCCGTAAGTATTCTCTCTACTTTTCAATCAACATCTAAAAACAAAATACCCCCTCTTACGTTTTATAATTAATGTCACCCTTTTTTATCCGTCATAATATAAATATCATATTTTTAGATAATGAAATAGTAATTGATCAGTTTTACCATGGTATAAATAATGTTCAAACAAGTTGTGTACATTCCTTAGAAGAATATAATGTAAATGTGATATTTATTATGAGACTGAAGGCGTATAATTAAATAAAATATGTTGTTTTATGCTAGAAAATTTTATTGTTTAGTATTCCTCATATAATAAGTGTTGTACTTTTTTTTTTTAATTGTATATCCCTTAATAAAAATTGCCGTTTTTTTTTATAGGGAAATCATTTTAGTGCAATTTTTTTATACATAGATAGTCGGCTTCAATGTTAAGAAGACACACAGAAAATAGTGGTAATTCAAGATAAATTACTTACCTGTTTCCAACAATAACATATGTTATTGATGTTTAATTTCTGAATATCTCGATCACTAGGTGAGGGATGCGCCTCTTTCTTTGAGTTTCTAATCAAACTCTAAACGCTAAACCTTAAACCCTATAAAAATAGGACTTTTTATAACTTATGGAGGAACTAGTTTCCTCCAAAACACACTCTTCTAATCCTAGAACTTTTTATCTGAACATTTAGACCGCTGGGTGAGCGATGAGGCTTTTTCTTTGAATTTCTACTACTAGAATTTTTATTTCCCATTAGAGGAGAGGGTATCTTAAACACTCTAAATTTAACATCAAAGTGAAACAATTGCGGTAAATATATAGATGCATAGCAATAAAGTACATAGATATGACCATGTGCTACATTGAAAATCATAATAAAACTTTTACTACTTACAGTTATCACCAAATATCATAAATTTACAAAAATATATTGAGAGTGATGACAATATATTATAAACTAGTACTCCTACCCGTGCCGGTGGCACGATGACAGTACAAAATTGATCAGTTCTATAAAGGTGCAGCATACTAAGGCACGATGACAGCATGAAATCAGTCACGACGACTAATAATCACAATCAAAAAAACTAACAACCCTTCTTATTTACCCTCACAAACTGTGACAACATTGGCACCTCTCTCCAACAAAATCTTTAACACCACAAATAGCTTCAACTGAAATCAAATACCTAATTGTAAAGTTTCAATGCCAAACTGGAGTTGTATTGCAATTGTAAGTGGTGAGATCATGTACCAAATGATACTGAGAAAAATCAGCAATTTTCATGGTCTTCCCGTTTTAGCATCACGGTGCACAATCTTCTTTTGAGTGAAGGTGGCTCAAACAGACTGCAAAATCAATAAAGCAAGGTTTAGTGCACCACAAATAAGTACATAGCCTCCCATCCAAAAAAGTAAAATAATAAAAATCAGATACTACCATTCAAGCTGGAAAAAAATAAAAAAAAATCTCTCACCCTCTTGAGAGCTCCAAATCAAGTTTAACCAAAATCTCAAAGGAGCATTTCTTCCTACAATTCCTGATCAAGTGCTCCAAAGTTTATGTATTGTAGCTGTGTTAATTTTTTCTTAATCTGAACTCCCTGTGTTGCAATTGGTTGTCTCACTAACATAATATCAAAACTTGCAGTCCATTTACATAAGCCTCTTAGCATATTGAAATATGAAAGGTTAAAAAATTTGGTGGATCAAATCTGGATTAATGTAACAAATTTAGAGTAGAGCCTTTAGCTGAGTGGCACTCTCAAAACCCCATTACCATATTATAAAGACCAACATGGGCTTAGATAAAAAGGATTGTTAAACCAGAGAGATTCGATTTCCAAAAGCCTAACTCTCAGTAGATGAGCTTGACGACGTTTGGGGCAGGCCGGTTGGCATTTTGAGGAGGGAGCGGAGTGTGGCACCTCCGGATTGTCTGACTTCAACCTTGGTCCGCCGATGACTTCACCAGCAACACCATTATTCCCAGCGGCTTAGGAGCTCCTCTTTGTTGTTACATGCGGTGGCTACGACAGGATTGGAAAAAATGGAATAGAAACCGTAAATCTATGGCCGTTGGATGAGAGCATTTACAACTAAACTCTTATGCATATATGAGAAATTAAGGAAGTATCAAATAATTCAACCCAGAAATCAATATCTAAACTGCAATGAAAACGAAAAAGAGCCACTATTTACTACCATTCCTACAGTTGAATCAAGTTTACATATGAACATAATAAGTACGCTTCAACTTACATTCACCAAGGTCTTTGGTGAAAAATGCATTCAATTTTTCTTGGACGTTTTTGTTCATGAAGATTTACATTGAAATATGCATCTTATGATTCTTAATCTTTTGAAACCGGGTTTTGTTGATTTCTATCCTTGCAATTGTTGGTTTGAATGTTGGTTTTGATGCAAATATTCTTACTTATCTATAACACCTACTTCATATGTTTCATATGAAACATATGTAATCATTGTTCAAATTTCAATTGTATATAGATTGGTACACGTATATTGGTCCGTATTATTCATGGTTAGTTGATTGTTTATGGTTCTGGAAAGCCAGTGAAAAAAGGAAGCGGTGTAGATTTATTTTCTGGATACACTTTTTAAAGAGGTTAACTTCACTTTGAATTGCGTTTTTTTGTGAATTGAAAGACGTATAATTTGTTATCCTACTTGCCTGTACGACTATTTTTTTTTATCAATGTACTTTTTGGGACATAATATATGGTACTTATATACCCTTCTTGTTTTTGTTTTTTTTGGGTGATGAAGAAGAGTTATTTTAGGTCCGTACACCAGAGAGGTGATGCCATGTAAGTTATGTTCCGTGGTGAGGTCATTGAGCTGTCGTTAATGGGTGTTGCTAGATGACATTCCCCGATAACGTGCTCTATGAATATATCGGCATTAGTAGGCAATGGAAGAGTTGGTTTTGGGAGAAACTAGTTCCTCCATAAATTATAAAAAGTCCTGTTTTTTAACCCTTTATAAACCCTAAACCCTAAACTTTAACCCCTATACAAACAGAACTTTTTATAACTTATGGAGAAACTAGTTTCCCCCAAAATTTTCTCGCAATGGAATAGCATCATTTTAGGACGGAGGTAGTAGTGGATTTTTTTTGAGAAAAAAGTATTGGTGATTCCACATGATGTTCACATTTGAAGGGCTTTCTTATAAAAACGTATGTAGCCATTTCGTTCATAATATGCCAAATTTTCATTAACATGGTGCATATTCATCTTAGACCCAATACACATACCATAGTTTAACTCAAGAAATCGAAGCTTTCTCATAGCAATACTTTGGATAAATTAAGTACTCGTATAACAAAGAGTTGGAATGAAGAAATTTATGACAATTTCTTTTTTATGATGACCAACATGTTACCAATCACCAAATATTCAAAGATCATTACCATTCAACATTAACAGTCAATTATGTGTATAAAACTATGATAAAAGATTGGGAGAAAGGGCAAAAACAAAAAAAAATGTTACCTTGGAATCCTCAAACCCCATCAAAGACAGTCGGAATAAGTAACTTGCTCTTTGAAGGCAGCAACCAACAACCTAAATCGAAAACAACCCCGCTCTGCACCTCTGTCTCTTGCTGCAACCCTCAGGCCGACTTGATCCAACCGAAGTCCTCTAACAGCCCCCTACTTCTCTTTCTCAATACTCGACTGCACCAAAAAACAAAAACTTTCAACATCATCGGCCTGGCTCTAAAGCCAGAAGCAAACTGAAAAAACAAAACAAATCAGCTAAAATTGCACTTCGGAGGTAATAGTGAAAACTAAGTGACATGAAAATCCCCTAAATGAGATTGAATAAAGTAGAGAGTGCTATGTTAAACATTAAAAAATTACTTGGCCATTATCATACACATGATTCCTACAGTTAATTACTCAAAACCCTAGAACCAAAGAAAGCTTACCAGTGAAAGTGATGGCGTAATCCCTAATGCAGAAATTGGATGATGACAATACCTTCAAATGTTGTCGAGTGTCGACTCACCGATTCACTGGGCGGAGGAATGTTGGAGTAGAGATCCTCAAAGGAACAAAAAGGAGAATTCCAGGCCGAGGGAGCGAGCGGGCGCTCGGTGCCTAGCAGGCGGGCGCTCATTTGGACAGTAGGTTTGGTTTTTCGGGAATCAAAGGCAGGTGGGCGCTTGGGGTAGTCCAGGCGGGCGCCTGGTCCGTTGATGGGATTTCGGGATTCCTTCTTTGTTTAGGTTTAGATCTTATTCCAGGGCATGTATGTAAGCAATGTTCGTTTAGATCTTATTCCAGGGCATGTATTTAAGCAATGTTCCGCCCCCAAACTCATTGTAACTTCAAGATAACATATTATAGTGCAAGATCCTGGCTTGGTAGTGCCCCCAAACGTAGTCAAACATATTGACGAACTGGGTAAACAATTTCTGTGTCTTTTCTTGCTTTGATTTCTTGTGCTTTGTTTGTGTGCTTTTATTGTTCTTGCGATTTGCTTGGGTAGTGGAGGGCCATATCCACAACAACTGGTATCAGAGCTCTAGTTGGAGATCAGGGTTAATCGACTGATTGGTTCATCGAGCGATTGGGTGTTGTCAAGCAATCAAGAATGGGCAAGGATAAACAAGCGGTGGAGAAATTCGATGGGTCTGACTATGGGTTTTGGAGGATGCAAATAGAGGATCTCTTGTACAACAAAGATCTCTATAAGCCTCTAAAGGGTGTCAAACCGGAAGGAGAAAAGCAAGAAGATTGGGATCTCATGGATCGGAAAGCCCTAGGGTGGTTAGATCTACTTTGTCAAAGTGGATCGCGAAGACTACCAAGAAGGCGAAGACCACAAAGGAGCTATTGGATTATCTTACTGAGAGATTTGAAACTCCATCTGCTGCAAACAAGGTTGATTTGATACGCAATATGGGTAGTCTCAAGATGCAAGAGGGAGGATCCTTAGCTAAACACATCGATGAGTTTATGATGTTATAGACTCATTGACTGCGTTGGATATTACGTTTGATGATGAGGTTCATGCGTGATTATTGCTAGCGTCTTTACCAGGAAGTTGGAGCGGGACGGTGACAGCGATCAATGCTTCGGCGGGTAAGAACAAATTGAAGTATGATGATGTTAAAGACTTCTTGTTGGGCGAGGAAAATCGTTTGAAGAAATTGGGGACATCATCTACTTCGGGATCGGCCTTAGCTACTACTAGCAGGGGAAGGCCGGGTACTAGCAATAAAGGGAGAACTAAATCAAGGGAAAACGTAGTGGGTGGTAAGGGCAAGGCCGTGGAGATCAGAGATAAACCAAGGGTTGCGAAAGGATCGGTGCAGTGCTATCATTGCAAGGAGTTAGGACACTACAAGAAGGATTATCCCAATCGTGGGGGCAATTCGGTGAATGTGACAGTCAAATGTGATGATGTAATGGTTCTGAGTGTTAGTAGTGCACTAGAATCATGGGTGCTGGATTCGGGGGCATCATTCCACTCTTGCGGGCATGCAGAAGATATGGAGAATTATACTTCCGGTGATTTCGGTAAGGTCTATCTGGCGGATGGCGAGCCTTTGGAAATCAAGGGGAAGGGGGATGTCAGAATAGGAGCATCGGACGGGAAGGTCCTACATCTACACGGGGTCAGACACATTCCGGGTTTGAAAAAGAACCTGCTTTCAGTTGGGCAGTTGGATGAAGAAGGTTACAAGGTAACTTTTGGCTGCAGGAACTGGGTTATTACCAAGGAGGATTTGGAGATTGCTCGGGGTAATAAAGAGGGGACATTGTATTTGGCGAATAACACTAAGGATAGTATCGCGGGGCGTCAGCCAAGGGTGATACAGATTTGTGGCACTGTCGATTGGGTCACATGAGTGAGAAGGGGATGAAGGTACTTTGCTCAAAGGGATTACTACCGGGTTTGAAGACAGTCGACGTGGGGATCTGCGAAGATTGTGTGTTTGGCAAACAGGCGAGAAGTAATTTCTCGAGGACGGGTAGGGCTTTGAGGGAAGCAAAGTTGGATTTGGTCCACACGGATTTGTGGGGGCCGGCCCCCGTAACTTCTCTAGGTGGTGCGTCATATTACATGTCGTTCATTGATGATTCGACAAGAAAAGTCTGGGTTTATTTCTTGAAACACAAAGATGAGGCATTCGAGGTGTTTAAGAAATGGAAGGCTTTGGTGGAGAATCAGACGGGACTTAAGCTTAAGTGCTTGAGGTCAGATAACGGAGGGGAGTATGAGCTCGGGGAGTTCAAAGAATATTGTGCAGCGAATGGAATTCGCATGCAGAAGACTCCAAAGGGCACACCACAACACAATGGGGTTACAGAGAGGATGAACAGGACATTGAACGAGCGGGCTAGAAGTATGGACTTCGAAGACGTTCTGGGCATATGCGGTTGACACGGCTACTTTCTTAATCAATAGGGGACCATCGGTACCATTGGGGAATGGAATTCCAGAGGAAGCATGGAGTGGCAAGCAGGTAAATCTGTCATTTCTTCGCATATTTGGCTGCGTTTCATATGTTCATATTGATTCTGCTGATAGAACTAAGTTGGATGCAAAATATGTAAAATGTACGTTTATTGGGTATGGTGGGGATGACTTCGGGTATAAGTTTTGGGATGACCAAAACCATAAAATTATTCGTAGTAGAGATGTGGTATTCAATGAACAGGTATTGTACAAGGACAAAAAGGGGGCATCTATGATATTAGTTCGGAACCGGAGGTTGTAGAGGTGGATATTCCAGACTCGGGTGGGAGCAGGACGGTTCATGATGACCATGGTCAGGGGGTCACTGAAGATGAACCACATACTCCAGAACCGGAAATTCCGCTGCGTAGATCCAGCAGACTGCGTGGATCACCTGACAGGTATACTCCTTCAAATTACTATTTGTTGCTGACAGATAGTGGTGAGCCGGAATGTTATGCGGAGGCTGTTCGTAGTACACTTTGTGATAAGTGGAAAGCTGCGATGGATGATGAGATGGACTCATTGAAAGCCAATAAAACTTGGGAGTTGATTAAACTGCCTAAGGGGAAGAAGGCATTGCATAACAAGTGGGTTTACAGGATTAAGGAGGAACCAAACGGCAGTAAGCGTTACAAGGCAAGGTTGGTTGTAAAAGGATTTCAGCAAAAGTACGGTATTGACTACACCGAGGTATTCACTCCTGTTGTGAAGATGACCACTATCAGAATGGTTCTGGGGATAGTAGTGGCGGATAACTTGTTGCTGGAACAGATGGATGTAAAGACGGCCTTTCTTCATGGTTATTTGGAGGAAGAAATTTACATGGTACAACCAGAGGGTTACTTGTCTAAGGGTAGCGAGGAACTGGTTTGCAGGTTGACTAAGAGCTTGTATGGACTTAAACAAGCTCCTAGGCAGTGGTACAGGAAGTTCGATGGATTCATGCACGATATTGATTTTATCAGATGTGAGGCGGATCATTGTTGCTACTTCAAGAACACGGACAATGGGTATATAATCTTGATGTTATATGTGGATGACATGTTAATAGCGGGCTCTAGCAGTAGAGAGGTAAACAGATTGAAGGCTCAGTTGTCAGAACGGTTCGAGATGAAGGATTTGGGGGAGGCCAGAAAAATCTTGGGCATGCGGATTGACCGGAATAGGGAGTTGGGTAAGTTGGTTCTTTCACAAGCAGAATACGTTGAGAAAGTCTTGACAAGGTTTTGCATGGAAGAGGCGAAGCCAACAGGGACATTGGGTATGCATTTCAAACTATCTGAGAAGGACTCACCTAAGGGCAAGGAGGAGCGTGACAAGATGGAAAGGACTCCATATGCTTCGGCAGTGGGGAGTCTAATGTATGCAATGGTGTGTACAAGGCCGGACATTGCACATGCGGTGGGAGTAGTCAGCCGGTACATGGGCAATCCAGGGAAGCAACATTGGGAAGCGGTTAAATGGATCCTGCGTTACTTGATGGTACTGCTGGTAAGGCTCTGTGTTTCTCAAGCAAGGATGTCGTGTTAGCGGGTTATGTGGATGCGGATTTGGCATCAAGTGATCTAGACAAAAGGAGAAGTACTACGGGTTATGTTCTCACATTGGGTGGTACGGCAATCTCCTGGGTTCTAAATTGCAGAAGATCGTAGCTCAGTCAACTGCAGAAGCAGAATATTGGCAGTGACCGAGGAAAGTAAAGAGATGGTATGGTTGCAGAACTTCTTGGGTGAACTTGGGAAGACGGAAGTGGTAATGCTCTCTACAGTGACAGTCAGAGTGCAATACATTTGGCTAGGAATCCGGCGTTTCATTCTAGGACGAAGCACATTGAGCTGAGGTTTCACTACATCAGACATCTCTTGGAAAGGAAGATCTTAAGGCTGGAGAAGATATGGGATCGGAGAACCCGGCTGATATGTTGACCAATGTTGTAAACCATGATAAATTGAAGCTATGTATAGCTTCAATGGGGCTTGGAGAATAGGAGAGGAGGAAGGCACTACATGATCGAGGTGAGCACTAGGAAGACACCATGGATGAGTTGAAGACGGATACGGGGTTTGTATATGCGGTTGATCTCTAGGTGGGAGATTGTTGGAGTAGAGATCCTCAAAGGAACAAAAAGGAGAATTCCAGGCGGAGGGAGCGAGCGGGCGCTCGGTGCCCAGCAGGCGGGCGCTCATTTGGATAGTAGGTTTGGTTTTTCGGAAATCAAAGGCAAGCGGGCGCTTGGGGTAGTCCAGGCGGGCGCCTGGTCCGCTGACGGGATTTCGGGATTCCTTCTTTGTTTAGGTTTAGATCTTATTCCAGGGCATGTATTTAAGCAATGTTCGTTTAGATCTTATTCCAGGGCATGTATTTAAGCAATGTTCCGCCCCCAAACTCATTGTAACTTCAAGATAACATATTATAGTGCAAGATCCTGGCTTGGTAGTGCCCCCAGACGTAGTCAAACATATTGACGAACTGGGTAAACAATTTCTGTGTCTTTTCTTGCTTTGATTTCTTGTGCTTTGTTTGTGTGCTTTTATTGTTCTTGCGATTTGCTTGGGTAGTGGAGGGCCATATCCACAACAAGGAAGTTGTGGCGTCAATTCCGAATGGGAAGCTTGAGACTTTGCGATGACCCATAACCTTCAGTCATGCCGTGGATACCTCGCAATAGCTGTTATCGTCTTTCCTCCCTTCAGATTCACAGAGTCGTCCATTGCGAAAAAGGAGAATAGGCGTGAAACCAAAAGTGGGAGAAGGGAAGAAACGGAAACCGTCAACTAATAGCCGTAGGATGTTTTCTATAGATATGACCTGAACGGATGAAATAAAAGATAAAAATTCAAGAAAAAACAGACACCGTTAGATCATGACAGTTGAAGGACAATCTCAGCCCTTCTTTATGTATTTTGAGAAAACAGTTTTTTCCAATGTGTTTTGTAATATAGATAGTACTTGTTAATTTCACCATATCATTTTGCAAAGTTGCATCCATAATCAAACGACAATCATAAAGCATCAAATTTATTAATCTGTAAGTGTAACTACTTCATATTCATTGTGGGAAATATATTATGTAGTTCATGCTGGAAGTAAACCAAAAATAATTACAACACTAGTAGGATAATTAAAGGCAATTATATCTTCTCAATTGTGTTACCCCCCATATCAGTAAAATGTGAGAAATAAGGTCTAAATATCAATAACCGCAACAAATAGAGTATTGAGTTTCTGTTGGATATGTTTGAGACTTCAAGACAGCAACAAATCTGAATAATTGTAATTGCATTATTTATAATATGGAGAGAGAGATAGCTTGGGTAGCAATTAATCTTCACCGGACAAACTGCGATTAGACAAAATTGGTAGCTAAGCCAACTCTACATAGGATTACAGCAAGAAACAGTCGTAGCTTCTTGATCAGCATCAGCACTAACACTTGTTTGATGATCACGATACACAGCTTCTTGGTCATCAGAATAATTATTAACCGCTGGGGAAGCTGAGGGAGCAGCTGCTGCAACTTGAAAATCTACATCAAATTGTTGCATCCTCTCAAGTAGTGAGAGCTGGCGGTCAGAGCTACGCACATTCTCATTCTGAAAACCAGCAACTTGAAATTCTTCTTCACGCATCATCATCCCTTTCAACTCTCCTTCCTCCCAACCAGTCTCAAAACTACTCAAACCCACATTCTCATTCTGCCCTTCTTGATCAGCACCAACACTTGTTTGATGATCATGAGACACAGCTTCTTGATCATCATCAGACGACCTACGCACTTTCTTCGTGGCAGCAGCATCATTACTAACTTGAGCCATGATCTTGCGCTTTTTCTTGATGGGGTCCTTCACTCCACTTGTATTAAGCTTCAGAACACAAAAAACTCCATGCTTTAGCACATCATATTCAAGGCATGTATCATCCAACAGTCTGTACTCGGTCATTAGATAACCATTATCGTGTTTCGAACCCTTTTCTTGGTATTTGAAAGTATGTTCAGTCCCTAAAACTGCATTATCGTACAAAACTTTCTTGGCCTGTTCTCCATGCCAAGTTCCTTTGCCAGCAGTCCGTTTGACATTCGTGGAACCAGATTTGCCCTTCCTCGTTAGCTTTGCAAAGAAGTAAAGAACCTTCTCCTGTGCATCCTTGAATATACTAGGGAGGTTGTTCTCGTCGTAAGGATTCAAGTCATCAAGAACATAGCCATCATCGCAACAAGGAAGAGGATCTCCACCAAGCTTCGAGAGCAAGATTCCAATACATTCATATTTGTCGGGACAGAATACAAAACCAGAAGAAGAGGAAGAAGCCATTGACAATGATCAGAGATGAAGCAGCAAGGTTACTACTTACAACTGAGAGAAATAGGTTAGTGAAAGAGTGAGAGAAAGAAAGAAGACTTCCAGCTCAATATATAGGGATACGATTAAGTGAGAATTGGCTGGGCTCCAGGAATGTAGGAGTAGCGGTGGCGTTATGCCCAAGCAGTGTAGTTGCCCTATACTACTATCTAGACTATACAAATCATTTTTCCTTAAAAATAGGATAAAAAGATCTTGACCAATTCAAACATAGTACACCACTTTCCTAATTTCTCCGCTAATGTACCAGTAATGTTTTTTTTTGTTTTTGTTGGGACTACCCAGTCTTTTTAAAACTCAAATCGTAATAAATCCAAAGACATTTTGTCTTAATTAATGTAACAGTAGAATTTCTCACATAGTTAGTGAAAATGTTTGTCAATAGCTTGCTGAGAACAGATGTTATCTCAAGTGTTAAGCAACACCCCAGCTAACACTCCAGACGGACAGAAAATACACACACAAAAATAGTAGAGTTTTTGCAGCGGAAAATAAATAGCACAAGAGAAATATTTTTCTCAAGTTATATAATATAACTTGAGATGCCTAGATGGCGAAAACCTTATAATCAAAACCAATTACAAAGTTTAAAATGGTTCCCTATACAAACTATGATATACTCTCTATGGAACCAAAGTAAGAACAAAGTACAAGATTCTATCCTAACCAAAACTCACTCAAACCCGAAGTATTTGAGTGATAAAAGAGTGTATGGAAGAAAGAATCTCAAAAGGAGCCAAGAGTACTTTGGTCTTTTTGTGCTATGGATGTGTGTATAAAATTGGCTTGTCTTCAATCTTCATCCAAGCATCTATTTATAGCCAACCAAGACTTGGAGGCTACACAAATAACAGCCTTGGGCTGTTTGTGATCGTGTGAGGGGAGAGAGGAGTGAGTTGGCCATGATCTCCTATCTTCAAGGAAGACTTGGTCTTCTTTTCCATATTTTTCTCAACCGCTTTCTTGAAGCCCAAGTCCTTGCTTCTCCTTCTTGTACCTCATGCTTCCAAAGCCTTGTACATCTTCAATTAATCAGCAACAACAACTTTGAAATGGTCTCCCACGTTTTTCTCCATATTTAACACATGTTAAATATGTTTGAGACTCCTTCATTTACTCGCCAATTATGAATAAATCTCCATTAATTTTTCTTCCACATTTTAAGCTCCATAAACCAACTTTATTATACCTGAAAATATGGACCAACATCTAGAAAATAATATTAGGACATTAGTATAAAAATTACATTAGAAAGAAATGTCAAATTACAAAGAATCTCGTCACAGCACTTAGACTGTCAGGGCAACACCTGAGGCAACACCTCAGTTCTGCAGTAACAATCTCCCCCTTAATTTGAGATTTCTTTTCAATCACCTAAGTGTTGGTACCTGCAAAAACAATTTAGCCATATAACAAGATAATATTACAACCACCCAATATAAACTCCCCCTTAAAGTAGGAGTCGAGAGAAAACAAGAATTTACAAACAAATACTAATTAAACACATCCTTAAATGTTTTCAACTAGTACCTTCAAAATCCAAAGTAAATCCAAGTTTTAAAAAACCATAAAAACCAACATAAGATCCGAAAATAAAACACCATAAACAAACCACCAAAGTATGAAATTGTTTAAACCAACCTCCACAAAATAAATAGTTTAGAAACCAAAGAACCAAATTGTTTTGGAACCAAACCCCAAGAAAAAGTCATTGCCCAATTTAATGGCAACATCAACCTTCAGGAAAGATTTTCCTCTTTTACTCTTCTTCTGTGTCTTCGTCCTCTTCTTCCTGTTTATCTTCCCCAGCACTTGTACCAGCATCTTCAGTAGCACCTGCAGCATCAGCAGCATCTGTAGCAGCACTCGTACCAGCACTTGTACCAGCACCTCCCCCTGATTGGGAAGAAATCAGATTAACAAAGCTTGCTGTGTTGTCTTTTAGTAGTGTCCAATCTTGAACAATTCTCCCCAAAATTACATTCTGTTTTTCAAGAAATGCTAGGACAGTCGTCTTTGGGATTGAGGGAGAATCAGTGCCCAGAAGATGTGAGACACTAGCCATCATTTCAGCATTAGTACCTGCAAACATGCTTGGAGAAGAAGGAATAAAGGACGGACAATCTGAGGTAGCACCTTTCCCAACACCTCGAGATGGAACGGACGAACTTGACAAAATGATATCTTTCGACTTATCCCAAGGTAAGTCACCGGTGTATCTAATTCCACCCTTTCCCTGTTTAGTCAAAAGACTATCCACTCGGTAATAGTCAAGCTCATGAGTATCCTCGTCCGAATCCATAAGTTGAAAATTTTGGGATTTTATCACTTGGAAAATGAGAGAAGGATAAGGCAAATATGAGATCGATTTCTTCTTTCCCCAAGTGGCTAAATGTCTAAATATCAATCTCCCAAAATTCAATTTCCGGTTCAACCCCAATTTATGTAGGACCCGAGCTTGTTCGAGGGTTACATATTGTTCATTTTTGGTGGGGAGCCAATTAAAGATACACAATTTGTGTAGAACCGAAAAAAGTGAGGTGAGAGAAGAGGCAAGAAAGTGTTCATCCTTTTTGTTGGCCATTTCTTAACAACATTGTTAGACAAAACTTTGGCAATATCATCCCTATCGGCTAACACCCCATCATCATCAACGTTAGGCAAACCAAGCACTTTATTAATCAAAGATGGGTTTATTCGAAGAACTTTACTTCGAAGAAAGAATTTGCCGAATTGGTTGGAAATTTCATTATCTAGGTTGGGATGAAGATTAGCAAAAAAGTTTTGAATAATGGCATCAACATAGTTCTCGGGATAGAGATTGGCATTTAAAACATTTCTATCTTTTAAGAACTGATAAACACCATGCTTCTTAAGACTAGCCTCATCAATATGCTTCTCACGGTGCATTTTTAAACCCGAAATATCAAGCCATTTTTGCATATTGGCCCGTTCGAAAAATTCGAATGTAGAAAAGGGTTGTGGAAATGCCTCATCATTTTTATCAATACTTGTTTCCAAAATATCATCAGAAGCACCAAATAATTCAGAATACGTAACCGGGGCGCAATGGGGTTTTGACGATCGAGATGTTACCTTGGATGGTTTCGGAGGTCTGCCAGCACCCGAGACAACACTCCGTTTACCCTTGGCTTTTGTCACTCGCTTTTGAGCTGCAGCAAGAGTTTCTTCCTCTTTTTCTACCCAAGTATCCAGGCTCTCTACAGATTGAGTTCGTTCAGCTGGTTGAACAACAAAATTCTGGTCTGAGTTGTGGTCGGAAGAGAGACCGAGAGATTCTTCTTCTTCCTCGTCGGAGACATGTACTGGGTCATCAGAAGTGTTGGAAGGAACTTTTGATATTGCCTTTGCATTTAGACGGTTGGAGGTCCTCTTTCGAGCTTGTGGAACCGCACCAATTTTGGTTGAAGTTGACGGAGCTTTTCTCTTGATTCGTTTAGTGGCGGAACTTGGAGGTTTTGAAGCAGTCGCCGGGAGTGGTGGACGAGTTGAGGTAGCTACTTGTGAGGGCTCATCAATGGACATTGCAATTTGTTGAGAAATTTGGGAAACAATTGGTGAGATGTCCATGGGTGAGGCAACACGTGAGGCATCACCCGGTGACTCCTCCAATGGTGCCGGTTTGGATAGGGTTTTGAGGGGGTTTCACCATTGTTGAATTTTTGGGAAGAAATTGGAGAATTTTGTTGGAGAAATCGAATAAGGGTTTTGAGGGTTTTGGTTGTCACCGAATTGAAGAAGGCGGTGAGGAGAGGAGGAGTTAAAAAGAGTTTGGTGAGAAAAATAAAGAGAGAAATTAGGAGAAGATATTTTAGGGAGTTTAAGAATGTGAAAAAGGGATAAAGATTTAATCTAAACTTAACTCTTATTATTTAAATTAACTAAATCCCTATTTTTCCTCACATCTAAAACTAACCTAAATTAACTCATCCTATTTACAAGCACACAACTAACCAACTCCCCTACACATTCGGTTTAAAAAAAACACGTTTTTTTTTTTAAAATAATATATAAAACGAAAAAAAAATAAAGATGGTAAAATTAATGATATAACGATCTCTCAAAAATTTGAAGATAGATTCCTAAATTTTAGGGAAATTGTTACAACTATATTTTACCAAAGTAAAAGATTTATTTTAGACTTTTTCAAAATTGTAAACTCTTTTTCTTTAAATAAAAAGACTTTCAAACTTTGAAAATTTAAAAAAATAATTCTGAAAATAAATTAAAATTAAAAAAAAACCGAATGTAGCACACACTAATGTGTTGATGGCAATGATGGTAACACTTAAGATAACATTCGTGATAAACATCCCTTATTGAATTTATATTAAGGCAATTAAGGTGAGATGGACCTCATTTTTGAACGCATGAGACAGAAATATGCTTCTATAATAAGCATTTTGAGGTAAAACAAGCTTGCCAAAATAGAATACTTTAGGCAAAACAAATCTAGTAATATAGATATTAAAAGCTTGTTCTTCATCTTCAAACACTTAAAAATAAACATGATTTACACATCTTTATCTACAAGGAAGCATCGTAGTAGTGAGCTCCGTGCCCCGAGTCCTTATAAAGTGTAAACATGTTTTAGTGATTTGTACTGTTCAAGTAGGAAACATTGTAGTGGCGAACTCCATGTTCCTAATACTTAGTACAAGATCACTAGATAATATCCCCCTTTGACAAGAGTGCATCGTCGCAGCGAACGCCGTGCCCCGAGCTACTAAGGAAATACTATAAGTGTTTTTAGCCTTTTTGCCTTTGAAAAAGATTAGTGACTTTGTCCCTTTTGAGTTTAAAAAGAAATGTTATCAATAATGTTACCTAGAGTGTTATCCTATCATAATAAAAAGGTCAGTATGTGCCACCATCAATGAATAGAAAATACTACTCATTGACAGATTAAAACAGAAAGCCAATTTTTTTGTTTTTTTTTTTTTTTAAATAATATACAAGTGTTATCTCAGATGCTGGTAGCACTTGAGGTAACACCAGAAAACAGGAGATTCTTAGAGATTACAAAGACCAAGAGAGTTCTTCAAGAAAGAAAATCTCTCAAGATCTAAGGCTTTTGTAAAAATGTCCGCCAATTGATACTTGGTATCAATATGCTCTATAGTTATTAAGCCTTTTTCAACCATATCTCTTAAAAAATGATGACGAATATCAATGTGTTTTGTGCGGGAGTGTTGGACAGGGTTCTTGGAAATGTTAATGGCACTCAAACTATCACAGTACATGATCATATTTTTACTCTCAAGCCCATAGTCGTCTAACATATGTTTTAGCCATATTAATTGAGTACAACAACTCCCCGCTGCCACGTATTCAGACTCAGCAGTAGAGAGCGACACACAATTTTGTTTACGACTATACCATGATACTAGATTATTACCCAAGTAAAAACACCCCCCACTAGTACTTTTTCTGTCATCTATATCCCCCGCCCAATCCGAATCACTAAATCCTACTAGATTTGTATTTGTATCTTTAGCATATCAAATTCCTAATTCGCTTGTTCCGGAAACATATTTAATTATCTTTTTCACAGAATTAAGATGAGAGACTTTAGGGTTGGATTGGTATCGTGCACAGACACACACAGAAAACATAATGTCGGGTCGGCTAGAGGTAAGGTAAAGAAGGCTACCAATCATGGAACGGTAAAGGGTAGGATCGACTGCTTCTCCCCCATCATCCTTGCCGAGTTTAAGTGTAGTAGCCATAGGAACCGAGGAACTTTTTGACCCCTCCAAGCCGAATTTCTTGACTAGATTTTTTGCGTACTTGCTTTGTGAGACGAATATTCCATCGGGTAGTTGTCTTACCTGCAAGCCAAGAAAGAAGTTTAGTTCACCCATCATGCTCATCTCGAAAGTTGATGTCATAGCCTCTACAAAATCATTTAAACAAATTTTTGAAGTAGAGCCATAGACTATGTCATCAACATAGATTTGAGCAATGACAAGTTCCTTTCCATGTTTTAGAATGAATAAGGTTCTATCCGCCTCTCCTCGAATAAAACCATATTCAAGCAAAAAACTAGTTAAACGACCATACCATGCGCGCGGAGCTTGTTTTAGACCGTATAAGGCTTTATCAAGTCTATACACATGGTTTGGTTGGGATGGATCTTCAAAACCTTTAGGTTGTTCAACAAAAACTTCCTCATCTAAATATCCATTTAAAAATGCTGCTTTAACATCCATTTAATACAAAGTGATTCTAAGATAACAAGCTATGGCTAAGAGAAGTCTTATAGACTCAATTCTAGCCACGGGTGCGAAGGTTTCGTCAAAGTCGATACCTTCCACTTGTGTATAGCCTTGAGCCACAAGACGAGCTTTATTTCGAACAATATTACCCTCTTCATCCGTTTTGTTTTTAAAAATCCATTTTGTCCCAATAACATTAGTATTAATGGGACGGGGTACTAAAAACCATACATTATTTCGGGTAAATTGATCTAGTTCGTCATGCATAGCTTGAATCCAAAAATTGTCTTTTAAAGCTTCAATCACATTTTTAGGTTCTATGGATGACACAAAACAAGAGTGTTTTACCTTGGTGTATGTGGTTGACATGCACACATACCTTACCATTTCCCGATAATTCACGGGTTCTTTGTTTCTTGTTCGGACCCCTTCATTCACTTCCCCAATTACCTGAGTTGTAGGATGATTCCTACGAATTCTGGGTGGAGGATCCCTTCTTGCGTCATTATGAACTTCTGCATCAAACTCGGATGGATCACTGGACTCAGGTGTTGCCTGAGGTGCTGTCTCATCTATGATAACATTCTGCTCAGCATCTGTGTTAACATCTGTGATGTCATTTGCATTTTGTATGACATCTTCTGACAACACCAGAGGAGACTCTTGAGCACCTTCTCCTGAAATACTAGAGAGATCATCAAAAACAATGTTAACAGATTCTTGGATTGTTTTTAGTCTAAGATTGTAAACCCTATATGCCCGACTATTTGCCGCATATCCAAGAAATATCGCCCTATCACTTTTACAGTCAAACTTTGCTAAGTAATCCCGGTCATTCAAAATGTAACACACACACACCAAAGACATGAAAATAGTGAACTTTTGGCTTCTTGCCATTCAAAATTTCATAGGGTGTCATAGTGGTTCCGGGTCTTAGAAAATCTCTATTAATTGTGTGACAAGCCGTGTTAAGTGCCTCGGCCCAGAATCTTTTAGAAATCCTTTTAGAAAACAACATCACATGAGTCATTTCAAGTAAAGTACGATTTTCCTTTCGGCCACCCCATTTTGTTGAGGTGTTTTAGGAGCTGAAAACTCGTGATGTATTCATTTTCTTTCACAAAAAGTAGAAAATAAAACATTGTCAAATTCTCTCCAATGATCAGATTTGATTCTAAAGATAGAGGCACAAAACATGTTTTTGATTTTGGAGTGTAAAAGTTTAAATTTTCAAAAGTTTCCGATTTTTCTTTTAGAAAATAAACCCAAGTGAATCTCGAAAAATCATAAACAATGACATAAGAATATCTCTTTCCTCCAAAACTCTCTACCTCAACTGGACCCATTAAATCCATATGTAAGAGTTGAAAACAATGTGTTGTTCCAGAGTGTTGCTCGGAATGTTGGGCAGCACTATGGGCAACACGAGTTTGTTTCCCTTAAGACAATCTTCACAAATGATAGGATTTTTAAGATCTAGTTTAGGAATTCCTATAACAGCATCTAACTTAACGATCTTATCAATGTTCCTCAAATGAACATGTCCCAACTTTTGATGCCATAAGTTTGTGACATCAATTTGTGCGGTGTTGCATACGAATTTATCTTCCACACGATAAAAATTATCACTTGATCTAGTTCCTGTCATAACACAATTGTTAGTACCATCAAAAACTTCATAAGTGTCCTTGTTAAATTTTACTTCCATGTTGTCATCGCAAAGTTGACTAATACTGATTAAATTAGTTACTAGGCCATCTACATGCAAGACATTTTTTAAAGCAGGAAAACCATTCACATTTAGTATTCCTTTTCCTATTATGTTACTCTTAACCACCATAAGTTACACTACCCCTTGAACGGATTCATAGTTTTTTAAAAACATTTTTGTACCCTTCATATGGCGTGAACACCCACTGTCAAAATACCATGATCCTTCAACATTTGTTTTTAAGGCAGTATATACAACATCACATCTCACATTGGCTTTTGGTTTCCATGACTTCTTTTTTGATATTTTGACTTTCTGACAGTGTGTGTTATCTGGAGTGCTGGGTAACACTTCAGGTAACACATCTGGACTGGACTCTTTCTTTGAAAGCTTTGTACATTTATTTTTAAGATGTCCAGTAGTGTGACAGTATTGACACACTTTCCCTTTGTCAGAAACATCATTTGAACAAGAATTTTGATCAAACTCGTGACCTTTTACAAAATTTACGTTATGTTCATTACACGACAAAGAAGAAGTAATACTTTCTAATGATTCTCGGAAAACCAATACCTTCTCTCAAAGGCTTACCCAAGTTTAGGATCTCATCAAGTTTAGACGATCCGGTGTTGAGCTTCTTCAAGGTGGTTTCGGCTAGAGTCAACTTGGCCTTGACTTTTTCTAGCTCGGCATCTTTCTGGGATGCTTGAGCTTCCATTCGATTCAAGTAGGCCTTGAGTCCATCGTTCTTCTTGGTTAAAGTATTAACCATTTGGTTCTCCTTCATCAATTCCTTGAGCATATCCTTATAGAGGATTTTTAAGTCTTCAATGAGCTCATCTTTGCTCATCTCATCCTCTTGCGAACTTCCTGTATCAAGATTAGTGGAAACCATGAAACAAACATTATTATCAGAACTGAAATTGTTATACCTGACAGATGTGGTCTCGGATGTTATCTCAGTTGACATAACATCTCTGGTAACATGTTCAGTCTGTAAGTCACTGACTGTGACATACATGGTTGTTTGATCTGGTTCTTCTTCCTGGACTGAACCCTCATCTTCATTGTCACTCAGGGATACCCATAGGTTCTTTCCCTTTTTCCGTAGTGTGTTGGCACACTCGTTTGCGTAATGACCCCATCCCGAACAAGCATGACATTGAATTGAATCAATGTATTTGGGATCAGACCTTGATTGATCTGAGGATGCTCTACGCATAGGGGCTGACTTTTGAGTAGATGGGAACGTCCTTGTTGGCATCAAATCATACACCTTGGTTTGTTTCTCCTTTGCTTTTACCTGCACTTTTGCATTGTTAAACTCTTTAACCATTGCATTATATTTTCTAGCAAGTAAAGCAACACTGGCACTTTCATCCAATTCTTCAAAAATTTCATCTTCATCATCATTTGAAAAATCTGAGGATTGCACTTTTAAAGCAACATTTTTTCCTTTAGAATCCTCACTTTGTTCAAGGATATTTGACTCAAAAATTTCAAAATGCTCATTAAAGAATTGATGTTCATTGTAGAAAGATTGTGAGCTTCTTCAATAGATGAAACTTTCATATTGAACCTCTCGGGGAGAGTTCGAATAGCTTTTGAAACAAGTTGTTTGTTGGTAAAAGGTTCACCCAAAAGTTGACACTCATTTGCAATATCAAACAATTTTTCAAAATAGGATGAAATAGTTTCATTTTCACCCATCCTCAATCTTTTAAATTTGTCAGTAAGAGTTCTAAGCTTATTATCACGCAGACTACTATCACCTTTACAAAATCTTTGTAAAGTGTCTCATGCCTCTTGAGCAGTGGAACTATTTTGAATAATTTTAAAAATATGCATATCAACCCATTCAAAAATAGCATTAAGTGCTTTTTCATTATAATTAGCTAGAGTAATCTCTTCATTAGTCCACTCCAATTCAGGTTTGACTTGAACGTCACCATCTTCATCTGGAGGTAACATAGGGAGAGAGTAACCATTTGTTATAGATCGTCATGCCCGAAGATCAATTGATTTGATATGCGAGCGTAGGCGGATCTTCCAATAAGCATAATTCGAGCCATCTAAAACAGGAAGACGCTTCTGATTAGGATTAGCAGGATCGAAAGCCATGACAAATCTGGAACGAATCACTTAGTATGTCAAGTGACCGGGCTCTGGTGCCAATTGAAAATGTTTGTCAATAGCTTGCTGAGAACAGATGTTACCTCAAGTGTTAAGCAACACCCCAGGTAACACTCCAGACGGACAGAAAATACACACACAAAAATAGTAGAGTTTTTGCAGCGGAAAATAAATAGCACAAGATAAATATTTTTCTCAAGTTATATAAATATAACTTGAGATGCCTAGATTCTATCCTAACCAAAACTCACTCAAACCTGAAGTATTTGAGTGATAAAAGAGTGTATGGAAGAAAGAATCTCAAAAGGAGCCAATAGTACTTTGGTCTTTTTGTGCTATGGATGTGTGTATAAAATTGGCTTGTCTTCAATCTTCATCCAAGCATCTATTTATAGCCAACCAAGACTTGGAGGCTACACAAATAACAGCCTTGGGCTGTTTGTGATCGTGTGAGGGAGAGAGGAGTGAGTTGGCCATAATCTCCTATCTTCAAGGAAGACTTGGTCTTCTTTTCCATATTTTTCTCAACCGCTTTCTTGAAGCCCAAGTCCTTGCTTCTCGTTCTTGTACCTCATGCTTCCAAAGCCTTGTACATCTTCAATTAATCAGCAACAACAACTTTGAAATGGTCTCCCACGTTTTTCTCCATATTTAACACATGTTAAATATGTTTGAGACTCCTTCATTTACTCGCCAATTATGAATAAATCTCCATTAATTTTTCTTCCACATTTTAAGCTCATAAACCAACTTTATTATACCTGAAAATATGGACCAACATCTAGAAAATAATATTAGGACATTAGTATAAAAATTATATTAGAAAGAAATGTCAAATTACAAAGAATCTCGTCACAACACTTAGACTGTCAGGGCAACACCTGACAGCTTAAATGAGTGTCCGAATTTCATTTTAAGGGATATAACTTTTTGTACAATTTGGTGGCAAAATTCATATATAATCTTGTAATCCTCTTTACCAACATTTAGTTTTTGCAAGTATAAAGAGACCCGTGTTTTTTTTTTTTTTTTTAAAAAAAAAAACACTTAGGGACAAAGTTATGATCAAAATGGACACTCATTTTGAGACTAAAATATTCTAAAAATGGACACTCATTTAGGGACAGAGGGAGTGTGACTTTTTTTATTTTAATCGTTTTAAAATATACTCCCTCTGTCCCAGCTCACTTGACACCTTTTGATCAAAACTGGTCAACTTAGGGTCGTTTTGACCAACACCTTATAGAAATATTTATGTTCCAAAAAAAATTTAAAAGTTGTTATTGAGAGGATTTTTAATGGTGATCATTTTACATTTTTTTAATTTTTATTCGGATCATAAATATTTCTATAAAGTGTTGGTCAAACCGACCTTAAGTTGACCAGTTTTGGTCAAAAGGTGTCAAGTGAGCTGGGACAGAGGGAAGAGGGAGTATATAAGAAATACATCTTCTTCTTTCTTATTTTTATTTTGAGTGGCTTATGGTTTTTGATTTTTATCAAGTCAAAATGTGTTTATTTTCACTTAAATTCAATAAGGAAATACTCCCCCTGCCACAACTATAGAAAAAAAAAAAAAACACACACACACACACACACGCATATTAAGAATGCATTTAAAGTTATCTAATTATCTTCAATTTACAACAAAAACATGTTAAAATTACTAATTTATCCTCACATTAAATGTGTAATTAATGTGCACTTGTATTTGAAAATGATTTATTAAGTAAGGGTATTTTTGATAAGAGAATATTAACAACAGGCCTGCCTATTCAAGAGAATCAAGACATCTGCTAATTGAAACCCTAGCTCGACCTTTCAATTTTCCGGCGATTAAAGGTAAGTTTCATCCCTTATGCTTCTTCTTTTAATTTTACTTCCAATTTTGCTGTCATTTTTATTCAATGTTTAATTTCTAAGGAATTATTGGATTTATTTGCATTGTAATTTAAGATTACAGTCCTTGCTAGTGCTAAGTGGTATAGTATTGTGTAAGAGTTGTGGTCCAAGCCGCGGTTTAAGCCACGGTTTAAACCTTAAAATCAGACCGTGGTTCAAACCGAGCCGAGCCGAACCGTGATGGTTTAGCTCAGCTCGGCTTGGACTATTTTGTGGTTCAGCTCGGTTTGGGATTTCTCCAAACGATGTGTAGCTGTTTGGCTTCTAAATTACCCCAAACCGAGCTAAACCGAACCATTTCCACCCGTAATTTAAGGTCAAAAAATATTAATATAATTGTGGTGTGAGGGGATATATTTTGCTAAAATCATAAACTACATTTTAATTTTATAAGTTTTCATACTCCCTCCGTCCCAAAATGATCTTTCAACTTGACTATTCAAACTGTAGAAATGAGAATAACTTTTTGGGATAATGAGAATTGACAAATGAGAAGATCATTTTGAGACGGATGAAGTATTATGCAATTTTCAAAACAAAAAATAGATGGTACTAACGCCTTGATGATTGGGTTAACACCTATTAAATATGTAACCGTCTTAAAGTCATTTTTTCACTTCCCATAACCTGATAAAGTCTGAGGTTCCATCCCAAAACCAATTGGCAATGGGAGGAGTAGCCCACGATCCTTATATAGTCAAGGCATGGCTTGTTAATTCCCGATGTGGGATAATGTCTCTAACACGCCCCCTCACGTGTAGCCGGGCTTTGCCAAAGGCTTACAACGTGGACTTAATCGGGTGACACGGAGCAACATCGTGGGCTGTTGGGCCTGCACGTGTAACGGGCCAGCTCTGATACCATGATAAAGTCTGAGGTTTCATCCCAAAACCAATTGGCAATGGGAGGAGTAGCCCATGATCCTTATATAGTCAAGGCATGGCTTGTTAATTCCCGATGTGGGATAATGTCTCTAACATAACCTTTTACTTGAATCTCCCTTAATAAACAAAAGTTCATCTCCCCACCTCCAATCCCCTCTACCGAAATACTGCCTCCACCTCCACTCTACCCCGTCAAGCTGTGTGGCATGATGAGCTTCCTCACTGGTTTGCTCACAATGCCATGTTCCCTTGTCGGGCATTTTGATTGATGTTCTTAGTGTTGGAATTTGGCTCAAGTTCTAGAAGGAATCAAGATACATTGTCTCATGTGATTCATGATTATCATGAATTTGATGGTTGGTTTTTCCAATGAGACTTTGGTGTTTGGTTATCTACATAAGGTTTGAACTAGTAGATGTCTAGTACCTATAAATAGAGACATGTAGAAAGAGTTCAAGTGTGCCTTGTGGTATCAAGAGTGCCCTCCCCCCCCCCCCCCCCCCCCCCCCTTAGGGGAGAAGTGAGTTAGAGAGATGTGTACATTCTTGAAGGAGTTGTACTTATTTGTGAGAGTATTCAAGAATGTTGAGAGGATGAGGATACTTCCATTCTTGTAATACTATTGTGTTAAGTGGTGAGTCTTTGCGAGTTTCTTGATTAAAACTCGTAGTGTTGTAATGATGATATTATAGTGAAGTTGGTCTGTGGACGTAGCCCATTGAAGTTGGGGTGAACCACGTTAAAATCTTGTCTTATTTATCTTTCGGTCATGTTATTCGTGTCCAAATTAATGGTGTAGCATAACCTAATTGTTGGTGTGCATGAGAACCGCTTCCGCGCCGCGCACAACACTTAGAATCAAATTTACCCTTCCTCTTTAACTTGGCAAAGAAGTACAGTTCCTTCGTCCAGGCAACCTTTAAAATACTAGGGAGCTTGTTTTCGTTGTACGGATTCAAATCATCAAGAATGTCGCCAAAATCACAACAAAGGAGAGGAAGACCAAGAAGCTTTAAGATAAAGAATGCTATGCATTCATATTTATATTTATTTGGACTAAATAAAATACCACAAGAACTAGCCATTGATACATGTCTAAAAGATAATAGAAAATTCAATCTTGTTTTCACTTGTGATTGGATTATCTAACAAGATGTGATTAGTTTAGTTCTTCTATCCTTGTCGAATTTTAAAAATTTACAAAAATAGGGCTGAGTTTGAGTAAAATTGATACTCCTTCCTACCTGCTATGCGAGTTCTACTTATTTAATAATGCAAAATTTTAATTGAGACATAGGAATCCTAGCTCAATATATATGTAGTAAGGAAATCAATTTATCTTATTAATTTTATCCTATTATTAATTTTATCCTATCCGCACAAGTGTGAATTTGTGAGATTTGGCTCCAAAAATGTAGGGATCGAGTTCGTTCAGAATAAATAAAATAAAATAAAAATGAACATTGGTGGTTTAATAGGATATGATTAGTTGTCCTGACGGATTATGAAAGTGGTTTTCTTAAAACAAATAGGAGAAAGAATGTGATTTTATCAAGTTACATAGATAATCTTATAGACTAAAACTTCTATGCGACTGTCTCACGCCGTGAGACGGGCGCGTGAGACGGCCGCCCCCCCTCTTTTCCCCTCTTTTTCAAAGTCCACGTGTGTGTTTAAAAAAAAAAAAAACTCCAATAATTTTAAAATGCTATATCTTGAGATTTTGAAGTCGATTATTTTTTTAAAAAATAACAATGTGTTCGTCTCGACGAGACGAATAAAACTACATAGATCATGATATGGTTTATTTAAAAAAAATATATATATTTTTAACAAACAAAACAAGTGAGTTGCTCGTCATAATAAAATGTAACACTTTCTTATGAAGAAAGTAACAGTTTGGTCTTAAAAAAGTAACACTTTTATTTGTAAGATGTAACATCAATTTCGCAAAATAATACAAATAGTTTTTTTTTGAAAAAAAAAGTGTTACGTATGAGAAAAAAGTGTTACATTTCCTTATAAAAAGTGTTACATCTTGGTATAAAAAGTGTTACTTCTGTTGGCGAGTAAAAATGGCGGGCCAAAAAAAAAATAAAAAATTGGCGGGAACGGTCTCACCTTGTGAGACCGTCGCATGGTAGTCCGCCCTCAATCTTATATGCGCTTGACTAACCATAAGGGACAAGATGGGAGGTGGTAAGGGACCCTTCTGAGTTTTCTTCGCCCCTTCAAAATTTAGAATTTACGCTAACCACCCTACTAGCTAATATCAATTTCAAAATCACTCAATCCATCCGTCATGTGCATGGCACAAGCTATTTAACTGACTTTTCTAATGAAAACCGTCAAAAAAGCTTTAACTGACGAGTTTTTTTCACATCAAGGTCTGATCAGACGAAAAAAAAATATCAAGGTTCGTTTTGGAGGGTGGTATATCTCTTTAGGGTCTAAATTTTTATTAACCCTAAAATATTTTGTGTAGGAGTAGATTAGAAAATCAACTATCCTCGAACGTTCCATTTACATCATAACATTTTACTTTTTTGTATATTGGTTTTATAGAAGTATAATTACAGCGATTATTTTTCTATAAGTTAATACAACACTTATTTTGATATAGAGCGAAAAAATAACGACACATGTTATATGACGGAGAGAGCATATATTTATAAGATAATACTGTATACCTTAATTATTTAACATTGTTATTTGAGAAGATGGTATTAGATGAGAAAATGTTAAATTTGTTGGAACAATCTTAACCCTGAATGCCATACTCTATTCTGGAAAGAGATTGAGGAAGCGATGAAGGCGGAAGCGAGATATACCTGTTGAATCCATGTTCTTGACTTTAGGGAGAAATGAAGAATAAGAAGAAGATGTAAGGGAATGGAATGGATCTTCTAAATGATGAGTGTCTCTTAATCTCTCAAAGTCTTCCAACAATATGAAGTAAATTTAGATGAGAGAAAGTAAGAATGTAGTATGTTTTAGGCTTGATGGAAAGGCCTTTAAATAGTAAACATGGTGACACTTCATTTAGGGACCACACCTATTCATTTTTAAGCAATGTTAATTTACCATTTTGCCCATCATAAATAGATAAATTATATTTCAGGAATTCTACACATTATTATTATTGACTACACTTTATATTAACATTATAGGTATGATTTCATGTATGGAAAAACTAAATGACTTGTAATGCAAGCCATGTTCTAACAATCTTTACCTTGGGTTGCAAAAACAAGTCTTTCCTTTAAAATCATAAATATAATACAAATGACAACCCAAATGTGCGCACTTTGTTGTCATCTATAACAATCTCGTCCATTAGTCATCCAAGTATAAGGACTAAAGGGGCCGTCGTTGTAATTGATTCGCAACTAAACCCACAGTAATCACGTATACAAATCCAACTAAATGACATAGATCAAAAGTGTAGATGTGTAGCATGGAACATAATGAATATATCCATATTCTTCTAACTAGTCCAACTGAACCAAATAAGATCAAAACTTTAAAATAAGAGAACAATTAATGAAAGGACAACACAAACTCCCACTATACTAAATGTTATCAAGATTGTTACACTCATGTGAAACACTGAAGATGATAACGCTTTCATAAACGGATCCGCTAATATGGAGTTTGTTTCTATACGTTGTATTTCTATTTGTTCATTTTCCTTTACAACAAGAAACTTAACGTCTATATCCTTCAGACTTTGATGAACTCTTGTTGTTGTACGACTGCCGCCTGATTGTCATAATAAATCTTAAGAGGTCTTTCGACACTTGTTGACAATTGGCAGTCCCTTAATAAACTTATGCAGTCATATAATTTAACAAATATCAGAATACCTAATTATCTCAAGATGATCCGTTTTAAAATATAGGCAAGTCGTTCTTTAGTGTTTTGCAAATATTTTTACCATTCTTTTGGCGGCTACCTAATGTTCTCTCCCGGATTGCTTTGGTATTGAGCAAGCATCCCAACAATAAATATAAGACTTACGCATACATTAAGCTTCTTTACTGCTGATGTATAAGGGATATTTTCAATATACTTGGATTCAAAATTACTTTCAGGACACTGTTTGAGACTCAACTTGTCTCCTTTAAAACTAGGGGTGTCAAGTGGTTTACAGTTTTACATGCTAAACCTTTGTAATACCTTTTCCATATAGGCTTTTTGTGATAATCTTAAAACACCTCGTGAGTGATCACGGTGAATTTGGATTCCTAATACAAAATGCCTTACCAAGATTTTTCATTTCAAATAAGAATTTTTTTTAGTTTCCTTAAGAAGGTTGATATCATTACTAGCAAGCAAAATATCATCCACATATAAGACCAACATTATAAATTTACTCCCACTGAACTTATGGTATACATAATTTTTACCAAGATTCGTTTCAAAACCAAATGAAAGAATAACTTGATTAAATTTAAATACCTTTTGACGAGAAACTTGCTTGAGCCCATAAATGGATTTCTTAAGTTTACAAACTAATTAATTAGTTTGATCCAAATAAGTCACCATTTCTGGTTTCTTTCAAATAGATAGTTTCCTCAATGTCTCTATTAAGGAAAGCTGTCTTTATAGATGTGCTACTATTGCCATAATGATCCTAAAAGAGTTTTTAGAAGATAGCAGAAAAATGTTTCTTTATAACCAATGCCTTCCTTTTTGAGTATAACCTTCAGTGACAAGACGAGCCTTATATCTTTATAAATTACCTTGTGAATCCCTTTTGGTCTT
>JAOWBW010002986.1:0-45289 GCA_026119855.1 Campanula takesimana
TGGGTATACAGAAATAAGATGGATGAAAATGGTACTATTACAAGAAACAAAGCAAGTTGGTTGCTCAGGGTTATAGGCAAGAAGAAGGGATTGATTATGATGAAACCTTTGCACCTGTAGCCAGACTTGAAGCCATTAGATTGTTCCTGGCCTATGCCTCCTTCAAGAATTCAAATTATATCAAATGATGTGAAGAGTGCTTTTCTGAATGGTGAACTCAAGAAGAAGTTTATGTAGCTCAACCGCCAGGATTTGAAGACAACAAATATCCCAATCATGTCTTCAAGCTCAAGAAGGCCTTGTATGGACTCAAACAAGCTCCAAGAGCATGGTATGACACTCTATCTAAATTTCTTATTGAACAAGGCTTCTCTAGAGGTAAAATTGATACAACCTATTTATTGCTAAACAAAGGTCATTCATTATTAGTTCAAATATATGTTGATGATATTATTTTCGGTTCTACTAATGAGACTATGTGTGTTAAGTTTGAGAAGCTTATGAAGGTAAATTTGAGATGAGTATGATGGGAGAGTTGACATTCTTTCTTGACTCCAAATCAAGCAATGTCATGATGGAATTTTTATAACCAAGCCAAATATACCAAGATTTGATCAAGAAATTTGGGCTTGAAACCGCTAAGCCAGTTGATACCCCAATGCAAAAGGCCTGCAATTTGGATCAAGATGAACGAGGTAAGAAAGTTGATCAGACTCTCTACCGTGGTATGATTGGTTCTTTACTTACTTAACTGCTAGTAGGCCAGATATCATGTTCAGTGTTTGTGTTTGTGCTAGATTTCAAGCTGACCCTAGAGAATCTCATCTTATTGCTGTTAAAAGAATTATTAGATATTTATGTGGATCTGTTAACCTTGGACTTTGGTACTCCAAAGAATCTTCATTTGATCTATTAGGTTATTCAGATGCTGACTTTGCAGCATGTAAGATAAGCAGAAAGAGCACAAGTGGTACTTGCCAGTTCCTTGGAACCCGGCTTGTATCATGGTCCAGCAGGAAACAAGCATCGGTTTCAGTCTCAACCGCTGAAGCCGAATATATTGCGGCTGGAAGCTGTTGCTCTCAAATTCTTTGGATGAAACAGCAGTTGGAAGACTATGAAGTATTTGAGAAGAACTGCCCTATCTACTGTGATAGTACTGCAGCAATATCAATCTCCAACAATCCAGTACAACACTCAAAAACCAAGCACATTGACATAAGATATCATTTCCTCAAAGATCATGTTGAAAAGAAGAACATTTTCCTAGCAAAGGTGGGAACCGACGATCAAATTGCAGATATTCTCACCAAACCGCTCGAAAATTCTAGGTTCTTTCATTTACGAGGAGAAATGGGTATGCTGGAACTTACTTAATATAATTCATGCCTATTTATTCTTGTTCTAATAATATTTGTTAAGTATTTTGGCTCTATTAAGAAAATGCAAATAGTTTGCGGTTCAATAGACAACAAGATGGTTCGGCTAAAGATTCCACTCAAACCGAAGATTCAAGTAGAACAATTTCAGTTTTATCCAAACCGAATTGTCAAAGCAAGGTTTCGGTTTTCTCTACTGAAACCGAATATAGATCTGAAAGATATCGGTTTCACCAAAACCGATAATGAGGAAAAGGTAAGTCGGTTTACGCAAAAACCGCTCAGGTATGAAATTGCATTTTAGTCCCTACTTTATGTCACTTCATTCATTAAGGACCTTTTTGCAATTATCTCTGCCGCATTAAATGCGAATCGACAGGTACACTGACGGTTGAGTTTCCTTCAGCCGTCATGCCCGCTCCACTACCCGAGGTGGTTAATTGAGTATAAAAGACAAACCATTTTTCATTTATCTTTTTACCTTCTTTCTCTTTTAGCAAAAACCCTTCTCTCTCCTCTGTACGCATTCATCCCTCTCTCTCTCTCTTTCTCACTAAATTTTCTTACTTAAACAAAATTTTCAATGGCACCAAAGAAATCAATTGATCTTGCTTCTTCTTCTACATCGTCCAAACCATCGAAGCCTGATATGGTATGAAATTCTGAACCCTAACTCAGTATACTTTATTTATCCGCCATTGTTGAAACTTAAAAGCTTGTTCATCTTCCTTTGATCATTTTATGCTTTTTCTTCAATTTCTTGGTTGGTTTGTGTTCGCATTTACTTATATACACTGTTTGATTACTTTGTTTTAAGATTTGTGTTCAAATTTGAGCAAAATCAATTTTGGGGTTATTTGGTGTTCTTGCGAAATTTTGCAGATTCTGGGTCCATGTGTTGTTATTTGTCTTAGTTTATTTAGAACTTTGTTAGAATCTACTCTTTGTGATCATTTTGATATAATTTTTCCATATTTTGGTTAAGATTTTGTTTTGCATATTCATACTCTGTTCTTAGTGTTCTTCATGCATTCAAACTCTTTTTCAAAATTTTCCCTCTTTGATCCGTTTTGCCTTCACTGTTCCTTCATTCTTTGTTTTTACATTTTTACCCTTACTCTCCTTGAACCGCATGTTTTCATTGTTAGGATTCCTTGTTATAGTTTGTAGTACTTAATCAAACCGCGGTTTGCTTAAGGATTCAAACTATCATTCTTTAAATTATTTCTAACTAAGAATATCTTTCAGGATCCCTCAAACTTTGTTCCCGGTTCTAGGATTCTTGAGAATGAACTTAAACAAGATGCAGTTGGACGGAAGCTCCTCAAACTGCTGAATGATGCTAAACTGCTACCTCTGTTTCTTATGGATGAACCGCAGTTTGTTACTATTATCTGCGCCGAATTCTTTGAGAATGGGATCTCCACGAAGGCTGAATTACTAGATGTAAGAGGAGAACCGATAAGGGATCTGGAATCCGTTGAAATAAATTTGAAGATGCTATCAAGTCCACCATCTGTGGCAAAGAAGTGATCCTAACCGCTTCCAAGATTGCAGTTCTAGCTGGTCTTGAGAACTCTGGAGTTATGGGGATAAAAACGGAACTTCTAAGCAATACTACAATGGAGCTGATTGGAGTTAACTCTTTCTCCACCAAGAATTCCTCCAAAAAGGACTTTGGAGAGGTGATGGCTCATCTTTGTGAACTGGTAGATTCTGGAGTCATGTGCAAGAATGGAAACCACAACAACTTTAAAAGTGAACAGTATGCTTACTGTGTGGCCATTCTTAAAGGGAAGAAACTGCACTGGCCCAAGGTTGTGATGAAGGAGATTATAAATGCTCTAAACCGCCTCCATGCTGCTAAAGCCGCTGGAAAATCCAAGGTCAGAACTCATTGCAGGTTGCTGACAAAGTTCTTGCATCAAGATACTGCCATTTTCAAGTTCTCTACTGAACACAAGGACTATTGGTTGGATCCAAGTGAAAAATCTATCTTTGGATTGTCAAGACTTGATACCTTCAGAACAACCTTTGGATGGCGGTATGCTCAAACTGTTTGGAATGAGGACCCTCTTCCTGAAGCCGAACGTGGCCCATTTCCTGAGGCTCGGCTCAACAAATCAGGGAAACCGTATTCTGGTGCCATTGCTGATCAGGCCCATGCTACGATGCTAAGAAATGAAGGTCAAACTGCCACTCTAAACCGACTGGGGTTAAGTCATTTAGCTCAAACCGCGGTTCAGGCTGAGGGGGAGCCTGCGGTTGAGGGGGAGCCTGCAATTCGGTCTATTCCTGCGGCTCGTCCCAAGGAAACCGCTGCTCCAAGAAAGAGAAAGGGAACTGCTCAAATCCCTTCGTTATTACAAAAGCAAACCTATTCAAACCGCCTTCCAAACCCTTATCCAAACCGTCGTCTAAACCTTCATCTTCTTCAACCTCTTTTCCCCCATCAGTCTATCTCCTACTCTTTCAAAACCTATCACTTCAAAACCTTCTATTCCCAAACCTCAAGTTAAACCCCTCTCTCCATTACATCAAAATGTAGAGAAATCCTTTAATTTTGCTATGGATGCCGCCTCTCTTAAAGCCGCCAAGGCAAAATCCATTCCAGAACTTATCCCTTCACCTCATCTTTTTCTTCCTATCCCTTCTCCTCCTAAACCTTCCACTTCTAAACCGCCTTCTGTTCAATTCTCTGAAGAACAGTTGGCTGAAATTTTCAAAGCCTTTCCAAACCTCAAACCTCCTCTCAAACCGATCCTGAGCAGACCGAAGTGTCTGAGGATGCGGTTCTAGTTGAACAAACCGCTGTATCTACCATTGTGGTTCAGCCTGAGCAAACCGATGAGTTTGAGGCTGCAGCATTGCCTGAGCAGACTGATATGTCTGAGGCACTTGGTGAACCTGAGCAAGATGTTGAAGTTCTTGAGGTTCCACCGCCAAAGAAGAAGAGAAAGTTGGTGAAGAAAAGTGATTATGTGGAGCATTGGCAGTCAAGGCCACCAGGAGCTGTGGACTTCAGTGAGGCTGACTACAAAAGGGATCACTCACCTCTTGAAGGAGCTTTTGCAAGAGAGCTAAGAGAAAGAGCTGAGATGAGGAAGGCAGGTATTGACCCAATGATGGTTGAGGTCTCTCCTCCTTCACTTAAAAGGAAGTTGGACTTTGATTCACCAGAACACACTCCATCTTCATCTCCTGATTTACCTTATGCTCCAACTCCGGTTTTGGCATCTACTTCTGTGTCGGTTCAACCACTGCCTCTTCCTTTAGTTCAACCGCTGGCTATTACTCAAGCTCAACCTCTCTCTCAGCCGCCAGTTCAGCTATCTCCACAGACATCGGTTTCATTCATTAAACCGAAGACAAAGAAACGAAAGAATGCTGCTGACTTAGCAAATTATTTGAAGCAGTTCAAAACTGAAACCTCTAGGGAAAGAAGGGCTGGAGCCCATGCTCGTGCCGCCGCCAAAGCCGAAGCTAGATTCTTGAAGGCTGGCCGCCCTAACCCTTTTGCTATCTTTCCCAAGGATGAGATGGAAGCCGCAGTTGAACACTTAATTCTTTCAGTTGCAGACAAAGTGATGGTGAGATTGCCGATCAGGTACTCATGGATCCCACTCTTGCTAGTCAATTCTTTCTAAAGTTAACTGCTAGAGCCTATCCTCCTATGTTGAATTGGAGATTTGTGCCTTCCCCTTCCATTCTTCTAAATGCTGATTATTTGAGATTTCCTCTTCTTCCTTCTTCACCTCCTCAAACTGCAATTATCCCTATTCATTCTTTTCCTCTCTTTGATCCCATTGAGCTTGAAACCGCTCTTAGGATCTCTATGGGTGAAACCTTAGAAGAGGCTCACATTCTTTTGAAGGGCAAAGCCAAAATGCCTTCCTCCTCCCATCAATCTGATGATGCCATCCAAATTTCTGATGATGATAATTCCAGTGATGAGCACATCCCTCCCTATACTCCTTCTGATGAACCGCCCTCTTCAATTCCTTCCTATCCTATTCTACCTCTTCATGCTACAACCACCGACTTAATAGATGCGGTTAGGAACATTCAAGTTCATCAAAAACCGCCACTTCTCGGTTTGACACTCATCTCCTCACTATTCAATCTGATCTTGATGCCATTAAGGGGGAGAGAGTGAATGAGAGATTTGAAGATAGGTCAAGCCAACAACAGCTAGATGAGAGACTGAACTTAATCTTGGAAAATCAACTGGCCCTTCAAGATCTTGTCAGAACCAACAATGATCTTTGCAACTTAAAGTTTCAAGCCGTTGATGCATCACTTCAATCTGTTGTTGAGAAACTGGACATTCTAGCTCAGCATGCACTTGATTCTTCAGAACTTATCTTGCATAGAACCGGGAAACTTGTCAAACAAACCGCTGCAATTGAATTGAAGATTGATGAACCGACTGAAGTTCGGCTTCGTGTAGCTGACTTTGTTTTTGAAGCCACCCGTGGATCCGGTTCTAGAAATGTTGATCAAACCGCCCCCGCTGTTAATGTTCAAGTTGCAGAAGAACAAGCTGCTCAAGATGCTCAAACCGTTCAGAACCAAACCGCAGATGATGCTGCTGCTGCAAGGGGTTCTGTTGCAGATGAAGTAGATTAGACTTCTTTTCTTAGTCTTTCTTTTTGATGTCTCTTGTAATTCATACATTGTAAGTTACTATCCTTTATGATTGAATTATAATGAGAATAACTTCATAGCATTCTGTTTCCAAAACTTTGTTTATTCAAACTGCTTGTTTGTGAAACAATGCTTGTATTTCTTAAAACCTCATGCACTACATTCATCATGAAAATACTTTTAAGTGCATTGTGTTTTAAACATTCAGTTTAAACATGCATTTCTGATCCTCAAAATCATATCATTCTTTATGCATCTGAATGTATTTTTTTTCTATCTCTTATTCATTTCCTTTATTTTTGATAGATTAGAAATCTATGATCTAGCATAGTGTGTGCATTGACCTGGGACATGAAATTTCATGAAATTTATTTCTGACATGTTCTTACCAAGTACAATGTTTTGCTATTATCATAGTGTGGTAATGGCATCAATCAAATAGGGGGAGATTGTTAGGATTCATTGTTAGTACACCCACCTTAATTTGATTGATCCATTCCACGTGTCTTTTTATGGACTTTAGGACCGCATGTAATGAAGTTCTACTTCAATTTTAGATAAGTCCATTTCTAGATTTTTCGTTTTCTAGGCTGAGTATAGTTCGGTTGTATCATTAGCGGTTTAGTGCTTCTAGCCGTCATCTTGAGACCGCCAGCATGGAGCTCTTCAGTTTCATCAAACTGCAGTTTGCATGTTTGATGAAACAGCACAATCAAGATCATTCTTCAAACCGCCCCTATGCTTGGTGAAACCGCAGAGCAGTTATTGAAGAATTAAAGAGATGTCATTTATTCCTTAGACAATCATTCCCTTTTTGACCGTATAAGGATGTTGTTATGTCATGTCAAAAATAACTCTAAGTTAACTTGGAGTTTCTGCAAGGAATGTCGGTTTGTCCATCAGTTTGAATTGTTTACCGTTTGTCCTTTCTGCAACAAAGGACAATTGTCAGGTAGTGGTGCAACAACTACCTAGGACTACAAGACAAAACCAAGGACGAAAATGACAGCTCAACCAATGGGATTTCGACAGCACTGTACCCTTCAGATTTGATTCAAATCTTTACCCAACGGTCACAAGGGTGCTCTGCCTATAAATAGCCCTCATTATTCAACAATGATGGTTGCTGAGCTTTAAGAGATTCATTCCCAAGTACTCAAGTTTGCTTTGAAGAGTTAAACCCAGATATTCATATCTTCAAACCATCTCCATTGCAAACCCAGTTCTTCATCAAAGCTTCAAGCCTAACCACCATTCATACTTAGCCTTTACACCAAAGAATTCCATTTGCTCAACCATCATTTAGATACTTAGAGCTTTTGATTTCTTTTCACACACACACCCGATTTATATGATCACATAGATTATATACTTCGAAAACACCGGTTGTTATTATAGCTTAGGTTAGACTTATTGTTTAGAGTTTAGATTCATCTTGTAAAACCTCCTCTAAATTAATACAAGTCTTATAGCTATTAGAAAATCCTAGACTAACCATCTAGGTAGAGGACGTAGTTCATTTAAGAACGAACCTCTTCAATTTGTGTGTTTGATCTTTATTTTCTGTCTTGATATTTATCTTTCTTGTTTGTGGTCTTGAACTTGCTTCCATACACGAAATGACTTGAAAGATGAATTGTGTTTTCCTTTAAACTTTAAGTTTAACTATTCTGTTGCATCATAGTGTTTTCTCAACCCGAGTCAAACTTCCCAACTCTTTAACTAACCTATTTGACCAAACCGCAAACTCCGCTGTGCATTTTATCAGTTCGGTTCTTGTGCCTTGAACCGCAGTTGGCCAAACTGATAAGTACTCGGTTGATTTTAAGGGTATTTTCGAAAAGGTTTCGGACCGCTATTCACCCCCCCTCTAGCGGTTCTATACCCTTGTTGCCCTCTGGGACCAACAACCGGAAAAAGGAGTTCAAATAAATCATCATTGTTCTACTGACGCATCCCACCCCAACTTCCTTGTTCTGCCATTAAAAAGTGTGGTCCCTAATTTGATTTATGAGTGGTGAGTCAACTGGTCATGCACAGTAACAGTATGTCAATTTAAAAAGACATGCAAATAAATTACAATTTATGTTAGAAAATTAATCAAATTATGTTAGAAAAGTAACAAAATATGTAAAAGAAAAACAAAAAAGGGACGGTACCCTTTAAATTTTATTAATATAAAGAAAAATTACATTGAGGGGGACAAACCAACCTTGCCCTTTTATAATTAAGGGAGGACATAAGGAGCCTTACCTCTTTTATTACAATAATTATCTATTTTCTACTCTAAGATTTTTAAGCATATTCATCTTTGAATCAAGAATTTTCGTCACAAAAAGTTGAGAGAGATAACTGAGTTTTTTGTGAACTAATTTATTTGGAGTGGAAAATGCTATTTATAGTTAGAAATTTTATTAGGATTACATGTTTTTTGTTTTTTTGTTTTTTTTTTTAAGGCTGAAAATGGGTTAAAAGCTCAGTCAAACGGATATTTTTTTGGTCAAGGTCCCGTTAATTAACGGGACTTAACGGCTACATTTCAAATATTTAACTGAGTGGACTCTAGCTCTTCTGGGCTCTCTCTCTGTGCCGCAGTAGTGCAGTGGGCTAGTGGGGGGGGGGGGCAGTAGGCTCGACAGACAAGACAACTTGACAAGGCATAGGATAGATAGGCATGGCGTGGGTGGGCTTCTGTGAGTGAGTGACTTGTTGTGAGGCTGTGTGAGTGTGACTGTGTGAGGTGAGGCAGAGGCTGTCCTTCCTTGTGTTGTGGGTCCAAAAAAGCGGGTTGGGTACGGGTTTCACGGTTCAGAATCGCGGGTTACGGGTACGGGCCAACGGGTTACACGGGTTGCGGGTTACACGGATTATACCCGCCGGGTCACGGTTTTTTAAGAACATAACCCGCAACCGGACCGGCCATTTAACGGTTACGGGTTTGCTGGTTCGCGGTTTGACCACGGGTCACGGGTTTGCGGTTTATTTGCGGTTCCGGTTTCACGGGTTGGGCCGGGTGCGGGTACGGGTTGGCCACCTCTAGGGACAGAGGTAGTAGTATTTTCTACAGGGCCGGCCCAAGGGGGGCAGGTGGGACTCCTGCCCAGGGCCCTAGCCTGGAGAGGGGCTAAAAAATTTTATAGCGCACACACACACACACACACACACACACGCGCACACACACACACACACACACACACACACATATAGTATATGGGTAGGTGCTCAAATGAGAATCACAATTGCGTGAGAACCGTGAGAATCAAGCATAACCATTAGACTTGAATCAAAATAAAGAGTCCAAATTATAGATACATTGGATACACTTGGATACAATACATAAATTTTTGATATTGCACTTGGATACAGTAGCTAAACAAGTACTGTATCCAAGTGTTGCACTTGGATTTCAAAATTAGCTACTGTATCCAAGTGTATCTATAATCTGGACCCTTTATTTTGTATTTAATCAAACTGTTATGATTGGTTCTCACGGTTCTCATTTAAAATGGATCTCACAGGAGCACGACCCTATATATATATACACACACATACCCAAACTCTAATTTTGGATTTGGTACCTGGAATCTCATTTTTTGCACCCGTCATACCCAAACTCTAATTTTTACTGTATCCGTCATACCTACCACTAACGACATCAACTTTTTTTCCGTTAAGTTAGTCATGTGCCATACATGTGACTAAATTTTAAGGGTAAAGAAGGGGGTGAGGATATTTTAGAATTGACATCTTTACCCTTAAAATTTAGTCACATGTATGGCACATGACTAACTTAACGGAAAAAAGTGGATGTCTTTAGTGGTAGGTATGATGGATACAGTAAAAATTAGAGTTTGGGTATGACGGGTGCAAAAAATAAGAGTCCAGGTACCAAATCCAAAATAACCCCAATAGTTCAGGTACTATATTTGCAGTTTTTCCTAAAATTTATAGGTTTGATTATAACCTTTAATATATCTGTTATTATGCTAACTTCAATCATTTGATCTTACAATTATTTTATACTTAAATACAAACTCAAAGTACAAGTTAACACAAAAAAATAATTTGCTAGTAAAAAACAGGAGTTTTGAGGAAAACAAGATTTATAAAAAGCCGTTCATTGTTTCAAAAAGAGAAAGGGCCTTTCATTGGACCTCGCCCAGGGGCCCACAAAAAGCTAGGAATGACCCTGAAAATATTTAAATGTTATCTATGAGACATACTGAAAATATTTATTTTTTATATAATTAAAGAGCATTGACCGCAAAAAAGTATCATCATGCTTGAGAAGTTCCTCACATATGTATTATTCAGCAATTTACTGCATCACATAGCACTGCATGCTGCATCTAAATATAATACTATATGGAGGCGGCGGCCGACTAGCAACCCCTGGTGGTGGGCGGTGGTGGCAGGCGGCAATAGCATTGATGTTGTATCATAATTTTTAATTACTACTTATTGCATGCATGCATAGGTACTTTCCATGTATTTCAATTTAATATGAACTTGAGTGGAAGTGATTTATCCCATAAAGAACTTGTGGGTCAAATTCCCTAAAATTAAACGACCAAAAATGCATAAATATTCTTGCTATCCGTTTACGAAGTATTTAGCTTTGCTTCCTTTCTATCCGGCTCAACATTTGAATGAAAAGTGTATTTTACATTTTCTATATGCAGGCCGGCTAATAGCCCACCTCTAAATTGGGAGGGCCTCCAACTTTTTATTATTATTTTTAATGTTTATTATTTCATTTTTCTAATTTTTAACTCAAAGAAACTTTAAGCACTAATTTCTATTTAAACTAACTATATTAATAAAGTATAAAAATGTTTATACATAATATTTATAATTAGTGTATCAATAACAAGTTTTATATTTTTATTAGGATAATTTAACAAAACTAAAATTATTGCTTCAAGTTCCTTTATTGCGCTAACGTAAAAAAAAATGTGAACATCATTTTGAGGCGGAGGGAATATATTATGTTTTCTAACCAATTAAATTGTTCCTTCGCGCTTTAATTATTTAACAATCTAAATGTTCCTTTGATTTAAAGAGTTGATTAAAGATTTAGCGTCAAAGAATGTTAGAGGATAATACTTATCAAATAACAAACTTGATAATTGTTTGCAGGTTTAGATGTTTTGATACTTCATTTATATATAAAAAAAGATATAAAATTATATTATTGTAATAATAATATATGTTTCATTTTTATAGTTATTCTTAGGGCCTGATTTTATATTCTGAACAGGGCCTCCAAATATTAGGACCGACCATGTTTATATGCATACATAAAGGTTCTTCTAGGATTCAGAACCAGTTAGGTTTTTTTATTGGTATTCAACGCGGAGGTGGAGTTAGGAGTTTTCATAAAATAGGGCGAAGAAATTGGGAGGTTATAATTTTACATGGTGGAATATAAATTGACATAAAGGGGGCAAAATAAATATTTATATAGTGCAATTTTTTTTTTATAGAAAAGGGGGAAAAAATTGCTAAAATTTAGTAAAATATTACAGATATATTTGCAATTTTGCAAAACTAAAGAGGGCAACGGTTCCCCTTACCTTACTCATAGCGCTGCTAGTGATTCAACGTTGATTAAATTTTTGTAGATTACTCTAAGGATTTTAAGGCCCAAACACAATCTAGATTGATAAAGATGAAAGCACAAAATAACACAATAGCATGAACGGAACAAAATTGAAAAATAGATGAACACAAGAGATTTTACGTGGTTCACCAACTTGGCTACGTCCACGGGCGACGGAGAATCAATTCACTATAATCAAGAAGAGTACAAGGAGAATCAAGGTGAAAACCTTTCACACAATCTCACAATCTCTCACAATAGTGAATAACCTATCTTTTCTATCAATCTCTCTCTCAAGGATCAATTCAAAAGTCACTAGAATAGGTCTGGAGGCTTGTCTATATTTATACACGAAATATCGACCCAACCCTAGAAGAATATGAATCCAAATCACAGCCAAAATCTATTTCCAAATCGATTCAGGAATCCCAATCCCGACACGGTGGGCGACCGCCCAAACCCCAAGTGGGCGACCGCCCAAGTCATCAGACTGTTGGACATTTGGATCAGCAATGTGGGCGACCGCCCAGAACCAAAGTGGGCGACCACCCAAAAGCCCTGTCTGCGCTTTTTCTTCTCCGTTGCAAGACCAATTAAATTCAAGTCCAAATTGAGAGTCACCCTCAACAATTCTCCACCTTGACGATCAATTCCGAAAAGCTAGTACATCAAGAGAACATCTCTATCTCCGCCGCCCCGCCCCTATGGGCATCAATGACTAGTAACACCAACTAAGTCCAAGAACTTCTTGAACTTAGCAATCGAAACCTTCGAACCCGGCTTTGTCAACATGATTGCCTCCGTTATAGTCATAACATCCCCAATACAACCATCACGGTTCTTGCCATACACAATGCACACACAAGCATTTGAATACGGAACCCGTGACACATCATCTTTAGACTTGGGACTATCTAAAGAAGATAACCATTTCACCTGGTAAGCATCATTGATATCTTTCGCAGCCACAAGAATGCCATCGACATAAACAAGATAACTCAATGTGCCATCACTACAAACCATCAAGTAAACACAACAATCATATCCACTTCTAGCATAACCATGGGTAACAATAAAAGTGTCGAACCTTTTATACCACTGTCGAGTTGACTGCTCCAAATCATACAAGGACCTCTCTAACAGGCAAACATGATCCTTACCCTCGACAACAAACCCTTCAGGCCGGCGCAAGTAGATCTCCACCTCAAACTCTAGATCCCGCATCGCCACAATGCTCAACAAGTTGTGAATAGATAAGTGTCTAACAACCGGTGAAACAAAATCATTGTAGTCTTCCCCAAACATTGGAGTACCATCTCTGAACTTTTAGATCCACTTGTGACTGACTAACACCTTCTTTGGTGGTGATCTAACAAATTCCCATGTCTGACTTTTAATAAGAGATACCATCTCTTCTTTCACAACGACGACAAACATAGCAGATTTATCACACGATATAACTTCATTGAAAGAAATTAATTTATGCATACTTACTGTTTTCGCAGCGGACAATGCATAAGTCACCATATCCTCCAAACCATATCGAACTCTACCAAAACAATGGTAGTCTCCACCTGCTTGTTGGTCTCCTCCTCTTGAACTGGAGCATCAATTGGAGTCGCTTCATCAGACACATCATTAACATCTAAGTCAAGTTCCACCATATCTTTTTCATCTCCGACTAACTCCACCTGTTTATATATTCGTTCTGCAGAAAACTTTTTCCCACGGAGAAGTAGAGCAACATCTCTACATGTCAGGAACTTAGATGCCACCGGATTCCATGACCGGAATCCCTTCACTCCAGTAGTATACCCAACAAAGGAACATCATTTGTCCTTTGGATCCAATTTGTTGTTCACACAAGCATACAAGGGACACCCAAAAATACACAATCTTGAGTAATCTCCTAGAGAGCCTGACCACATCTCCACTAGAGTCTTCATCCCAATACAAGAATTTAGAGAACGATTAGCCCAGTGAGCAGTCATCCTAATCACCTCCACACAAAATTCTGTACCCAACAATGCATGTGACAATAAATACCAAGCCTTTTATGTCATCCCATTCAAGCCAATGTGACCCAATGTCATGTCCTATGATTGAGTAACCTCCACGTCAACCATTGACCCCTTGCAATAGACACATCACCAACAACCGTAGACCCAAGAAGCTTGTACAATGTCCCCACCTTCTTTCCATTTAATGCCATCAAGTCACCTTTAATAGCCGATAATTCACCATTCGCAATGGACAAACTATACCCAAGGCTATCCAAGGTGCCTAGAGAAATCAGGTTCTTCTTCAATTCAGGAACATACCTGACATTCTGTAATTTCCGCACTACTCCATCAAACATCTTAACCTTAATAGTCCCAATACCAACAACTTTGCATGCAGTATTATTCCCCAACAAAAATACTCCGCCGCCAGCCTTATATGAACAAAACCATGCCCGGTTGGGACTAATATGATAAGAATAACCCGAATCCAAAATCCAACTATCACGAATTTCGGTACCCGAATCACAAGCAGTAAGTGCATCACAGTCACTGTCATCACTAGTGTGTTCAAACACCACTCCAGCTTCACCCTTTGTCTTCGCGGTTGTATTCTCTTGGTTTGGACAAAACCTTCTAATATGTCCCTTCTCCTTGCAACCATGACATATCACATTCTTATACCATTCACTTGAACCAGATTGACCCTTCCTTGACTTTCTGCCGCTTCTAGCTACTAACCCATCACCTTGAGATTCAGCACTTGTTGAGGTCAAGTGCGTCTCAATGACTTCCCGTTGTAGTAGAGCATTCTTGATCTCTTCCAAAGAGATCTCATCCTTGCCATACAACACTGTCTCTCTAAAGTGCATGTATTCCGGAGGTAGAGAACAAAGCAATTTTACCGCCAATTGCTCATCATCAATCACGACATCGACATTCTTCAAGTCCATGACCAAGCCATCAAACTCATCAAGATGTTTCTGTTGGGTTTCCAAGTAACATGCGCAGCGGAATATAGCAATTAAAATTTTAAGAAACCCAAAGTCATGGATCCGTTCATATGATTAAATCAAATACGACAAGATGAATAGAGGAATAACTAACCCTTGATGGCTATGAATTTTCTCTTGATCTTTGGTGGAGGAACTTGAAGACTTGATCACGATCACAAAGCTTGAACACGAACTTTGAAGATGATGATTTTCACCCTCTAGCGGTATCCACACTTCGAACGAATATCAAAGGAGCTTCTTTGATCTTGGTTGCTAGACCAAAATATTATGAAACACACCTTCACAATATATTAAAGAACTATATAGAATTTATTTGTGAATTATTTTGTTCCTCAATCAATGATATTTTAGAACAAAATAAAATCTCTCTCAAACTCTTTGAGACTCACAAAAGCACTTTTTTAATATGGTCTGGCCGAATTGGTGTTTTTATACACAATTAAGACCTATTCCAAATAGGAATCTTGTGCCAAAAACCATTCCTAATCAAATCAGGAAATTTTCAATCGGCAGCACCAGGCGCCCGCCTGTTTGGGCAGAAACTCCAGTCCCTTTCCGGCTTGAACAGGCGCCCGCCTGGTGCAACCCAAGCGCCCGCTTGGTTGACCAGGAGGCCCAGAACTTTCCAAAAATTCCTTGGAGGTCCTCCGACCCTAAATTGCAATATAGTCCTTTTATTTAAGATTCGTTCTGTTGTGTGTGACCCTCTAGGATTATACTAATTTGGCAATGAGCTCAAACATGATCCCATAAGATATGATTAGGTTCTAGCAAACCGTCATACCTACCCAAATAGTATAACTAGATACAAGTTCGCATTCCTTTAGAATATGTCATAATCCCTTTATCCACGATGTCATTGAACACAAGTCTTGGTCAAACAGTCAACTTGTTTTGTCAATACTTTCTCGATTCCGAATATGTTGATAATCCAAATGACATTGATCCAATCAATTCATTTGAGTCCGCCGAACATTTCATCAACATCATTCCTACGAGAGGCCCAAGCTTGACATCTCTCCGTGGAGGGACAAATCCATTTAGCTTATTATTCTTCCCAACGGGAATCCAATTATGCCAATCATACCCTTTATAACTACCGTGTTAAGGTAGCGTTTGAATATGTCAAACACAATGTTCATCAAGTGGAAGACTATAATAACTTCATGTCTAAGGATTCAAATGAAATAACTAATATGAGATATATGTTCGACATAGACCATGACATAAATCTCATACAGCGGGTCATGTCCAGTACCTTGTTCCAAACAAGTACCCATAAATCTAACATGATCATCCCATGATCATTTAGCCTTTATACTAGTGCTTTAACAAGTACTAGGGACGGGGATTATTATAAGTAAACATGAACAACAATAATAATCAAAACATCTCTTTATTGATATGAAATAAATGATAACAATTACAACGTTTATTAAACGTGCCTAGGGCACCACTACCAACAATCTCCCACTTGCCTAGGCCCAATCTCCCATGTATCTAATGCCCATGGACCTAACATGACCATCATGTTTAGCTTGTGGAAGTCCCTTTGTTAGCGGGTCCGCAACATTGTCATCAGTAGGTACTCTGCATATATTTACGTCTCCCCTATCAACGATCTCTCGAATGATATGGAAACGCCTAAGTATGTGTTTGGATTTCTGATGTGCTCTTGGTTCCTTTGCTTGAGCAATAGCACCATTATTGTCGCAATAAAGGTCTATTGGATTAGCAATACTAGGAACCACTTCAAGTTCAGTTATGAACTTCTTAATCCAAACAGCTTCCTTTGCAGCATCCGATGCAGCAATATACTCAGCTTCTGTTGTAGAATCAGCGGTTGTACTTTGCTTGGAACTCTTCCATCTTACAGCTCCACCATTTAACATAAACACAAAACCCGATTGCGATCGGCTATCATCTTTGTCGGTTTGGAAGCTTGCATCCGTGTAAGCATTTACAAGGAGATCATCTTCCATTCCTCCATAGACCAAAAACGAGTCTTTAGTTCTTCTCAAGTACTTAAGAATCGCTTTTACAGCTATCCAGTGATTTTCGCCAGGGTCGGATTGGTATCTACTTGTCATGCTCAAAGCATAAGATACATCCGGCCTAGTACAAATCATGGCATACATGATGGACCCAATTGCCGAAGCATATGGAACATCATTCATTTTCTCACGCTCATCATTTGTCTTAGGACATTGAGTCTTGCTTAGAGAAACTCCATGTAACACGGGCAAGGTGCCTCTCTTAGAATTTTCCATACGGAATCTTCTAATGACCTTGTCAATGTATGTACTTTGGCTTAAACCAAGTAGCCTTCTTGATATATCTCTATAGATCTTAATGCCAAGAATATATGCGGCTTCACCCATATCTTTCATTGCGAAGCACTTTCCTAACCAAGTCTTTACAGACTGAAGTGTAGGAATGTCGTTTCCAATGAGCAATATGTCATCCACATATAAAATAAGGAATAGCACTATGCTCCCACTAATCTTCTTGTATACACAAGGCTCATCTTCGTTCTTGATGAAACCAAACTCTTTGACCGATTCATCAAAACGGAGATTCCAACTCCTAGAAGCTTGCTTCAATCCATAGATGGATCTCTGCAATTTGCATACCTTAGAATCTTGTTCAAAACCTTCTGGTTGTGTCATATACACATCCTCTTGGAGTTTTCCATTCAGGAAAGCGGTTTTGACGTCCATCTGCCATATTTCATAGTCATGATATGCGGCAATGGCAAGCAAAATTCTTATAGACTTGATCATTGCTACGGGTGAAAAGGTCTCATCATAGTCAATACCATGAACTTGCCTATAACCCTTCGCTACAAGCCTAGCTTTGTAAGTATGCACCTTCCCATCCATGTCAGTTTTCTTCTTGAAGACCCATTTGCATCCTATGGTTTTTACACCTTCGGGCGCATCAATCAAATTCCAAACTTGATTGTCTTGCATGGATTGTAATTCGGATTCCATGGCTCCAAGCCACTTGTCCGAATCAGGAGAAGACATCGCCTCTTGGTAGGTTGACGGTTCATCATTCTCAATGATTTCTACCTCATTACTATCCGTTACGAGAAATCCATATCTCTCGGGCTCGGATCGTAACCTACTAGATCTGCGAGTTGCTTGTGTATTTTGAACAGGTTCCACAACTCCTTGTGGTTCTTGTTCCACTATTGGTTCAATGTTATTTTCTGGGTCTCGAATTTCTTCAAGATTTATTTTACTCCCACTGATTTCTTTAGAGAGAAACTCTTTCTCTAGAAAGATACCAGTTCGGGCAACAAACACTTTGTTGTCCTCTCGGTTGTAAAAGTAATATCCTTTAGTTTCCTTAGGATATCCCACGAAAATACATTTATCAGATTTGTGTGCAAGTTTGTCTGAGACAAGTCTTTTGACAAAAGCTTCACAACCCCAATCTTCATGAAAGATAGACAAGGCTTCTTTCCGCTCCACATCTCATATGGAGTCTTTTGAACCGATTTAGTTGGAACACGATTTAGTGTGAAAGCAGCGGTTTCTAGAGCGTAACCCCAAAAGGATATTGGAAGATCAATTTGACTCATCATTGATCTAACCATGTCTAACAAAGTCCGATTCCTCCTCTCGGACACACCATTCCATTGTGGTGTTCCGGGTGGAGTCAATTGTGAAGCTATTCCACAATTCTTTAGATGATCATCAAATTCTTGACTCAAGTATTCACCACCACGATCTGATCGAAGTGCCTTAATACTTTTGCCAAGTTGTTTTTCTACTTCATTTTGAAATATTCTAAATATCTCAAACGCTTCACTTTTATGTTTCATTAGGTAAACATACCCAAATCTACTATAATCATCAGTGAAGGTTATGAAGTATTGAAATCCTCCCCTAGCATTGCTACTTAATGGTCCGCATACATCGGAATGTATCAACCCAATAAGTCGCTTGCCCTTTCACCCAACTTGGTAAAAGGTGTCTTAGTCATTTTTCCAAGAAGACACGACTCACAAGTATCATATGAATCTAAGTCACATGAACCCAAAAGTCCGTCCCCATGGAGTTTTGAGAAACGCTTCTCATTAATATGACCGAGACGGCAATGCCACAAATAAGTATGATTTACATCATTAGGTTTAGATTTCTTGTTTACATGATAGACATTGTCATTATTTTCATTCTTGACATCCAAGATATAAAGGCCATTAGATGAATTAGCAATACCATAAAGCACATCATTTAAATAAATAGAAAATCTCTTATTCTCAATAAGAAACTTAAAACCTTCATTATCCAAACAAGAAATTGAAATAATATTTCTGCTTAAATCCGGAACATAATAACAATTGTTCAAAACAAGAATTAATCCGGAAGGTAAAGTGACTTCATAAGTCCCTACGGCTAATGCAGCAACTCTTGCTCCATTTCCCACGCGTAGATCTACTTCACCTTCTTTAAGCAGTCTCCTATTATTTAGTCCCTGCACATTTAGACAAATGTGAGAACCACATCCGGTATCCAATACCCAAGAATCAGTGGTAGAAAGGAGAATATCTATCATATAGATACCTGAAGTCGACGCAGCCTTGCTGCTCTTCTTCTTCTTTTGCTCTTCCAAGAAAGCCTTGCAATTACGTTTCCAATGACCAATTTCTTGACAATGGAAACAGATTGCATCCTTTTGTGAATCGGGTTTTGCCTCAGAAGCCTTGGCAACCTTTGCCTTGCTTATCTTGGGTTTGACAACTTTTGCCTTACCCTTTCCTTTGGCACCAGCCTTCTTCCCATCATGAACCAAAGCACGGGAGAACCTTTCTCCACAATTTTCATCTCTGCAGTTTTGAGCATCCCATGCAACTCAGAGAGATTCTTATCCATTCCATGCATGTTATAATTCATTACAAACTGATTATAACTTTTAGGCAATGAATTAAGAATGAGATCCGTGGCTAGCTCCAATGGGATTGGATAGCCAAGTTTCTCAAGGTGCTCTACATAACCTTTCATTTTAAGAAAGTGAGGACTCACTTGTTGCCCTTCATTCATTTTACTAGTAGTGAATGCAACAATGGTCTTGTACCTCTCTTGCCTAGCTTGCTCTTGAAACATGGTTCTCAACTCCACGCCTATCTCATAGGCTTCCAAATGTTCCAAACTTTGTTGGAGTTTTGAACACATAGCGGCAAGCATGAGACAACTTACATCTCTAGAATCATTACGATGTTTCTTGTAATTGTCTCTTTCTACCTTAGGGGCAGTAGGTGGTGGTTCAGCAGGGAGAGGCCCATCGAGAATGTACAACTTATCTTCTTGCCTAAGAACAATTCTTATGCTTCGGATCCAATCCATAAAGTTTGTACCATTCTCTTCGAGCTTATCCTTCTCAAGGATCGATCGCAACGACATTGATTGAGTGTTATTAGTCATTATCTACAAATATGCAAAAATTTCCAAAATTTAATAAGTACCGATTTTCATTAAAGAGATAAATAATGTATTTTAAACAAAATACTCCCACTAAATTATACAACCTTCTTTATACATCCAATGTATAGTATAATTTAAATGGGTTGAGATCCCGCTTTAATCTAATTTTGAGTACGCTTTGGCGCACCGCTCAAAATTAAATCAATTAGGTAGACAACTCTTGTCAATCATATCTCATATGACTCTCAATTCCTTTCATGAGATTCTTTAAGAAATCCAATTTCAAAAAGCATGTTAAATCTCATCTTTGCCTTAAGCCCAAAACTGTTTTGACGCTTAATTAAGTCCAACCATTTTAAACGTATAGGAAACTCTTATTCACTCATCTTGCTCAAACATGAATAAAATCAATGCACCTCGCTTTGGCGAGCCCACATAAAGTTACTCATGTATAAACAAGTGTTTTAATCATGGCATGGCAAAAGGACTTAAAACTTTATTTGAAGGTTCATAACATATAGCATATAACACATTTATGAGCACATAATATAAACATGTTACACATCAAGTTTAGCCACTAAATTAATCCCATTAATTTAAGCATAATATTTATGTGTCATTAGTTTCTCTATAATTATGAGGATGAGACTATTTCAAATTTGGTTATTATCTCCAAATCAAGATAACAAGAAGTGCGGTCGAACTAAGCCATTAGGCAACCACAATCCCGCACTAATTCAAGAAACCAAGAAAGTAGTCCATGTGGCCGAAACTAAGCAATAGATGGTCTCGATGAACGTAGGCCAATTGCATTCACAATTCCACATGGATCTCCAATCATTGAATCAAGAACTTTGTTTCTCAATTTTAGCAATTATGAACTCTTCATAATTCTAACTTCGTTTTATCTTTGAAACTTTGATTGCGATTAATTTTGGGAAACACAATCTCGATGAACGCAGATTAGCCATCCAAAACTTGAACCAATCTAGGAATCACAAGACTAAAACAAATAGGAAATTCAAACCCCAAAATCCACACACAAACCAACTACCCAAAACCCATTCCAGATCAGCAAGTCTGAAGTGGTCTTGTTACCGGTTTTGTTGAATTTATCGAAAAATTCCAGAATCAGATTTTGAACAAAATCAGAATATTCCATATTGGCCTAGCGAGCGCGCGCCTGGTCCAGGGCGAGCGGGCGCCTGTAACGCGCGCGCGCCTGGTCCAGCGCGGGCGAGCGCTTGTATGGTCAGAATGGTATAGAATTTTCAAGTTCGAAAATTTTGTCTCAAAATTATTTTTCCCCGATTATTAAAACTTTGATCCAATCAAAATTCAATAATCGAAATAATTCAGAATCCACCATAATTTTTATTGCGATTGAATCATGCGATTAAAGTTGGAAAAACAATAAACCACATAAAATCACAAAACACATAAACATCATATAATCCAATATTCATATCATGCTTGGCACATAAACAATTTATATACACACAACATGATCCAAGTATTGAATTAATCAACATGAACGGGGCTCTGATACCACTGTTGGGTTTCCAAGTAACATGCGCAGCGGAATATAGCAATTAAAATTTTAAGAAACCCAAAGCCATGGATCCGTTCATATGATTAAATCAAATACGACAAGATGAATAGAGGAATAACTAACCCTTGATGGCTATGAATTTTCTCTTGATCTTTGGTGGAGGAACTTGAAGACTTGATCACGATCACAAAGCTTGAACACGAACTTTGAAGATGATGATTTTCACCCTCTAGCGGTATCCACACTTCGAACGAATATCAAAGGAGCTTCTTTGATCTTGGTTGCTAGACCAAAATATTATGAAACACACCTTCACAATATATTAAAGAACTATATGGAATTTATTTGTGAATTATTTTGTTACTCAATCAATGATATTTTAGAACAAAATAAAATCTCTCTCAAACTCTTTGAGACTCACAAAAGCACTTTTTTAATATGGTCTGGCCGAATTGGTGTTTTTATACACAATTAAGACCTATTCCAAATAGGAATCTTGTGCCAAAAACCATTCCTAATCAAATCAGGAAATTTCCAATCGGCAGCACCAGGCGCCCGCCTGGTACCACCCAGGCGCCCGCCTGTTTGGGCAGAAACTCCAGTCCCTTTCCGGCTTGAACAGGCGCCCGCCTGGTGCAACCCAAGCGCCCGCTTGGTTGACCAGGAGGCCCAGAACTTTCCAAAAATTCCTTGGAGGTCCTCCGACCCTAAATTGCAATATAGTCCTTTTATTTAAGATTCGTTCTGTTGTGTGTGACCCTCTAGGATTATACTAATTTGGCAATGGGCTCAAACATGATCCCATAAGATATGATTAGGTTCTAGCAAACCGTCATACCTACCCAAATAGTATAACTAGATACAAGTTCGCATTCCTTTAGAATATGTCATAATCCCTTTATCCACGATGTCATTGAACACAAGTCATGGTCAAACAGTCAACTTGTTTTGTTCAATACTTTCTCGATTCCGAATATGTTGATAATCCAAATGACATTGATCCAATCAATTCATTTGAGTCCGGCCGAACATTTCATCAACATCATTCCTACGAGAGGCCCAAGCTTGACATCTCTCCGTGGAGGGACAAATCCATTTAGCTTATTATTCTTCCCAACGGGAATCCGATTATGCCAATCATACCCTTTATAACTACCGTGTTAAGGTAGCGTTTGAATATGTCAAACACAATGTTCATCAAGTGGAAGACTATAATAACTTCATGTCTAAGGATTCAAATGAATAACTAATATGAGATATATGTTCGACATAGACCATGACATAAATCTCATACAGCGGGTCATGTCCAGTACCTTGTTCCAAACAAGTACCCATAAATCTAACATGATCATCCCATGATCATTTAGCCTTTATACTAGTGCTTTAACAAGTACTAGGGACGGGGATTATTATAAGTAAACATGAACAACAATAATAATCAAAACATCTCTTTATTGATATGAAATAAATGATAACAATTACAACGTTTATTAAACGTGCCTAGGGCACCACTACCAACAGTTTCTCCAAAGACTCACCTGTTTTGAGTTTACACTCCTCGAGTTTCTTCAATAGTAGCAATGTCACGACCCGAAAACTAGGCTCTATTTTATTAGTAATATATAATAATTATTTATTTATTTGCTTGTTTATTTATTTAAATTATTATTTATTTAAATAATTATGTGTGCATTTTATGTGTTATAATATTTATGCTTAAGCATTTTATTTGGGTTATTTGGATTAGTGTAGTATTGTTGGGTCTTAATTGTTAGTTGGGAGTGTAGTATTGTGTTAGTAGTTTGGGAAGGGGTCCGAGTGTAACATTTTGAATAATTTCCCCTACTCCCTCCCTACTCCTTCTCTCCTCCCTCACCTTCTCCCTCACTCTCTCCATCCTTCCCAGCCCATTTCTCTCTCTCTCTCCAAGGAAGAAAAAGGGGTAAGTTTCTCTCTTCATCTCTCTTCATTTTCTTCATCTTCCTCTCATAATCTCTCATTTCTTAAAACGTGAAATATGTTTAGATCGTCGTTAGGATCGCGTAGAATAAAAAAGAATTGAATTCCGTCAACTTTGAGAAAATTCAAGTAAGTTACTTTTCCCCCATTTTGATGCTAAAATGTTCATATCATGTTTAGATAATGCTTGATGTGTTATATTTGAAGTTTGGTTGGGTTTTGAATTTGTTTGGAATTTATTTGAGTTTTTGGTTAAAAATGGTGAAATCTTGAATGTGGGATTTTGGTCTTGATTTTGGTTGATAAAGGGTGTTGTTAAGGTCCCCTTTTTTGTTAAATGTTGTTTGGGTACCTTAAAAATCTTGTTGGGAGTGTTGATTTTGGGTGTTATGGATTTGGTATGAAAATGGTAAGGCAATTTGAAGAACCCAGCTCTGTTTTTCCTCCCAGCCCGCAGACCAGGCGCCCACCCGCCTTGACCTGAGCGCCCGCCTGCACCCCCTTTTCCAGCGACCCAAACCTTCTGGCCAAACAGGCGCCCGCCTGCCTATGCCCAGGCGCCCGCCCGCCTGCCTGTTGGGGATTTTGCCCTTTTTGCTTGGTTTAAGACTTAAGGCTTAACTAGTTTAGGTTTAATCCTTCTAATTAACTTAAGATAACACCGTGGAACACTTTATTGATTGGATTTGATTCTTTTATGAATAAATACGATATGGAATTTGATTAAGTATCATTTTGGGAATGTGGTTCATCTTTGATGTGCTGTTTATATTGGTTTACCTTTGTGGTGATTTAATTGGATTGGTTCCCTACTTTGGAACCTTAAGTTGTTTATCCATGCTAAATTATTATTACTTAGCATTTATTTGGAAGCCCAGCTGGCATATTTGTTGCATCGGGCGATGGAAAAGATTATAATGGCAAAGCCAAGTCCATTATAATGTTGACCATTGTTTTGCCCCCTTCTATACCCCCTTCTCCAGATTGGCCTTGGAAAGGATAAGTTAGCTTCCTTTGTGAATGTATCTAGCTACCGGGCATGACTTTGTGTCATGGTCCTTGTCCTTTGTGACACTTTTATGGTTATTGGTTCCGGTACCGGGGTTTTCTCTTCGGCTTTCATGCTATTATGGAGATGATGATTGTTGACTATTGAAGCTGCGCAGCGATCCTTTATTTGGATGTATCGGTTTGGAAAACCTTGGCTATATCCTTTGTTATGTGTTTATTTCCGCTGCTATCTGTTATGTGATAAATGCTATGTGTTACGTGATATTTATTATTGCTTATCGCTTCGTGCATCATAGCATGTCATGTAGTTGCATTAGTAACTTATTGAGATTTATCTCACCCCCTTTCTTTTTATCTTTGTTTTTCCTTAACCCCCCCCCCAGGTGCTAAGGATTAGTCTCGCTGATCACGAGAAAGAGGACGTCGAGTGTGGATATATTCTTTTGGGGAAGGTTGTTATAGGTTGGTTTACATTATATAAATGTGTAACCTTTTAGGATATTTGTACCAAACATTGACGTCATTAGGATTTGTGTATTTTGTAACTTTGGTGTATAAGCTTATGGAGGTTATACTAGTTTTACCTTGTTGTTCAAGTTGATTTTTAAAACCTTGTGTTATCACCTTTTGGTATCAAATGAAATTTTTATCTTCGGTATTTCACAGTTTTGGTTTTAGAGTCGACGTCCAGATCGCGGTCTCGGGCCCGCGGGGTCCGGGGTCGCGACAGTTGGTATCAGAGCCTATGGTTTGGCTCTAAGTATAAGTCTAGGTGGACTAGTATGACCTAGGTGGGTAGTTGTGTTCGGAGTGAGTAACGGTTGATGTCTTATGCAGGTAATTACTCGCAATGTCTGGAAGAAGAAACAGAGGAGGTACTAGTGGGGCACAGAATCAGAATGATACAAGGGAAGAAGCACGTGCCATGTTTCAAGGCATGTTCGAGGCGGCCATGAAGGCCATACATGATCAAGGTCCGAGGGTAGAACAAGCACCACCCCGCTATGGATTGGAGCAATTTCTGAAGTTGAAACCGGTTGAATTCAATGGGGAACCTGATGTTCGGAAAGCTGAGTTGTGGATTGAGTCGATGGAGAAGATTTATGATGTGTTTGGGTGCACGGATGAGGACAAGGTCCGGTTCGCGGCTTACAAGCTTGTGGGTGCCGCCGAGCATTGGTGGAAAGGAGTTAAAGCTAGTTGGGACGATACTCACACGGTGTATGCGTGGGAGTTGTTCGTGCGCAAATTCAAGGAGCATTTCATTCCGGTTGTTGATCAAAACCGAAAGGAGATCGAGCTACTCAACCTGGAGCAAGGTGTGTTGTCTATAGCACAATACTCGGCTAAGTTCATAGAATTAGCCCGGTATTGCGACTATTTGGTGAGGACCGAGGAACAAAAGGCTATGAGATTCATTCGGGGATTGAAGACCTCCATCCGTACTCAACTTATTGCTCAACGGATTGTGACATTCCAAGATGCGGTGGACCGAGCCTATTTGATAGAGCAAGATATTGGGGAACATAAGAGGAAGACCGAGGTGGCCAACCCGAGTAAGCAAGGAGCACAAAGCAAGCCACAACACCGTTCCGACAACCGAGGTAACCCGGGAGCATCATTTCAGTTTAAGGGGCAAACCTCACCGAGGAATCCGGGTACTACTCCGGGGATTCAGAATAGGAGACCTTGTACCTTTTGTCAGAGGGTAGGCCATACGGAGGATAAGTGTTGGAAAAAGCAAGGCAAGTGAACCAATTGTGGTGAAATGGGGCACTTTGCGAGAGAGTGCACGAGGTACCGAGGTCAAGCATCCGGGTCAGGAGTTGGTATTAATCAGGGTCAGAAAAGGGATGCCGCTGGGAAGCCAAAAGTTCAAGGGAAGGTTTATGCCATGAATCAACAACAAGCTACCGATGATCCATCCGTTATTGGAGGTATTGTTTCTGTGTCTAATGTGAGCGCACGAGCGTTAGTAGATCTAGGATCATCTCATTCATACATTTCTGTGCAATTTGCTTCCATGTTAAATGCTGCATTCGAGTCTTTACCGTACGTGCTAGAGGTGTCGACCCCTATAGGAGAATGCTTGATTTCTGATCGAGTCTTTCGTGCTTGTGATGTGGTTATTTGTGGTCGTGTCCTTTGTGCGGATTTGGTAGTTCTTCCTATCCAAGACTTTGATGTCATTTTGGGTATGGATTGGTTGAGCAAGTTTCATGCTTCCGTTGATTGCCGTAAGAAAACTGTTACTTTTTCTATTCCCGATGTGCCTAAATTTGTGTTTGAGGCTTGTCCTCTGAGTAGAAAGGTTCGCTTAATTTCTTTTATGAAAGTGAGAAAATAATTGCATAGTGGTTGTGAGGGTATTTGGCTAGTGTTCTTGATACTAGGAAGGAATCCCCTAGTTTTGATAGTGTTCGGGTAGTCCGGGAATTTCCCGATGTTTTCTCTACCGAGTATGATATGCCTCCCGATCGTGAGATAGAATTTTGTATAGATCTTTTGCCGGGTACGGCTCCAGTTTCGAAAGCACCTTATAGGTTGGCTCCCGCAGAGTTGAAGGAATTAAAGGTTCAATTGCAAGAGTTACTGGATCGAGGGTTTATCCGCCCTAGTGTTTCCCCGTGGGGAGCACCGGTTTTGTTTGTGCGGAAGAAAGATGGTTCGTTGAGGTTGTGCATCGATTACAGAAAGTTGAATCAGGTTACGGTGAAGAATAAGTATCCTCTACCCCATATTGACGATTTATTTGATCAGCTTCAAGGGTCCGTGGTTTTCTCTAAGCTTGATTTGAGGAGTGGGTACCATCAGTTGAAGGTTCGATCGGAGGATATTCCGAAGACTGCTTTTCGCACTCGGTATGGTCATTACGAATTCTTGGTTATGCCGTTTGGGTTGACTAACGCGCCGGCCGTGTTTATGGATTTAATGAACCGTGTTTTCCATCCTTATCTTGATTCTTTCGTGGTGGTTTTTATTGATGATATACTCGTCTACTCTAAATCCCGAGAGGAGCACGAGCAGCACTTGAGGACAGTTTTATCCGTTCTTGTGAGGGAGAAATTATTTGCGAAGTTCAGTAAATGCGAATTTTGGCTCGAGAAGGTGTCATTTCTGGGGCATGTTATTTCGAAGGATGGGATTTCTGTGGATCCTTCTAAGATAGAGACAATAGTGGATTGGAAGAGACCCGAATCAGTGACAGAGATTAGAAGCTTTCTTGGTTTAGCCGGGTATTACCGAAGATTTATTGAGGGGTTTTTGAGGATTGCTACTCCGATGACTCAGTTGACCCGGAAGAATGTCCCATTTGTGTGGACCGAGAAATGTGACAAGAGTTTCGAGGAATTGAAGAAGAGGTTGACTACCGCACCGATCTTGACTTTGCCTAATGGGAGCGATGGCCTAGTGATTTACAGTGATGCTTCGAAAGAGGGTTTGGGTTGTGTGTTGATGCAGAATGGGAAAGTAATTGCTTATGCTTCGAGGAAGTTGACCCCTAGTGAACAGAATTACCCCACTCATGATATGGAGTTGGCCGCGATTGTATTTGCGTTGCACAAGTGGAAGCACTACCTTTATGGAGCGAAGTTTGAGATTTTTACCGATCACAAGATTTTGAAGTACCTATTCTCTCAGAAGGAATTGAACAACCGACAGCGTCGATGGATGGAATTGTTGAAGGATTATGATTGCACGATTTCTTATCATCCGGGGAAGGCGAATGTGGTAGCCGATGCGATTAGTAGAAAGTCTTATGTGGCTTCGATGATGGTTCGTGAATGGAAAATGCTTGAGGATGTTCAAGATTGGTCTCCTCGTGAATCGAGACATGGGGCTATTTTTGCGAATATTAGGGTGTCTCCGACCCTAATTCAAAGGATAAAGGAAGCTCAGAAAGAAGATCCCGAGTTGGTGAAGATAATGGATAAATTGAAGGAAAAGAATTTCGAGGATTTTTCATTGAGCTCGAGTGGAGTTTTGACTTTCCGTGGTCGTTTGTGCGTGCCCGATGTTGGTGGAATAAGAGACAAGTTTTAGATGAGGGTCACAAATCGAGGTATACTATTCATCCGGGTAGTACGAAGATGTATCAGGATTTGAAGCAACAATTTTGGTGGATTAATATGAAAAGGGAAATAGCCGAGTATGTATCGAGGTGTTTAACTTGTCAGCAGGTCAAAGCCGAGCATCAGAGACCCGCGGGATTACTTCAGCCGTTAGATATTCCCGAGTGGAAATGGGAGAATGTGACTATGGATTTCGTTACGGGACTCCCTCGTACCCGTAGGAAGTATGACAGTGTTTGGGTAATAGTGGATAGATTGACCAAGAGTGCCCATTTCTTGCCCATTGACATCAGATATTCGATGGAGAAGCTTGCGACCCTTTATATCGACGAGATTGTGAGATTGCATGGGGTTCCGGTTAGCATTGTGTCAGATCGAGACCCGAGGTTTACTTCTAGATTCTGGAAGGCGTTTCAGGAAGCTTTGGGTACAGATTTGCGATTCAGTACAGCTTTTCATCCCAGACCGACGGTCAATCCGAGAGGACTATTCAGATTTTGGAGGATATGTTGCGAGCTTGTTCGATAGACTTTTCCGATTCTTGGGATTCGCACCTACCGTTAGTGGAATTCTCTTACAACAACAGTTATCAGGCTAGTATCGAGATGGCACCGTTTGAGGCCTTGTATGGAAGAAAATGTAGATCGCCTATTTGTTGGGATGAGGTTGGTGAAGCGAAGATCGTGGGTATTGATTTGCTTCAGGATTCAGTTGAAAAGGTTAGAGTTATCCGGGATCGATTGAAAACAGCCCAGAGTCGACATAAGAGCTACGCAGACAACCGAAGGCGAGATCTTACTTTTCAGATTGGTGATTTGGTATTCTTGAAAGTGTCTCCGAAGGTGGGTATTCGTAGGTTTGGGAAGAAAGGCAAATTGGCTCCGAGGTTTATTGGCCCGTTTGAGATTTTGGGAAAGGTTGGACTTCTAGCGTATCGTCTTGCGTTACCGTCATCTTTGGACCGGTTGCACAACGTTTTCCACGTTTTTATGCTTCGGAAGTACGTTCATGATCCATCTCACGTGTTACCGAGGATACCGGAGGATATTGAGCCCGATATGACTTATGAGGAACGACCGGTCCGGATCCTTGATTCTAAAGTTCAAGAGTTGAGGAACAAAAGCATTGCGTTGGTTCGAGTTCTTTGGAGGAATCATAATATCGAGGAGTCGACGTGGGAGCTCCGAGATGAGATCGAGAGGAAATTTCCGTGGCTTTTTGTTTAAGGTAAGTCTCGTTAAAATTCGGGTCGAATTTTCTTTAAGGGGAGTGAATGTCACGACCCGAAAACTAGGCTCTATTTTATTAGTAATAAATAATAATTATTTATTTATTTGCTTGTTTATTTATTTAAATTATTATTTATTTAAATAATTATGTGTGCATTTTATGTGTTATAATATTTATGCTTAAGCATTTTATTTGGGTTATTTGGATTAGTGTAGTATTGTTGGGTCTTAATTGTTAGTTGGGAGTGTAGTATTGTGTTAGTAGTTTGGGAAGGGGCCCGAGTGTAACATTTTGAATAATTTCCCCTAATCCCTCCCTACTCCTTCTCTCCTCCCTCACCTTCTCCCTCACTCTCTCCATCCTTCCCAGCCCATTTCTCTCTCTCTCTCTCCAAGGAAGAAAAAGGGGTAAGTTTCTCTCTTCATCTCTCTTCATTTTCTTCATCTTCCTCTCATAATCTCTCATTTCTTAAAACGTGAAATGTGTTTAGATCGTCGTTAGGATCGCGTAGAATAAAAAAGAATTGAATTCCGTCAACTTTGAGAAAATTCAAGTAAGTTACTTTTCCCCCATTTTGATGCTAAAATGTTCATATCATGTTTAGATAATGCTTGATGTGTTATATTTGAAGTTTGGTTGGGTTTTGAATTTGTTTGGAATTTATTTGAGTTTTTGGTTAAAAATGGTGAAATCTTGAATGTGGGATTTTGGTCTTGATTTTGGTTGATAAAGGGTGTTGTTAAGGTCCCCTTTTTGGCTAAATGTTGTTTGGGTACCTTAGAAATCTTGTTGGGAGTGTTGATTTTGGGTGTTATGGATTTGGTATGAAAATGGTAAGGCAATTTGAAGAACCCAGCTCTGTTTTTCCTCCCAGCCCGCAGACCAGGCGCCCGCCCGCCTTGATCCGAGCGCCCGCCTGCACACCCTTTTCCAGCGACCCAAACCTTCTGGCCAAACAGGCGCCCGCCTGCCTATGCCCAGGCGCCCGCCCGCCCGCCTGTTGGGGATTTTGCCCTTTTTGCTTGGTTTAAGACTTAAGGCTTAACTAGTTTAGGTTTAATCCTTCTAATTAACTTAAGATAACACCGTGGAACACTTTATTGATTGGATTTGATTCTTTTGTGAATAAATACGATATGGAATTTGATTAAGTATCATTTTGGGAATGTGGTTCATCTTTGATGTGCTGTTTATATTGGTTTACCTTTGTGGTGATTTAATTGGATTGGTTCCCTACTTTGGAACCTTAAGTTGTTTATCCATGCTAAATTATTATTACTTAGCATTTATTTGGAAGCCCAGCTGGCATATTTGTTGCATCGGGCGATGGGAAAGATTATAATGGCAAAGCCAAGTCCATTATAATGTTGACCATTGTTTTGCCCCCTTCTATACCCCCTTCTCCAGATTGGCCTTGGAAAGGATAAGTTAGCTTCCTTTGTGAATGTATCTAGCTACCGGGCATGACTTTGTGTCATGGTCCTTGTCCTTTGTGACACTTTTATGGTTATTGGTTCCGGTACCGGGGTTTTCTCTTCGGCTTTCATGCTATTATGGAGATGATGATTGTTGACTATTGAAGCTGCGCAGCGATCCTTTATTTGGATGTACCGGTTTGGAAAACCTTGGCTATATCCTTTGTTATGTGTTTATTTCCGCTGCTATCTGTTATGTGATAAATGCTATGTGTTACGTGATATTTATTATTGCTTATCGCTTCGTGCATCATAGCATGTCATGTAGTTGCATTAGTAACTTATTGAGATTTATCTCACCCCCTTTCTTTTTATCTTTGTTTTTCCTTAACCCCCCCCCAGGTGCTAAGGATTAGTCTCGCTGATCACGAGAAAGAGGACGTCGAGTGTGGATATATTCTTTTGGGGAAGGTTGTTATAGGTTGATTTACATTATATAAATGTGTAACCTTTTGGGATATTTGTACCAAACATTGACGTCATTAGGATTTGTGTATTTTGTAACTTTGGTGTATAAGCTTATGGAGTTTATACTAGTTTTACCTTGTTGTTCAAGTTGATTTTTAAAACCTTGTGTTATCACCTTTTGGTATCAAATGGAATTTTTATCTTCGGTATTTCACAGTTTTGGTTTTAGAGTCGACGTCCAGATCGCGGTCTCGGGCCCGCGGGGTCCGGGGTCGCGACAAGCAATCTGTTACTAATACTCTTAGTCATGTACAATTGCTCAAGCCTAAGCCTAAGCCAAAGCGCTGCCGCAGTCTTCTCACTCACAACCTCCCTCAATACCTCATCTTTGAGACTCAAGTGTAAGAGAGATAAAGCCTTCTCGTCCATATCATCAAATTGTTCATCCGTCAAGCTTGCCGGTTTCCTCGCCTTCCCAAGCAAAGCCTTGACACAATTTTTACCCACCAAGATTGCTCGCATCTTCACTTGTCATAAACCAAAATTGACTTTGCGGTTAAATTTCTCAATTTCGTACTTCCCTGACATCGTTACCAATAAGCAATACAAGATCCACAAACCAGAAGCTCTAGATACCAATTGTAAGGATTTTAAGGCCCAAACACAATTGCTAGATTGATAAAGATGAAAGCACAAAATAACACAATAGCAAGAACGGAACAAAATTGAAAAATAGATGAACACAAGAGATTTTACGTGGTTCACCAACTTGACTACGTCCACGGGCGACGGAGAATCAATTCACTATAATCAAGAAGAGTACAAGGAGAATCAAGGTGAAAACATTTCACACAATCTCACAATCTCTCACAATAGTGAATAACCTAGCTTTTCTATCAATCTTTCTCTCAAGGATCAATTCAAAAGTCACTAGAATAGGTCTGGAGGCTTGTCTATATTTATACACGAAATATCGACCTAACCCTAGAAGAATAGGAATCCAAATCACAGCCAAAATCTGTTTCCAAATCGATTCAGGAATCTCAATCACGACACGGTGGGCGACCGCCCAAACCCCAAGTGGGCGACCGCCCAAGTCATCAGACTGTTGGACCTTTGGATCAGCAATCTGGGCGACCGCCCAGAACCAAAGTGGGCGACCGCCCAAAAGCCCTGTCTGCGCTTTTTCTTCTCCGTTGCAAGACCAATTCAATTCAAGTCCAAATTGAGAGTCACCCTCAACAATTCTCCACCTTGACGGTCAAACTCTTATAAGTGACGTATAAGACAAGTTCTACTCTTATAATTAGAGTATGATAGTCATTTTTTTTTTCACTTTTTTCAACTTTTAATAAAAAAATAAATAATATTTTTTGGTTAAATCCAGTCAAACTCTCATAACTGACGTATAAGATCAGTTCCACTCTTATAATTAGAGTATAAGAGTAATTTTTTTTCACTTTTTCATACTTTTAATAAAAAAATAAATAATATTTTTTTGTCAATTCCGGTCAAACTCTCATAACTGACCTATAAGACTAGTTATACTCTTATAATTAGGTTATAAGACTCTTTTTTTTTTCACATTTCCAACTTTTAATAAAAAAATAAATAATATTTTTTGGTCAAATCCGGTCAATGTCTCATAACTGACGTATAAGACAAGTTCTACACTTATAATTAGATTATAAAACTCATTTTTTTTTCACTTTTTCCAGCTTTTAATAAAAAAATAAATAATATTTTTTTGTCAAATCCGGTCAAACTCTTATAACTAACGTATAAGACTAGTTATACTCTTATAATTAGAGTATAAGAGTCATTTTTTTCACATTTTTCAACTTTTAATAAAAAAATAATAATATTTTTTGATCAAATCCGGTCAAACTCTTATAACTAACGTATAAGACTAGCTCTACTCTTATAATTAGAGTATAAAAGTCATTTTTTATTTTTTTCAAAAAATAAATGAAAAATAATAATATTTTATTAATGTTGACTTTCATATTCACAAATTTTGAGCAACTCTCCCAGCAAAAGCAATATGCAAGCCTTATGTTCCTGAGATTCCATATATGACTATTTTATTCTGTCTCATACACTAAGATATCCCACTTTTTCTTTTCTTTAATAAAAAATCATTCAAATTATAAGAGAATGGTATAACCACCAGCAGACACAGAGAAAACACCATTGGAGGCATTAAAGCCAGAATATGTCGCGGGGTAGAAATACAAACGAATAAACCTGCGACCAGCAGCTACAGGAAAACTATAAGTGAAGGCATATTTGGATATTTCGAACGGATTTGTGGAGATCGAAGACATAAAAGCCGGATTTGAAGATTTCGACGCAGATCGGAGACGAGAACCGCAGATCTATGCCCGCGAACACACGCAAAGAAAGGAAGGGGTATGGTCGCCGGCTTGTTGAGGGGAAGTAGAAACCGAAGAGGTTAGTGGTGTGGGGAGAGGTAAGATCTGTGATCGGTGGGAGCTAGGAGGGATTAGAGAGCGAGAGAGAGAACTTCTTGCCATTAGGATTTCATAGCCGGAGCGGGGAAAGAGATGGCCGGAGAAACTTTTCCGGCGCTGGAGAAAGAGACGGATCTGGAGGGTAGCAGTCGTCGCCGCCGTCACCGTCACCGGAGAAGATGAGGAGCCGGTGAGTGTTTGGAGAGAGAAAATGAAATGTGTGTGTGTGTGTTTAAGAGAGAGAGAGAGAGAGAGAGAGAGAGAGTGTGTGTGTGTGTGTGTGTGTGTTTTGCAAAATGGGAATGAGCGGAAGAGGGGGGAGGGTTTTGTTTGAGAGATGAGGGTAGTTAGGGGTAGAATTGGCATTTAAAATTAACTTTGACTGGGTCAATGGGAAGTTGGGTTTTGATGGAATTTTGATCTAAACTTTGAGGATAGATGGGCTTTAGAAAATAGGGTGGGTTTTTATAACTTTTTGATCTGGGCGTAGAGTCCTTGTGAAATTATGCCTTGAAAATTTAACAAATCAATGGCCCAACTTTTTTTAAAAAATGTTTTATTTTTCTTTCTAATTAATAAATAGTGCACTTGAATGTATGTTGATGGGGATTGAACCCCTGATCTTTATTATATAAAGAGATACCGAATGTCGTTTGAGTTAAGCATCTTAAATAAACTAGTTGGTGACCCGTCGATATTCGACGGGGCATAATAACCAACTAATCAAAAACTACGAATGATAATATATTTAAAATGTGTAAAATAATAATTAATAATTTACAATTTTGAAATAATGAATTACGGTACTCTTTCCGCCTAAATAAAATCTGTTGTTCAAGAAGTAATTTCATTTCAAAATATATTTTCTTTATAGTTGTCAATAAAAATTTATCACATTTTACCTAAAATATTTCGATTTACTATACATGTGGTCTTTAAAATTTAAATATCTTTTGTAATTCTTATGTTCTCAATATTCTTTTTCTAATTAATGAGGGTTAACATAGTAATTTTGACTTGTTTCTTAATTAGTGTGAAAGTATCCCTAAGAACATATATTTTGAGACGAAAAGAGTATACATCATAATATAAATACAATGCTAAAATGTATAAATATAAGTTGATAACTTCAGATTATTTATACTAAAATATTTATCGACTAAAATATTTTCTAATTAATGAGGGTTAACATAGTAATTTTGAATTGTTTTATACTTGCTTTAGTGTGGAACTTGTTTTCATCTCTTAATGTACGACATGTTTTACACAATCTTATGTACTCCCTCCATCCGGGTTTTTTCAGTTTAACTTTTATCCTCAATTCAATGAAAATTGACCATAATTTTATAAAAATCTATCTAATTTTATGCAATTTTAAAATTTTCATCGATTCACCATTGGCATATATTAATAACAATTTGCATAGGGATAGTTAGGGTTTCATAAATTATTGTCAAAATTCGATTGATTTGAGCATGAAAATAAGAGTGAGACAAATTTTATTAAACGGAATTAATTTTTAAGCTCAACTTTTAGACTAATTTGAAATTCAAAAAAATTATTTATTAAAAAAGAATTAATTTCACAAAAAATACGGATGCACTTGTAAAAATATTAGATGGCTCATTGTTAACTATTAATATGAAAATAATTTTGCATAGCTCGTGTCATTTCTCTATTAAGTTCAAAGTTGCATGATTACGCAGTTGTGTGATTTCACCGTTGTATGATTTCACAATTGTCAGATTTCACAATTGTGAAACAATTGAGATATTTGTTCCTCATTTGTTCACAATTGAGTATAAAACTGATAAATTAATCTCTCAATTATCACAACAAATAGTTAATTTCTAAGATGTTTAAATTCAAAAATTGAGACATTCATTTCTCATTTTTTTTTCTTCATAATTGAGTATAAAAATGAATTTACTTATTTCTCAATTTTCACAAATGATACTCAATTTCTTAGATGTTTAATTTATAACCGAGATATCTATTTCTCATTTATTTATAATTGAGTATAAAAATGATTTTAGTAATGAAATTTTGAGATGATACCAACAACTGCTAACTTATACTATCAAAAAAATATAGTGCAAAATCATTAAGTTGCTGAATTTTGTAAGACTTCAATTTGTTTGGTATTAACAAACCACATACATATTAATTTAATCAAAATTGTAAACAAACACTGAAAAATTAGTCTCACCCCTTTCATTTGATTGTTCTTTTTGTTTATCCTCAAACTAAAATAGTCATATTTTTTAAAATAAATAATTATAATTCAAAAATATTATTTATCAAATTATCTTTTATTTATAACGATAATAATAATATTTGAACATATTTTTATTGGTACTTTCACTTGTCCCACATTAATAAAATTCATCTTCACTATTTTGATCAATTTTACTAAACTTTGACAAAAAAATGATAAAATTTAATTATGATACTCAAGTAAAATATTATCAAAATTTATAATATAAAAATAATTTCATTTTAGTTTTATCATATTTAATCTGTATGAAAAAAATAAAATATTTCAACAAAAAAAGTAATATGAAATAAACAAAAAGAGATAAGGGTGAGGAAATATAATACTTTGTCTTGAAATCTTATAAGTAATATTGTCGAATTCAGATAACTACAAATAAATAAAAATTAAGTTTAAAAAATTAAGATATTGGATAGTTTCAAATTGAAATATCAAAACTATAATTTTTAAATTTTGATAATAATCAAACGGAACCGTAAGGAGTGTTTCAAAAGTACTACCCATATTTTCCTTACTTTTAGTTTGACTTTCTAAGTGAGTCTTACGAAAAACGCGTTTTTCCTTAAGCTAAGGAAAAACGTGATTTTCCGAGGCGCCGCCAGTGTTAGTATCGCAAAGTGTCAGTCACTTGACTGGTATTTTATATACACTGCACCGGCACTTTTACAAGTGCCAGTGTTAGTACTAATAATTGCCAGCAATGTATACTGGCACTTATAAAAATTGTCACTGGCAGTTATAAAAAGTGTCAGTGGTATTGTTAATAAGTGTCAGTGTAACATGTCTGGCACTTCCTAACACTAACACTAACACTTACGATACTTCCTAGTATTTATAAAAATGCCACCGCCTATATACACTGCACTGGCACTTTACAAGTGCTAGTGTTAGCACTAATAATTGTCAGTCATGTATACTGGCACTTATAAAAAGTGTCAGTGGTAGTGTTAATAAGTGTCAGTGTAACATGTCTGGCACTTCCTAACACTAACACTGGCACTTACGATACTTCCCAGTATTTATAAAAATGCCACCGCCTCATTTAAAAAACACGTTTTACCCTAAGATTAGGGTAAAACACATTTTTTGCTAGATTTTCTCTGACTTTTTAGTAAGTAGGCAAGATTTGATTTGATTTATTTTTGGCAATTATTAATGGATTGGTTTATATACACAGCCCCTATTTCCACAGCCCCGTTAAATTACCAAACTACCCCTATATATATATATATTTTTTTTTTTCAATTTCACTCTCCCTCACGTTCGCTCCCTAACCCCTCTCTCTCTCTCTCTCTCGGTTTGAAACGACGAAGAAACGAACGGTCTCTCTAACGTCTCTCTCACCGTCATCGCTCACCGTCGGCGTCGTCTTTCTCTCTCTCGCTCGCTCTGTTCTTCTCTCTCACCTCTCTCTCTCACAGTAAAAAAAAAAAAAAAAAATTCGAAATTGAAATGGTGAAACTTAAAATACCCAAGACCGCCGCCGGGACCGCCGCCGCCACAACCGCCGCCCACATCGCCGCCGGGACTAGCTCGTCTACAGCGCCTGTGAAAAAGGTAAGCAATTTTTAACCTTATTTTACATTTCTATATTCCCAAAGTACGTTGTATTTTTTGAAATTGAAATTGGTGTGTCTCGTGTAACACCACTCGAGATGCATCTCGGGTGTGTTTACACGAGACAAGACTCGTATAAACCCACCCGAGATGCATCTCGAGTGGTGTTACACGAGATGTCATCTCGTGTAAACCCACTCGAGATGCATCTCGAGTGGTGTTACACGAGATGTCATCTCGTGTAAACCCACTCGATATGCATCTCGAGTGGTGTTACACGAGATGGATCCTTCTGAATATTGTGAATTATCAGTCAGCATTGTGTTCATTTATTTAATCTACTGTAACTGTCGCTAATGTATTGTCTCTTATTTGTGTTTTTTGTAGGCACGTGATCCTATGACCGTTTCAGCTAGAAAGAGGAAGGCTGAAGAGCGTTTGGAGAGAGGAGAAAACCGGAGCAAGGCTCGGAATGACGAGGATGCCACAGCTGATGATGAGCAGGAGGATAGGGAGGAGGAGGAGGAGGATAGTGATGATGGGGAGGAGGAGAGTGATAGTGATGATGGGGAGGAGGAGAGTGATAGTGATGATGGGGAGGAGGATGGGGAGGGGCAGGAGGGGGGGGGCAGGATGATGAGGAGGAGGAGGAGGAGGTGGAGGTGGGGGTGCAGGAGGAGGAGGATGATGAGGATGATGATGTAGTAGAGCCGCCTAGACCTCTGAGACACGGGAGGAGGCGGGGTCAGGATGCGCCACCATCATGGCAGCTTCAGAGGGACCCCGGTGGTGGGCCAGAGGATGTTTCACTGATGTACGGGTTCGGTGACCACCGAGCCAGACAGATTTGGGGTGACTCTACTACTGAGGGATTGGTGACTTTCCATACGAGACTCACACATCTTGCACAGTAAGCTTAGCATTAATGTGAAATGTTTTAAATATTGAAGTTATTTATACCACACACTCTAAATATTCCATTAATTATCATCCTATGCTGCTTTTCTTGAGTACTGATAATATTTTTTGTTTCGAATGAACAGGTTCAAGCGTGATGAGCAGCCGGTTGCTGATAGAGCCTGGCTGGCCCTCGTAGATGCATCTGGCCTCCAGCATCTGCATGATTCCGTCATTCATAGGCCTAACCATGCCCTCCTAACGGCATTTTTGGAACGGTGGTCTCCTGAGACTAACTCGTTCCACATGCCGTGGGGGGAGATGACGATTACTTTACATGACAGTTTTCATATCCTGGGTATGTTTTTATAACATCGCTTCGATACTCCATTCACAATTATATAACTGTCTACATTCATCTCTTATACTAAAATGTGTTATTGCATCTTCAATTTACAGGTATCAGGATTGATGGTGGAGTTGTTCGCTATACGGATCCAGCGCCTGACGTATCTGGCATCTCTAGACACCTCCAGTTGAGCGGCACTGGTTATTTATTGAGGGATGTCAGGCGTCTATTTACTCAGCGTAGAGGCGGCATGACAGATGCCCATCGTGCGTCCGCGTATATCCTGCACCTATTGGGTTGCACGATGTTCGTGGACAAGAGCGGGGATAAGGTGCCCGCAGCCTACCTGCCCCTGTGCATGGATCTAGCCAGCCTCCCACTCTTTCCTGGGGATCAGCCACTTTGGCATATATGTACCGAGAGTTGGGGAAGGCGTCCAGATCCGGATGCAAGCAGATGGGCGGTTGTGCGGCTCTCCTAGAGGTACATCTTACTCTATTCACTATCTTTTTACTGTCTACTCCCCCCCCCTGTTATTAAATGTTGCATTTGAGTAGTATTTAATACTTTTTTACATACATCTCAGGCCTGGATATACGAGTACTTTCCGGGTTTTCGGCGAGTTACTGACCCCCATTGGCAGCAGGGGCAGCCGAGAGCCCGTAGATGGTCTCGTGATGATTCGGCTGGGAGGACGATCGATCATCTTGTGCAGTATCGCCGCATTCTTGACAGGATGGGGGCTGACAGTGTGAGTTATTCATATTAAAACTATTATACGTTTTTGTGTCGTTCCTTCCGATATTCTGTTGACTTTGCCTAACAATGTATACTCACAGGTTATTTGGACTCCTTATGGGACCGGGTCGGACGCGATACTGCCTGTTTCATACTACAGGGGTGTTATACGCTTTTGTGACATCACAGAGGCGTATATGCCTGATCGTGTGACTAGGCAGTTCGGGTACCAGCAGAGGATCCCAGACTGCCCCCCATGGCGACCGAGTTATGCGTTTTGGCAAAGGGTCAGAAGGGGTACCAGAAGCGTTACGGTGACGGAGATCAGGTTTGGCAGGAGTGGGTGGCTTTTGGCATGGCGGAGTTTAGGGCCGATGTCCGTTGGGGGCCACTATTTACTGGAGATCATCCCGTGGCTGTTCCCTTCGTGACTCCAGATTATATGTCTTGGTTTAGGGCTAGGAGTCATGTTCGGATAGCTAATCCGATACACGATCCACCCGGTGACATTCCACCTCCCCCACCTGATGTTCCACCGCAGCCTTCTGTCGCAGGGATTGCGGAGTTGCGAGCTATCATACTTCCATTTTTGTCGGATCCCAGTGCCCCCGAGCACTGGCTAGTTGGTCTTAGACGGGCCGGTGAGATTTTAGGACTTCCACCGCAGCCTTAGGATTTTATTTTATTTTTGCTTTTCATTGTATTGTAATTGACACATTTTATTCTAGTTTTTATTGACACCTCTACTAGTTTGTTAATATGATTGTATTTTTATTTTAGTTATCGTTTTAAATCCCCCTCCCGATTCAATAGTTTATTCTAACTCAATTTCCGTTTGGATTTTGAGGAAAGTGATACTAATGAAAAACACTTTAAATGTCATTTAGAGCCTAGAAAAAAAATAAAAAAAAAATAAACTAGGTGGTCGTATACCATTTTCACAACATCGGGGCATTTTCCTTAAAACCCTAAAACCCTAATAATGTCACAAATTTCTAACTCAATTTCCGTTTGGATTTTGAGGAAAGTGATACTAATGAAAAACACTTTAAATGTATGAATGTTTGAATTATATGCTTATCCTTGTTAACACTTTCATTTCGTATACAATTAGGCGATAGTATATGTGTAATGGTCTATTGATGTTTTGTGGAGATGTCCTATTTGAGAATCAAATTTCATTCCAAGTTATGTTTATTGTTGCTTTTGCTGTTGCGGTTCTAATCTCGTGTGTACTTACACGAGATGTATCTCGTGTATATGTACACGAGATGTAAGCTCTCATCTCGTGTAAGTATACACGAGACGTGCAAGGGCAGCGATGGAATTAAATGGGCTGTGTATTTACCGGGCTGTGTATATAGTTTTTGCCATTATTAATTCAAGAATATATTCATGCCAAAAAGATATGTTTAGTGATCCGTTTCTTTTTCAAATTTTAGAATTCTTTTTTGAAATTCAAATTCATATCTAACATTTGATTTTATTTGCATTTATGTATAATACTATCAGGGGTCGTTTGGTAGCCCTTCTTAAGTTGGATATGATTATTAGTCCAATAAGTTGAATGTTTGGTAGATTAAATGCTACCAGCGTACTAATCCTAACAACCCGGATAATACCCCTTATCCCCCCTTATCCACTCTTATCCCCTTCATATTTATCCCAAAAAAAGGGTTGTGTTATTAATCCCTAGGCTAATAATCGGCTTAGTATTAATACGAATTAATCATATCGGCCTACCAAACGAGCCCTGATTTTTATTTGGGAAATCATACCGCAAAAAAAATGAGTTTTCTGATTATTCATATATTATGATTAACCAAAATGTGATGAGTGACAATCTATATATATATATATATATATATATATATATATATATATAATATATTTAAAGTTGGTGAGGAGGGATAAGGGCTTGGCATTTGGATAAGTCATGGAAAAACTTGAATTTGGTGATGCCACATCAACACTATCCTCATAAATAAGTGACTTTTCATTTTTTTTCTATTAGCTAATATTATTAGCTAATAATATTAGTTACTATATATGGTAACTATTATAGTTAATTATTACTAAAAATGGTAATAGTTAACTATAGTACTTAAGTATTATAGCTAACTATTACTAATAATAGTAATAGTTAACTATAATAATAGTAATAGTTAACTATAGTACTTAACTATTATAGCTAACTATTACTAATAATTGTAAGAGTTAACTATAGTACTTAACTATTATAGCTAACTATTACTAATAATTGTAAGAGTTAACTATATTACTTATTATAGTTAACTATTACTATTATTAGTAATAGTTACTATATAGTTAAACTACTTATAGTAACTATTACTATTATTAGTACTAGTTAGCTATAATAGTTAAGTACTATAGTTAACTATTACTATTATTAGTAATAGTTACTATAATAGTTAACTACTTATAGTAACTATTACTATTATTAGTAATAATTACTATAATAGTTACTTTATATAGTAAACTAATATTATTAGCTAATACTGTTAAAAATAATAGTTGACTATTAGTAGTTAACTATCATTATAATTAAAATTTATATTTAATAATTATAATCAACTGTTAAATAAATTAAAAATTATTATTAATAGTATTAGTTAATCATATAATTACTATATATATATTAACTATTGTTATTAATAGTATTATTAGTTAATTATCATAATAGTTATTATATAAGTTAACTATTATTATTAATAGTATTAGTTAATCATTATACAATATATGTTAATATTTACTATTGATAGTACTCGCTTTGTCCGAGAGTAAGAGTCCTACTTTCTATTTTGTACGTTCCAGAGTAATAGTCTATTTCCTAAAATGAGAAATGATGAGAAATAATGAATAGAGTTTTGGAAAATTATACCCTCAACCCACTTGCAATGTTTACCAATTTTTTATTGTTTCTTTAATAAGTGTGCGCAAACAAGGTAGGACTCTTTCTCTAGGACGGAGAGAGTATTAATTAATCATAATAGTTACTATATAGGTTAATTATTACTATTAATATTATTAGTGAATAATAATAGTTATTATCTATGTTAATAAATATTATTAATAATATTAGTTAATTGTAATAGTTATTTTAATCATTACTAATAATAGTATTAGTTAAGATGATTGATACTCTATTGTTACTATAACTAGAAAAGTTATTTATTTAAGACATAATAAAATTATTATTCTACTAACACATTAATGTACATTATAAACTTTTATATTTACTAATCATAATGTGTGTATATAATATAAAATAATTCATTGAACAATAGCTAATATTATTAAGTCAATTATCTAAAAAAAATAAAAGTCAAATCATAACAATAATAATTCATCTTTATATTAAAATTTCAATTATCATAATAAATAAAAATTATTTATAACAAAATTTAAAATATTAATACAATTTTCTTAAATTTGTAAGCAAACTTTTTAATTCATATACATTATAGTTATATTATAAAAAATTATGTTACTTTATTAAATACAAACATTAAAAAACAAAATACTAAAAAAATAGTAAATTAGTTTCCCGTGCAAAGCACGGGTTACCCACTAGTTGTAATGGAAATGCAATACAAAATGCTACCATCTGAATACATTATCTTGTTATAGTGATGAGACTGAATGAGATGCAAATAAAGGGATACCAAAGAACTATATTGATGATAAGATTTTAAAAGTTTAAAAAAAAGAAGGATAAGATTTTAAAAGTTTAAAAAAAGAAGGATATGTAAGATTTTGTGAGACCCGGTGGATGCAATATTGGAGATAATTAAATTTTGTAAATTTTGAAATTTTGAAATTTACATTGAAATCTTTGCTTTGCATTGCCTTGTATAGGCCAATGAAATGATGCCACATGGATTTCCACGTGGCGCGTTGTGAGACTTGGAATTGCTTCTGCTTTAATATATTATATATGGATGGATGGATGGCCCCAACTCATACGCTATGCTTTCACAATTATGTGACAAAAATTCAAGTCAATAATTTCATTGCCCTCTATATATAGACTGTCAACCATCCCATTTTCCTAAAGTACCATAACATCGATCCCAAAATATTTTTATTCTTAACCAAAAACAATGGGGACTTCCTTAATCTTACATATCATGTTTTCTTGTACTCTAATTATATCCATTTGCATAAATTCATGTACTTCCGCTAATCTTCACGCTCCAACAATTTCCCTAATTATCATCCACACCCACCAAAAAATGATCAAAACGGAACAGAAATCACGGGTGAATATGCTTTTAAGATAGCCAATCATTACGCCAACAAAACTTTGTGTTTCATTGGTTTTGAGCTTCATCGCCGCGCTCCATATTATTGGATTCCGCAGTTACAAAAGTGCCAGACAATGTACGAAGTATAATGTCCCTCATGGATTCGGCAATGAAACAACTCGTTGTTTGTCAAAAAGACCTGTATTGCTAGCTCTTTATCAGCAAATTGTTTAATTAAACTTCGTTATTGCTCAAATGAAGTTCCCGAGGAATCGCATCATCCATTGGCTATTAAAAATGCAAGAATGCGTAGTCTCCTACAGTTAGCTCTTCAAACCAACCGTTGATTATGTTTACCCAGAAATTGTGTCACATATACTGAGTGTGTGCCTAATAAAAAAAAAAAAAAAAAGGATGATAAAACTCATTACAATTAATTTTTATATTAGAATTGGGTCTTCATCCCCTTAAAAGGCCTTGTAAGGGGTGAGGTTAGTCAATCTATATAGTCATCAATTTACTCTCCAAGTTGATGTGGGATATAAGAGGCTTCAACATTTTATTATGAGAAGATTTTCCAAATCGGTCCTTTTATGTATTTTTCAAATTCATATAAAAAACCCTGGTTTATTATTAGGAATATTATCATAGTAAAATATATGGTGTTGTTATACACACCCGTAAAATTAATGAATACACCCGTACTGTGCATCACTGTTGTACTATTTAAAATTTCTACCATATTTACGGATGTATTCATTAATTTTAACGGTGTCTATTACAACACCCTAAAATATAATGAGGAAAATTTCATATTTTCGAGAAGTTTCACCGCAAGGAAATTCTTGAGCCTTCATTTCCTTTATTTTTCTACTACTATGAAAACCGCGTTTTGTGGCTTCTACGACTTCATATCAAAGTAAAGCGTGTACATGTCCTCATTTTTT
>JAOWBW010002987.1:0-45283 GCA_026119855.1 Campanula takesimana
AAAGCATATTATAGTCTATATTTGAGTGTTTGACCTAATGTAAATCGAAATAAGCATAAATGTATTTAATAACAGCATAACTTGAGATGCACATTGTGCAATTATTTCCAACGTGTCAATTGCGATATGTCCTTTTGGCTGTCATCCTCTATCACACACCATTTTTTCTCAAGAAAACATGAGTGAACCCCATAGTTGTCAAAGGAGGACCGCCCGCCTCGCTTTTGGCTCTTGGGGTAGGTCGCCTTTTTTGTAGCTAGGCAGACGGATGTACGCCTTTCTTCACGAGGCGTTCGCCTTTTTTGCCTTTTTGATTTTTTATGTTTTCTTTTCTTTCCTTGTTTTTCATTTTCATTACTTTTGCATGACTTTAGAGCTTGATTTCTTTTCTCGATAATATTTAAGGTCTTAAGTTATTTCACTTGCTTAAACTAGTACTTGTTTGTTGAATTTGAACTTCGTAATTTTAATTTATGCGCCTTTTGTTTTAGAGTTCTTACTTTGAAGTTTTGAACTATATTAAGATACTATTATGCGTGGAATTGTGAAATTTATTTAATGTTCTATTCTTGTTCATAACATGTTTTATGCTGGTTTATGTGTTGCATGTATATAGATAGATCTTTTGCCTTTTATACTAATTTTAGTTTCTATATTTCTCCCTTTCTCGCCTTTTTTCTGCCTGCCTCTCGCCTTGCTTTTCGCCTTTTCTAAGTACATCTCGATCGCCTCTCGCCTTTCGCCATTGACAACTATGGTAAACCCCATGCGGTACCATGGTTTTTGTGACCTCCCTAAACATTTTATTACTAGGTTTTTGTGCGGATGAGCCTCCATGTGTTACTGTGATTTTAAGGATAAACTCCTTTCGTGAAGCTCACGTAACGAATAATACACTTGTATCTCTTTCGGTATTCTCGTGTTCGCTCCATTTTCTTCTTTTAAATTTTTCTTGATCTTGCATGCAAATTAGGTATCCAAGTTAAAATCAGTGAAATAAAATTCAGAGATCTCACTGGATATGGCAGGTATGATTTCTTATTTAAATTGGAGATAGTAAATTAATAAGAAAAAAATTATATATATATATATATATATATATATATTATATATAATATATATATATATATATAAATAAAAAAAAATCCCTCTCCCTTCAGAAACCCACAATTCTTACTAGGTATACAATCACTTGTGTAGAGTAGCATTTTCTCGGCTTTGGTAGGTAGTTCTTGCTCAAGGTTTTAATTATTTGGGTATCTTTAAATCAGATATACAACAGATGAGTAGCATTGACGCTAGGGCATTGAAATCAAAGGAGCTTCTTTTTATGATTTTTGGTGTGCCACTTGAATTAACAACTAACCAAAAGTTCTGGTGCTTATAAGCCCCCTCCCCCAGCGTTATAAGAGAAATAATAACCATTTACATCAAATATCAGGTAGCTGCATTCATGGGAAAGCAGAAAATGGAAATATCACCGCCAAGGACCAATGATTAAATCTCGTTAAGAGCTAAGACCAATAGGGTATGAGCACGAAAAACATCAACAATGTTAATAAATAAGAACATACGAGAATAAAATGGTATAAAAGTCACCTCTTCTGCGACCGATAGTAGACCGCAGCCAGCGGCCGAGGACAATGATTGCAGCACGTCTCATTCAGTGCTACGCGAATCATACTGTCCTGATCAGAGGTCTGATGACCTCTAGAAACCCGTTCAGGATAAACATCTGCTGCTTTAAGCATGCACTTAGCCTTGTCAAATTGGATCAAGCTATCAATAGCTTTCAAAGACGTGGCTGGCACGACCTGTTGCTCTATTCTATCTATTGAAGAAGGTGAAAACCAATCTGCTCCAAAGAAAAATCAAAACCGCATAAAAAAATCACTCACGGGGTACTAAAGACATAACTAAATCTTTTAAAATGTTTCTACCAATGTCAGTAAGGTTTAAAGCATATAATGCATTTGATTGAGTGGCAGAGCTACCATGGGGGCATGGTTTTTGGAAAATAAAAATTTGCTAGTGCAAAATTAATAAAATATTGGGGGTTTAGTGTGTTTTTTTCCTCGAAATTTGCCCTTTGGGATAAAAGCAATAATACACTAATTATTATTTTTGCCCCCATCGACTATAGAGTTCAAAATTTTGTTTTGCAATCTTTTCCCCCATTGACGAAAATTCCGCTCTGCCACTGATTTGATTCATAGCCAAACGGGAACAATGCAAGCTTAAGCACATTTACATGCCAAGAATATGAGTTCTGCATATGATTTAAATAAGTATTCGGGTTCAGCATAAGATTACACAACAGCAACTTGACTAATGGATACAGATATACAAACAAGATATTGTGTGTGTGTGTGTGTGTGTGTGTTTAATGTAAAAAGAGAAAGCAAGCAACCTGAGTGCATTGGCAACAATCGCCAGAACGGAAGGGTGGGGTCGATTGACAGGTGGAGTATGCCACCGTCCGAGGCGGCGGCAGGGAAGAGGGTGGATCGGAGGAATTATGTGGGCCATCGGCGAATTCGGATTGATTATTCTCGAGGTCATCGTCTTCATCAAGTAGGTCATCATCATCGTGGGGTTGGGATTGGGATTTGGGTTTACGGGAAGGGGTGATTTGGGTGTGTCTCTTTCGCTTGTTCATAGCTTCTGACCGCCTTTTCAAAACAAACCCACAAATTTGAAAAGATTAATACACATAATTACATGTATGCATGTGTGTAATCTATAGATGTAGAGAGAGATAGAAGGGGGAATTTTTACCTGAAGAAGAAACTGACATTGGTGAGGGTGAGGGTGAGGGTGAGGGTGAGAGTGAGAGTGAGAGTGAAGACGAAGGGGTTTATGGTGGAAATAGTCGATAATCTCTAGGTGGGGATGGTCGACAATCTCTAGGTGGAGGGCTGACGGAACAAACAAAAACGTGGATGGTGTGTAGAGAGAGAGACAATTGTGATGGCCAACTTCTTCCACATGCAACAACAACAACAACACACACACACACACACAAAAATTCGAATACCAAATTTTTTTTTTTTTTTTTTAACATAAGTTTGTCCCAAAATAAGTATTTATTTTCAATTTTTTTTTTAATAATATTCATTTTTCTTTGCAATTGACAAGTCAAAATGCCAATATGGCAAATGTAATATCTAGGGTGGCGTCTGTAATTGCGAGCCCCACCGTTTGGGTCGAACTACTGATTTCTGTGGATAGCCGACTCCTAAACGTTTGTCGTTATCATTAATAATATGTTGCTTTTGGTTTCAAAAAAAAAAAAAACAATTGAGATGGCCAACTGCTTTTTGATCCACTTAATTAAATAATCCCCAACTTCTCTGTTCTCTCCCAACCACCATCTTCTCCAAAACTCATCTCCTTCTTCTAAAATTTTCATTAAATTTTCCATCTTATTCCTTCAACTAGGAAAAACCCCGTGCTACGCACGGAAATTTGTTTACAATTTGTCGTTTATTTAGTTAGTCAAATGAAGTATATTTTATTATGATTAAGGAAAAATAATTTTTAAGTATCTCAAAAATACAATTAAAAAAGAAGACATGTAAATAATCAATTACATTGTAATTTTCTTTTTATTTTGGGGGGATAAATTAAAGAGTAAATTATTTTCTAACTTTGGATTTTAAATCAAGATTAATGTTTTTTTGTGTTTTTTCCTTTATTTGCAGGATTAGAGTTGCATCAACATAAACTTTTTAATTTATTAGTTAAACAAAATAAATTGTTTGAAGACTTTTCATTTGTTTTATGTAACAAATCAAAAATTTATTTTTTGTGACTTTACATTTCAAATTATGACTTTTCATTTATTATACCGAAGAAGTTAAAGTCACTTTATCATAATTATTTTTAATATATTAAATTTTATTGAGACTTCATATTTTAGTAACAGTTACACTTAAATCAATGCATATAATGATATATGAAAAAAATCTTAGGTACAAAATTATTTGAATGTAAAATTTCAAAAAATCATTCATTTTAGTATAAACAGAACATTCAATTTGGAATGAAGTGAGTAACTAATATGATTTACTAATATTATTAATAGTAATAGTTAATTTCTTTTTAAAAAATAGTTATTAACTTATATAATAACTATTATAATTAACTAATACTGTTAATTGTAAAAGTTAATATATATAGTAACTATTGTAATTAACTTTTTTTTTTAATCCAAGCAAACATATATACAAAAACAGAAACGTTATGTTACATGCATAGTCAATAGTAAAAGTTAACCTATATAGTAACTATTATGGTTAACTAATACTATTAATAGTAATAGTTAACTTATATAGTAACTATTAACGTTAACTAATACTATTAATAGTAATAAGTAACTTATATAACTATTATAGTTAACTAATATGAATTATAATTCATAGTAATAGTTAACTTATATAGTAACTATTATAGTTAACTAATACTATTAATAGTAATAGTTAACTTATACAATAACTATTATAGTTAAGTAATACTATTAATATGAATAGTTAACTTATACAATAACTATTAACGTTAACCTATACTATTAATAGGAATAGTTAACTTATATAGTTGATGAGACGGAATTTACACCGTTAATTCCTAGGTTTCTACGAGCTTAAAATAATAATTTTTATGTATTTTAGATAGTTTTTATGTAATTTTGGGCAATTATGTATTTTTGGGGTTTAATTGTAATTTGGGGTATATTTTAGTATTTTAATATTTTTACCCAAATTAGATATTTTATTATTCAAAAGAAACTCCAAAATGGAATTTAAATGTAAATGCCCAAGTTTAATGAAGAGAGATAGAGGGATTGAAGAATTTCACTCAGTCCTTGTGCCACAAGTACCCAATTCTTGTGCCACAAGGGCTGGCCAAAAGAATTAAATTGAGGAGAATCAAGCCCAAGTGTTGAGGAAGAAGGAGGAGAGGCGGCCCAATTCGAAGAGCCCACCAGCACAACCCATATCACCAGGCGGATGGCCCAACAAAGCAAAGCAGGCGGCCCAATCAGTCCAACTCGGAAGGCCCATTCTCTGGCCCAAAGCGGATCGGATAAAACGCACGTACCAGGTGCGCTTCTTGCGTTTCCTGGCGCGTGAACAGCAGAGCTGGCGCGTGAACTAGGCTGGACCGAGAGTGATGGCGCGTGAGTGGCGCGTGGACCGGCTGGAAATCCATATTTTTGGTTATTTTTGTTTTATTTTGAATTCTTTTTCATTCCTTATTAGTTTAGGACTTATCCTAGGATAAAAACTAAGTTTTCTTTATTGTTTTGGAGGCTACAACTTTTAGACAATAATTATGTGCCATGGTAAATTGTGATTAGGGTAAAATTAAGCAATTATCTATATGAAATAATTGTAGAAAGTGTTCTTGATTTATGTTTCTTAAATCGTTCATCAATTAATTTTGCGATCTAGACTGTGCCAGTTAGATTAATTCATTAATTAGGGTTTCTAGTGAGTGTGCCACTGCTAGTAACTAATCTGAAAGAAGAAACAGAGATTGAAATAAATCTCGGATCAAGTGAATAGAGTTAAAAGTGAATTGATGTACCGATGATAATTGATTAAAAAGGTGGGGACGGAAACAAATCTGAAGTATTCTTTAATTATTGTTTTTGCTCATATTTAGTTGAATTTATGTTCTTAGGATTTAATAATTATAATTTTCCCCCAATCTGGTCAAGTGACTGTTCGTAAATAAATAACCGTTCTTCGTGGATCGACTCTGGACTTGCCCTAGCTACATTTTAGAACCTAGTCCAGGTTTAATTTGTAGGTGTGCGATTTAGCCTATCAAATTTTGGCGCCGTTGCCGGGGAACGGTGTTTATTTGTTTACGTTCTTATTTTAATTCTTGTTCTTATTCTTTTTATTTTCTTTGTATTTTTTTTTTTTAGTTGGTTTAGTTTAATTAATTTAATTTTCTTTTTAGTTATTTTTAATTTTGTTATTTGTTTTTAGTGTGGAACCTTGTAAGGTCCACACCTGTTTTACTGACAATCTGCTTGGAAGTCTTGAATTAGTAAACAGATGCAGATCAGACATTGAGGCAGAAAACTGCCCCGAATTGGAGCGAGCAACCTCATGCAGTTCAGTTCCCCACTCTGCCTACTGGGGTTACATTTGAGTTGAAGCCGGGTTTGTTGAGCCAGTTACCGCACTTTACTGGGATGCCCGGTGAGAACCCGAATCAACATATATCCCAGTTTGTGCAGATTTGCCAGAGCATGAAGCCAGCAGCACTTCCGATTGAGCATCTCCTCCTTAGAGCGTTTTCTTTCACTCTGAAAGATTATGCTAGTGCATGGTATTACCATCTGCCGCCTAACAGCATTACCACATGGCAGCAGATGAAGGAGGTGTTTCTTGATGAGTTTTTTCCTCCAGATCAGATCAACGTGATGAAGCGGGACATTAGCAACATGGAGAAGAAGGTAGATGAGACGCTATATGATTATTATAACAGGTTCCATAAGTTGTGCAGAAGTTGCCCGTATCATGGATTTGATGAGGATCAGTTGATAGTATATTTCTATGGGGCTTTGACAGTCATGGATAAGCGGTTGGTGGATTCTTGCTGTGGGGGCAGTATTCTGAACAAGACAACTGAGGAGGCAAAAAATATTATTGATGAGTTGGCTAAGGGCACTCGGACACATGGCAGGAGGTCGAGTTTCAGACAGGTCAGTGCTGCGAATTCTAGTGGAGGTGTGACAAATAAGCTTGAAACAGATGTTGAGGACCTTAAGGGGATGATGAGACAATTGTTGATGGGTCCACCACAGAGTCAGCAGTATCAGACTAATCAGTATAATCAGTACAGACCACCATATGGGCAGCGGCAGCAGTATCAGAGTACCCCTCCGAGACAGTCTACAGATGTCATGATTCATTCCTTAGCACAGTCAGTGAGTATGATGAATGGTAATTTACAACAATATCAACAGATGACTGATGCGAGTATTGGTAATCTAGAGAGACAAATGGGGCAAATAGCTGATGCGGTTGGGAGACTAGAGGCTAAAGAGGCAGAGAAGGTACATTCTAGATCAGAACCGAACCCTAAGCAGAGTGCATGTGCCATGACTTTGCGCAGTGGTAAGGAGATTGGGAAGGAAGTTGTACCGGAGGAGCCAGTGACTGAGGTTGAGGAGGTTGTGCCTACTGAGAAAATTCCGGAGGAGGAGAAGAAAGCTACACCAGAGCCCACAGTTTTTGAGCCGGATGTTCCATTTCCTGAGGCATGGAAAAATCGCGAGAACATGAGCCTGACAAGGCTATCTTTGACACTTTCAAGAGGATTGAGGTAAACATCCCATTTTTAGACTTGTTGCAGACTGTCCCGAGATATGCCAAATTCCTTAAAGCGCTGTGTACATTGAAGAGGGATCAGAAGGCGAGGAGTCAGAAAAAGGTGAAGATGAAAGAGCATGTGTCTGCAGTCTATCATGAGAAGATGCCCAAGAAGTGTAGTGATCCGGGTATGTTCGTTATTCCTGTGTCTTTGGGTGATAATTCTGAGCATATGGCCATGCTTGACTTGGGTGCTTCAATCAATGTCATGCCTTATGCATTGTTTGAAAAACTCAAGTTGGGACCCTTACAGGATACACGGGTTGTTATTCAGTTGGCGGATAGGTCGAATGCATACCCTAAGGGGAAGGTTGAGGATGTGCTTGTTCGGGTTGGTAAGTTTATATTTCCTGCGGATTTTTATGTTTTGGAGATGGATACGGATCCTAAGGCTCCCATTCTGTTGGGGAGACCATTTATGTCTACAGCTCATACTAAACTAGATGTGTCTAATGGTTCATTGACTATGGAGTTTGATGGGGATTTAATGGAGTTCAATATTTTTGACTCCAAGAAAGACCCTGAGGATGTTCGTGGTTTATGTTTCATGGATACAGTTGAGCCAAAGTAGAGGACGTGTCCACTATTTGCAGTGGGGATGATGATATAAAGATTGGTTTGGAGATTCCTGCGGTAAAACATGGACCAAGAAAGGTGAAGAATCTTCCTGAGCACCGAAAGCATGCATTTGGAGGTGAGGAAGAAGTGATGATGGCTAGTGGTTCGATTGAGAAGAAAGGAGGTTTGAGCACGATGAACAAAAAGACGAAGGGATTCATGGAAACAATTCGAGCTCAAACGGGGTGGAGTGTGCACTAATGAGGTACCATTTATTCCCTTACGTTTAAACTGTCCTTATTTTTTATTCACTTTTACACACTGAGGACACTGTGTAGTTTAAGCGTGGGGAAGGATTTGTAGTTGTATAGTATACATTTTTCATTCTTTTTCATTCTAGATAGTTAGTTCAAAAAAAAAAAAAAAAAACGCACAAGAAAAGAAGCCCGCTAGATTGAAAACCCGAAAGGGCAGTCTAGGCAAAAACCAGGGTGTGCATAAAAAAAAAAAAAAAAAAAATGAGTGGCTAAGTGAAAACCCGAAAGGGCGCTTAGGCAAAAGGTGAGGTTTGAGTAATAAAAGATCTTTCATCCACCGGAGAGAAGACATAAGGGAGGTTTGGAGTTTCGGGTAGGTTATACACTATTGGAGTAGGAGGTTCGGATAGTGGAGTTTAGGTTAGAAATCCTCGTTCTTTTCTAGAGATATAAGGGGGTGTTGGTGTTTTGTTACGAGGTAAGTCTTGTGCTTAATTATATAAATCTTGCATAAACTTTGTTTTTATGAGGGAGATTGTAGTGTGAGATAAGCGTGGGGAAATTAGGACATTTTTAGTTCCCCTTGGCTTTTGAGTGGATTTTTAGTTTGGATACCGTTTATTATGGTGTTGGTATCAAACTAATATCATTTTTATTATTTCTTTGAGGAGTTATAAGGAGACGGAGTTTCTACACTTCGATTTTATTTATTGATGTTTGATTGGTGGTTTAGAGGAGACTAGGAATCATTTTTCTCCATGCTACGCTATTAGACCGGTGTTTAGAGGGGAGTTAGGATTTTACTCAGGGACGAGTAAAGGTCTAAGCGTGGGGGAATTTGATGAGACGGAATTTACACCGTTAATTCCTAGGTTTCTACGAGCTTAAATGATAATTTTTATGTATTTTAGATAGTTTTTATGTAATTTTGGGCAATTATGTATTTTTGGGGTTTAATTGTAATTTGGGGTATATTTTAGTATTTTAATATTTTTACCCAAATTAGATATTTTATTATTCAAAAGAAACTCCAAAATGGAATTTAAATGTAAATGCCCAATTTTAATGAAGAGAGATAGAGGGATTGAAGAATTTCACTCAGTCCTTGTGCCACAAGTACCCAATTCTTGTGCCACAAGGGCTGGCCAAAAGAATTAAATTGAGGAGAATCAAACCCAAGTGTTGAGGAAGAAGGAGGAGAGGCGGCCCAATTCGAAGAGCCCACCAGCACAACCCATATCACCAGGCGGATGGCCCAACAAAGCAAAGCAGGCGGCCCAATCAGTCCAACTCGGAAGGCCCATTCTTTGGCCCAAAGCGGATCGGATAAAACGCACGTACCAGGTGCGCTTCTTGCGTTTCCTGGCGCGTGAATAGCAGAGCTGGCGCGTGAACTAGGCTGGACCGAGAATGATGGCGCGTGGACCGGCTGGAAATCCATATTTTTGGTTATTTTTGTTTTATTTTTAATTCTTTTTCATTCCTTATTAGTTTAGGACTTATCCTAGGTATAAAAACTAAGTTTTCTTTATTGTTTTGGAGGCTACAACTTTTAGACAATAATTTTAGATCTAGGTTTTTACTTTCTTCCATGGAGAACTAAAAACTCAACTTTGGGTTTGAATCTTGAACCATCTTTATATCAATTTGAGGTAATTTTCTTTTCACAATTTGATTTCTATTCATAATTTTACTTGTTCTTAATTTTAGATCCGTTGCTAGGGTTTATAAACCTGATCAATTTATTTATCTTTGTGATTGGATCTTTGCTAGAATTCTCTTTTCTGTGCCAGAATTAGGGTTTTCACCGTAGCAATTTCATGATTTATGCATGTGCCATGGTAAATTGTGATTAGGGTAAAATTAAGCAATTATCTATATGAAATAATTGTAGAAAGTGTTCTTGATTTATGTTTCTTAAATCGTTCATCAATTAATTTTGCGATCTAGACTGTGCCAGTTAGATTAATTCATTAATTAGGGTTTCTAGTGAGTGTGCCACTTCTAGTAACTAATCTGAAAGAAGAAACAGAGATTGAAATAAATCTCGGATCAAGTGAATAGAGTTAAAAGTGAATTGATGTACCGATGATAATTGATTAAAAAGGTGGGGACGGAAACAAATCTGAAGTATTCTTTAATTATTGTTTTTGCTCATATTTAGTTGAATTTATGTTCTTAGGATTTAATAATTATAATTTTCCCCCAATCTGGTCAAGTGACTGTTCGTAAATAAATAACCGTTCTTCGTGGATCGACTCTGGACTTTCCCTAGCTACATTTTTAGAACCTAGTCCAGGTTTAATTTGTAGGTGTGCGATTTAGCCTATCAATAGTAACTATTAACATTAACTAATACTATTAATAGTAATTGTTAAACTTATATAGTAACTATTATAGTTAACTAATACTATTCATAGTAATGGTTAACTTATATATATAGCAACCATTATAGTTAACTAATACTATTCATAGTAATGGTTAACTTATATAGTAACTATTATAGTTAACTAATACTATTAATAGTAATAGTTAACTTATATATTAACTATTATAGTTAACTAATACTATTAATAGTAATAGTTAACCTATATAATAACTAGTAGTATTAACTAATATTATTAGCTAATAATAAGAATATCAAGAGCCACTCTTAATTAAGAATGATGATGATGTGGCTTCACCAAAAACAAGTATTAGCCAAAACATGTCCACGTGGCGAATCCGTAGCCCTCCACCTCGACTTTTAATATATATAGATTTCCATTGAAGTCTTCATCATTTCTTGAAGAAAACTTCATCTCCTTCTTCTGGTTCACAATAACACAATTGTTTGTAATTTCAATATAGAAATTATAAACAATTGTGTTGTTGTTTTCTATTGTACATTATATATTAAATAATAAGCATCTCTCCTAAGTGAGAGCCGTTGTATTCTCTCCTCAGTGAGAGCCGTTGTATTCTCTCCTTTGTGAGAGCCTATGTTGGTCTTGTTTGTTTGTTCGTTTATTGTATTTTTCTTTTAAAAATTGCGACGATTTCTAGTATTTTCTCACAATGAAGTGAGTTCTGATGTTCTAACTACACAAGGATTGTTCGGAAATTTTGAGATGCTTGGTAGGCGTTTTCTCGCCAACCCGGATTCTGCATGTCCCGTGCTAAGCGCAACATTTTACCCGATGGAGGATTTCGTAAATGCCAGATTGAGGCAGTCTCCAAGTTTCGTTTGGAAATGAATCTGTACGTCTCAAGGTTTAGATATCAAATATAATTCTTGTAAGTTACGAAATAGAACTACTATTGTAATTCTGAATGAGCCTCGTCATCTCTTTTTTCATTGTGAATGAATGAATTAACGTTTGCCTTAAAAAAAAAAACAATTGAGATGGCCAACTTCCCTCTGTCCTTCCTTAAATAAATGAGTGTTTATTTCAAAAAAAACTTTGTCCCAAAATAAGTGTCTTTTTTTTAACATAACTTTGTCCTTAAATGTTTTTTTTCGAATTTTTTTTCACCGGTCTCTTTGTACGTGCAAAACTAAATGTTTGAAAAAGAGATTACAAGATTATATATGAATCATTATCACCAAATTGTACAAAGAGTTGAGATTTTCAGATGTCCCTTAAAATAAAATTTGGACACCCATTTAAGGACAGAGGTAGTAACTTATTTGAGGCAAATTTCCCTATCGCCCTCAGCCTCGGTTAATAATAATGTTTTAAAGAAGAGTAATTTGATAGTTGGCTTTGAGAGCTAAATTGTAAGAGTTTGGCAAACCAAAAAAAATTAAAAAATTGAGATAGCTTTGAGAGTCATTTTCCAAACCTAATTTGATGTTTTAGAGATAGCTCTCACACTATTTTTTTGCTAATACATAAAAATTAAAAGGAGACTGAGAGATGGAGAGAGAGAGAAAAATGATTTGCTAACAATTTAGACGTAGTTACTAGATTTGAACTCAAAAGTAAATCATCACTATCAAAAATTATTGATTGTGGATATCTTTTGTATAAAAAATAAATAAAGGATAAGTTATAAACATTTGGATATTAAATAGCATGTTTTGTTTCCACCAATTAGGAAACATAATTCAAAATAAAACAAAAAAAGTACATCAGAACAAAGGTCCATCCCGTGTTTGGTTTCGTTGTTGAAGAAATCAATAATAGTCTCCCATTTGTTTATTAAAGAGAGACGAAGATGATAAACGTTGGAGAAGAGCCGCAAGAGACGAAGGCAAGGGAAGAAGAGAAATAGGGTGATAGAGACAAAGGGTCCAGGCGGTGCGGTGATGTAGAGCAATTGGTTCCGGCAAGGATATGATCGAAGAGATCGAATTGGCAATAAGTTGTTAGATATATGGCCGACATTGGCTGAAGAGCGTATCACAAAAAAGAACGAGTATGGGATTTTCGGTAAGGTTGGGGATCTTGGAGGATAGTGGTTGTCGGGAAACTAGGGGAAGGACGTCGGATTGGTAAGGGAATAGAGGAGACGGTAGGCAGTGACAATAACAATGGACAATGATATGGGTAAAGTTCAAAGAAGAGAGAGTGTGAAGAGACGGGTAGACAAAGATATATATAAGGGAGAAATGTGTTGGGGAATTGAGGAGATATCCACATCCACTAGCCCATACTAGCAGTCATCAACATGGAGAATATAATCAACACATGATAATATAATATGAAAGAACAAGAACACCATGATTTGTTAACCCGGTTTATCACCCCTATGTGGCTACATCCGGAGGCCCCAAGCCAGGATATTACTATAATAATATGTTGATTGTTACAATTTACATATGCACTCACTCAGATCTAGTCTAGCAACTCTCTATGGATAACCCTCTTCTACATATTATTATCTCTCCCCATGAACACACAAATAATATGACTATGGCCGGGTTGTAGGATCGCCCCCCATGGCTCTCCTAGGCCTCCGGCCCCCTCCTACACACTATTTTGTGTTCTCTCTTGATATCCTATCTCTATCCTTTTGGCTACACAATATTCTGGATGAAATCATGCTTATATAGGTGTACAAGGAAGTCCTAAGTCTATTTGGAAGAGATACAATCAAAATAGGAAACAAATCAGCAAATCAGATCTGGCACCAGGCGCCCACCTGGTAGGGACCAGGCGCCCGCCTGGATTCTCTTCCCAGGATCGGCCCCTTTCTGCCAAGGTCAGGCGCCCGCCTGGTATGGCCCAGGCGCCCGCCGCCTGCTTTGCCGTGCAGTCTTCCACCTCCTTTTCGAACTCCTCTTCGACTCTTCCACCCCCTTTGACTTAGACTCCTTTTTCCCTTTGGTTTCCCCTTATGTTAAGGATCCAATCCCAACAATCTCCCACCTGGAGACTAAACCCATAAGCATAGTCATCATCCTGTCAAGCTCCCACCACGAAGATGACCTCCTTTGAATATTGTAACACCGTGCACTAAGCTTCTCCATTGTGTTGATGATAAGCCTCCACGCTCAACTATTACACCATGTTGAGCCTCCACGCTCCTCCACCATGAGCCTCCACGCCCAATTAATAAGGCGAGTTGAAACCATGCGACGCTTCAACCTCTCCGTGTTAGATTCTTCTTGCCTCCTCAAATCAACTTCTACCTTGATTTTTTTGTAAGACTAACTTTGCCTTTTCCCTCCTAGATCCTCTCCCCTTGCAATGCTTCCCATAAAACTCGGACACACCTTGCTTCTTGCATTGTCTTCTTGTGGTCTTATCTCGCTCTCTGTTAGGTACTTGTGACTGTCTCCTTGCTGATCAGCTACACATTGTCACCTCTCTACCCTAACACATCGTTTGTTGATGTCTATCCCTTTTACACCAATAGGCCGGTCTTTACGCCTCTTGCTCCCACCCGTAATGAATTTGATGTTGTCGGTAGAGTACAACATCCTCCTAACCCCCATCCATCATTTTCGAGAATTCCTCCTCTTCTCACGTAGTCTAACCGGCTTATACCACTCACCTTTGCAGCGTCGGTTGCTTACGCAAGTTCCTGATGCATTCCTCTCTTTCATATTTTTCTCCAACCACCTTGACTGCCCCAAGATCCTTTTAACACCTCCTGATCCATCTTGATCTCTGCATCTTCAAATTCCACCTCGAATTTCTGCAGATCTCATAAGAAACAAACGAACTTTTCGGACTTTCTGATCTTCCGCACGATCATTAACCTATTTGGCACGTGTCTTGCTTCAACCATAAACCCTAGAAGCTCTCAGATCCCTGCACGTCTTCCACACAAAGAATCTGCTCTGCACGAAATCTGAACGTGCGCTCCACCAAGCCTGCACATGCATTGCACGAATTCTACACATGCGCTGCACGAAAATCTGCACATGCGCTGCACGAAAATCTGTTGTCAACTGACAACACAAGTGGTCAGACAACTGTAGATACGCGTTCAGATTCTGAAACCGAGGAAGATCATATAAGCAGAAGAAATGATGTCTCATCCAGGATATAAGGAGATCATCCTACTTCCCAGGTCATTGGGGAAGTGGATGAAAGAATGAAGACAAGAGGAAAAATGATCAATTACCATGACTTAGCAGGTTTGTTGTGTGTGAAGTCCGCATACCATCAGGTAAGTTCTTGTTGTTTTGTGGCTAACTTTGAGCCTAAAAATGTTGTGGAAGCCTTGAAAGATGAAAATTGGATTAATGTCATGCAAGAGGAATTGATTCAATTTGAAAAGAATGACGTTTGGTTCTTAGTTCCTAGACCCTCTAACATTAATGTAATTGGGGCTAAGTGGATCTTTAAGAACAAATATGATGAACAAGGCAATATAACAAGGAACAAAGCACGTCTGGTGGCTCAGGGTTACACTCAATTAGAGGGTATGGACTTTGATGAAACCTTTGCCCCGGTAGCCCGCATTGAGTCTATCAGACTGCTTTTAGCAATTGCTGATCACTCTACACCAAATGGATGTAAAGAGTGCGTTCCTAAATGGTATTTTAAATGAGGAAGCATTTGTTGAACAACCTAAGGGGTTCGAAGACCCCCATAAGCCTAATCATGTGTATACATTAAAAAAGGCGCTATATGGTCTAAAACAAGCCCCCCGTGCTTGGTATGGAAGACTAATTGAGCACCTAGTTCATCTTGGTTTTAAAAGAGGGGAGGTTGATAAAACCTTGTTCATTCTTAGGAACAAGAAGGGTATACTTGTGGCTCAGATTTATGTGGATGACATAGTCTTTGGTTCTACGTGTAAAAGCATGCTTGATACTTTTGTAGCAAGTATGACATCCACATTCGAGATGAGTATGATTGGGGAATTGAAATTCTTTCTCGGACTTCAAATTGAACAGTCTAAAGAGGGAATGTCAATTTCACAATCCAAGTATGCTAAGAATTTGGTTAAAAAATTTGGTCTTGAGAATGCCTCTCACTTGAAAACTCCCATGGGCTCATCCCAAAAATTGTTTAAAGATGAGGATGGTGAGAGTGTCGATCACACTCTCTATTGAAGCATGATAGGAAGCTTGCTGTACCTTACGGCAAGTAGGCCTGACATAATGTTTAGTGTCTGTCTTTGTGCTAGGTATCAAGCTGACCCCAAGGTATCCCACTTGACTGCTGTTAAGAAATAATTAAATATGTCGGTGGTACCATAAATTTGGGGTTAAGCTACACAAAGGACACTAACACAAATCTTGTGGGGTTTAGTGATTCAGATTAGGCTGGGAATAGTGATGATAGAAAAAGCACCACGGGCGGGTGTTTTTATCTTGGGAATACTCTTGTGTCTTGGTTTAGTAGGAAACAAAATTGTGTTTCCTTATCAACTGCAGAATCTGAATACGTAGCAGTTGGTAGTTGTTGTACCCAGTTGTTGTGGATGAACCAAATGATAAAGTATTATGGTCTTACAAGTGAAACATTGACTGTATTCTATGATAGTTTGAGTGCCCAAAATATTGCTAAGAATCCGGTACAACATTCCCGAACAAAGCACATTGACATAAGACACCATTTCATTAGGGATCTCGTTGAACAAAGAACCATCACTCTTGAACATGTAAGTACAACGGATCAACTTGCTGATGTATTTACAAAGGCTTGGGATTTTGAGAGATTTTCTTCCCTTAAGAAATCTCTCGGACTGTGTGATACCAGTTGACTGCACAAGTGTGCAGACAACTGACTGCACAACTGTATAATTGTATATTAGTACACGAAAAAAATGGAAAATATGGTCTATCACAAAATATGGAAAAGATTTGTTTTTTAAAATCACAATCCTAGTGCATTTTTGAAATCGAATGGGTGTCCTACACTAAGAATTCACACAATTTTCTCCCTCTTTAAGTTTCCCATGTTTCTAGGCTAATCAATATACTCCCTTGATGTGTGAAGTTGTCAAATCTTATTCCCCCTCATCTCTTCCCTCAACCGTCTCCTTCCCCCTTTCTTTCTCTTTCTCAGTTTTTTTTTGTTCTAGATAATTGTTTTTTCTCTCTAAAATTGCAGACATTCATGGCGTCTTCCTCCTCAACTCCGGCAATCTCCTCTTGTAAGGCTCAAGTCGCCGACCTGATTAAAGGGCCGCAGTTCGTTCCCGAAGTTGATCCTTCATTTCTGGGCTTATCTGAACATACCATTGATGTTGACGATCCATCACAACTCACCGCCTTGAATGCAATCAGACGGCCCATGGCTCCTGGGTCCCGCCGCTCCACTCGACTCCATGATCTGGGTACAGGGGCTTCCTCCGGCTCTTTCAAACCCGATGTTGTCCAAGCCACCATGAAAGCCAAGAAGCCCATATCTCCGCCTAAGCGACGCCAATTGATTCTCCGTGATGAGTCGGAAGAAGATGAACAGTCTCCCTCTCCAACACCGGCGACTGTGTCTCACTCCGACGACCTGCCCCTGGCGACTTAAATTCCGGCGAAGATGAAGAAAGCTACTACTGTCACTCCGGCCCATGTTAGGGCCTCTACAAAACTCCTAAGGGCTCGGACTAGGAGTGCTAAAAGGAAATCTCTAGAAACTTCATTGGGGAAGAAGGGTCCTCTTCTCAATATAACAACTCCAGCGACAAATAGATTAATCATATTAATCAAGCAACTTGAAAACCTTGTTCATAATCATACTATATCAAATATATAATTGTTTCACCAAAAAATTCACATAAATCCTTTATTCTAAATTCTATCATGCTAGATCATATAATCAAATCATATATCAAACATGATAATATTAAAAATAACCATACATGAACGGGGCTCTGATACCACTGTTGGGTTTTGAGGCAACATGCACAGCGGAAGAAAGAAATATACAATCAACAAAACCCTAAGCCCCAAGATCCATTCATGATGATTAAATTAATAGCAAGATGAATTTAGAATACTAACCGTTGTAGAGCGTTTAAATTTTTCGGATCTTCAAATCTTCAAGTCTTCAAGCTTTAGATTTGATCTCCTCGTTCTTCGCGTTCATTGGATTACAATCACAGGAACACGAACTTGAGATGATAAAGAAAGCATCCTCTATGTGTATCCACACGCGAATGAATATCTAGAACCATTCTAGATCTAGATTGCTAGACCCATTAGAAAACACGCTTTTCTAATCTTCAAAGGCTATTTGAATTTATTGGTGTTCTTGAGCTTTTGATTCTCAATCTAAACTCAAGAATGTGTTTCTCAAACACATGGAGGCTACCAATAATGATACAATATCAACTCTTACTGATTAGGGTTAAGAGAAGGGTGTTTTTACTCATTAGTCCTAAACCCTTTAGGAGAAATAGGTCAAAACCCGTCAAAACACGAAATCAGAAATCTGGGCCTGAACAGGGCCTGCTCGGCCGAGTCCTTTAAGGTGATCGGCCGAGCACCACTGTTCCAGACCCTTCTATTTCTCTTGCTCGCCGAGTCATATGATGTGCTCGGCCGAGATCCACCAGAAACAAGATTTTAGCCTTTCAAACAATTCGTTCTTTTGTGTGTGACCCCATAGGATTATATTAAGTTGGTAATGAGTCCAACCAAGGTCAAACTCATAAATCATGAGCGGACTCTAGCAAGCCATCATGATTACCCAATTAATATAACTTAACGACGCTCGTTCATCCTTATAGAACATATCACAATCCTTTTGTCACGCGATATCATATTGGACATAAGTCATGGTCCACGTCAACTTATGTTGTCCAATGCTTTCTTGATCCCGAGTAGATTGATATGAGCAAATGACATTGAACACTTCAATTCATTTTGGTATGGCCATACACTATCATCAATCTCACTCATCGAAAGGCCAAGCAGATATCTCTCTTGAGAGAGGGACAAATCCCATCTTGACTTATCATTCTTCCCTACTTGAATCCGATTATGCCAATCGTAGTCTTTATAACCACTCGGTTAGGGATAGCGTTTGAGTACGTCAAACATAATGTTCATCATGTGGAAGACTATGATAATCTCAGGTCTAAGGATAAATAATATAACTATTATGAGATTTAATTATGACATCTGACCATGACATAAATCTCATAGGTGGGTCAAGTCCAGTTCTTGTTCTCCAACAAGTACCCATAAGTTTAATTTGTATCACATACACATGATCATCATATGATCATCGATTAAACTTATACTAGTCCTTCATAAGTACTAATAACTACTAGGGACGGGGATTATTATAATAAACATGTAAAACATATAATAGTCCAGGGTTGTTATCTCCATAACAAATGAGAACATGATGCAACGTAAGGCCTTTCTCAAGGGCCTAGGGCATAATCTCCAACAAGGTTTTCTTCTTCTCCTTCTTTGAATAATCTGCACAACACAAATATCTTGAATCAATTTCTTCCCCCAAAATTGAAGAGTCCGATTTTACCCTATAGTGCCCGACTCGTGTCCCGTGTCGTGTCGTGTTGACACGGGTACTCCGACCTATTTTGACAAGTGATAAAGTCTGAAGTTCCATCCCAAAACAAATTAGCAATGGGAGGAGTGGCCCTGGATCTTTATATGGTCATTACTTGGCTTGTTAATTCCCAATGTAGGATAATTACTCCAACACGCCCCTCACGCGTAGACGAACTTTAGGCTACGCGTGAACATATAATTGGGTGACGTGGGGATAGATCATCGTGGGCCGAACTTTGGGCTCGCACGTGTAAAGGGTCAGCTCTGATACCATGATAAAGTCTGAGGTTCCATTCCAAAACCAATTGGCAATGGGAGGAGTGGCCCTGGATCTTTATATGGTCATTACTTGGCTTGTTAATTCCCAATGTGGGATAATTACTCCAACAACAAGTCCGAGCATCACAGAGAAAGAGTAATTGTTGTGAGCATGAAAAGTAAGTATGAGAGAGAAAGTGGGTAGGGAGTTTTTGTTGTGAGAATGACAAGTGGGTCCCATTGTCCATTTTAGGTAATAAAGTAAAGTAAGAACCTTAGATTGGGATATACAAAAAAGGAAAGTAAGAACCTTAAAGCGGGACAGAGGGAGTACTAATCAGTGTGTGTCACCGTTTATTTTTCAAAAATAATAAACACCAATATTTATTTGAGGCAAAAAAAAAATTGAAAAAGCTTTAATAGTCATTTTCCAAGTAGAGGTGCATCTTGTGTTTGGTTTCGTTATAGAAGAAATCCATAATAATCTCCCACTTGTTTATTCAAGAGAGACGAATGCGATACTTCACTGAAGAATATATGCATGAGACGAAGGAAAGAGAATGAGGGTGTTGGAGACACGGGGTCTATGAGGTGCAGTAATGTTGAGCAATTGGTTCCGGCAAGGATATGGTTGAAGAGGTAGGTTGGCACTAGGCTGTTAGATCTAGGGCCGACATAGGTTGAAGAGCATTTTACGAAAATTGGCATCATTCCCCACCGTGTTTCATATAAATCTTCACTGACCACCGACTTCGTCAACTCAACTATGGGAAGATCACCTGAACTATGGGAAGAGTGTGGGAGAGAAGGAGGGTTTTTGGGGGGTGGGAATCTGGAAAGAGTTGATTTGGCGTGTTTCGGGGGAGAAGGGTTGTAGCAGTAGTTTTTTTTCCCCTTATTTTCCATTGACTTAACAAATTGCAAACATGAGTTAACAAACTATAACACAATTAATCATGTGACTAACTTTTGTTAGGTTTTTAGTGAATTTTGTAAAGAAGTGAGCACATTTTAAATACATTAATAGTTTCGAGCGGATATTTTCAAAAAATGAATTCCGGTTAGAACATTTTGAATTGGGCAAAAGTTCTACAACAAAAAATGGTTTTTGCCTAATGACTTGTATGTGAGATAGTTGATGTGAGTATGACGCGTGAGTCTCACTAATTAAAAAAAATATTAAATAAATCTAGTTTTGAGTTTTGCAATTTCTAATTGGATACCTAAAATGGCAAAAAGAATTAAAATGGCAAAAAACTTTAGGTAAATTTCGAAATTTGATTTGAGACTGAGGGAGCATGTTTTAATACTTACTCCCTCTGTTTCAAAATATCTGTCGCTTTAGACTTTTTCACACATATTAAGATATGTAATTAATGCATGTTAAGAATACCCATTTGCCCCTAAATAATTTAACTTTTTAGGTGATTAAATGCTTGCATGAGAGATACTTTCACCATCATTAATAAGGGTATAACTGAGACAAAAGAGTAAAAGTGCATTGATAATAGTAAAGCGACATATATTTTGAAACAATTTTTTACTCCTAAAGCGACAGATAATTTGAAACAGGGGGAGTACGTTGCTAAAAGTGCTTAAAGTCAACTTTCACGAATTTTTGTTTTAGGAAAAATGAACATTCATTCATAATCATAGAAAGAGGAAGAATTTGAAAGAAAATGAAATTAATGGCTATGAAGAAGTACCTAACTGGGGAAGGACACAACAAATTGGTGTCAACGTTTTGCTGATAAATCATAGATATTCCCTTAGAGGGAAAACTTAACCCTAATTTCCTAACCAATTCATTATCTATACATCAAACCTGGCTACCTTTCTACCATCCTATTTCAGAAACCTTATCCTCACTATAATCACTATTTAATCCCCGAAAGGTGATACAATTTTTTTTTTTAAATAAATAATAAAAAAAAAATTGTTGAGCTAACGCATCAACACTTTCTTCCATTTTCCCTAAGGACTTCACTTACTTTGATCAATCGCAACCTGACCTACCTACTAGTATTTGAGACGGGTCTCAACATTGTAAGAGGCAGCCTCGGTCTGAGTCTGTGCCCATACATAGCCTGCTGCTGCTGCTGTTGCTGTGACATATACCCGCCACCCATAAATGGTTGTGAAGAAGAGGAGCTAGGGCCCACCTGTTGCCTAGCTTCAGGATTACCATTGGTGACAGCTGGACCAATCCCTGCAAGTCCAGGAGGTCGACTGACCCCACCAGGTCCGAACTGGGTGTTGACATCATGTGGGCCCGCTCAGCTGCAATCCCCTGCCTAGGTCTTTCCGCTTGTTCACACTCCTTCATTAACAAGTTTCCACTTCCGCAAACTGCTTAAGCTCCAGCTCTAACATCTTCAACTGTAGGGTTAAAATGTTAAACGCAGCACCAGAAAATGAATACACTAGGGAAACAAAACAAGAAAAAGTTCCTTAAAGGTTACTAATGATTATGGGAGTGGCATGATTGATCAAAAACACCATTTATAATACAAATGACCGACCATAAAGAAAGTCTCATTTGAATTTTGATGGTCAACACAAGATACTACCTCCATCCCAAAAGATAGTCTCATATGACTTTTGATGGTCAACACAAGCGATTTGACCAAACATTACTGTCAATCTAATCATTAAAATGATTTATCAATTAACAACATTTAGAAATTCAATAAGATGATTAGATTGCCATTAATATTTTGGAGCAGATACTAATAACACTAGTCTCCAAGCTGTTGTATCACCAAGAACTTCTGATTTTTATAGTTCAAACAATTTTCAAAAGAGTACCGACTACCAAGTTAAGCAACAACAGTACCTGATGATTTATGATATTTGCAGATAGTCTTTGAATTTCACGTTCTTCATGATCTGCAAACAGCTTCGCCTTCATTGTAGCAGCAGACAAACCAGCTCTTGCTGCTTTTTGCACTCTTTCACAAGATAAAGGGGAATCATCTTGACCCACTTCTTCTGCAAATTATTTTCCAACATGTAATTAGAAGTAAGAAAACAATAACAATTAACAAACCACCATATTAGTAGCTAACCCTTTTGCTGAACTGAGTTTGTAATATCCGCACTAGGACCCTGTTCCTTGGAATTCCTACTTACATAATTCATCCTTCAAAACAGAAAAATCTTACAAATCAAACCAAATAGTCTGGAATAACAAAAAATGATTAATCAATATTATAAAAGGAACTCCCTCCGTCCCAAAATTAATGTCTGAAAAAATCTCAAATTTACTCTGGATCAAGAGTTAATTCAAAAGGTTTTCGTTCATTTCGGGACGGAGGTAGTATAATAATTCATAATCTGCAGGAGAAGAGGGCAACGACAAGAGAGAGAGAGAGATACCTATTACCAGATGCAGAACCATTAATCATCCCCAGTTTTCCTAAATCAGCTGCGCAATCACCAATAGACAATGTTGCCAAGGATGCATGAGCACCAGCTGCAGCAACGCGTGGACCCACTGCAGAGGCCAGAAATGCAACCTAAAAATTCAAAAGCAGAGTTTGTATAAGACAGATCAGAGCAATCGGAAAATCAATCCTGGAAGCCATGTTAAAAAGTTTGAATAGTCAAATGTGAAGATCCTTCGAGACGGAGGGAGTATAGAAAGAAATAATTATAACTTAGAAAGAAAATAACATCCTTAAGATAAACTGTCAGACAAGCTATTCCAGGGTGCAATATAATTATTTAAGGTGGTCATTAAGCAAGACTAATTTAACTCCCTATCAATAGTGAGTGGTTTTATATTCAGATATCATCGTTTAGGATTTGCTATGGCATCCTAAGATGGGGTCTTTATAGCTTGTTGAAATTACCAAATACTCCCTCCGTCCCAAAATGATCTTCACTTTTACCATTTCTCATTGTCCCAAAAAGTTATTCCCATTTCTACAATATGGGCTTAAAAGAGCATAAACAAAACATGGCTAGTGAAGCAAGTGTTCATATTTAGTTTGAATAGTCAAATGAGAAGATCATTTTGGGACGGAGGGAGTATCAAGTAATTGTCATAGGGTTAATTGCACTTTAGACGCTGAAGTACCATACCACCCTTCCAAGCGAACCCTGATATGTTTTTTTTTTGTCAAATCAGGTCTTGATGATTTAAAAACTCGCCAAATAAGGCCTTTTTGACGGAATTCGTTAAAAACTCAGTTAAAAGCATGTGCCATGCACGTGACTAACGGAATTGGGTAGTTTGAAGTTGATATTTCATTTAAGGGGCTTAATGAAAATTTCAAACTTAACAGCGCTGAAATCAAAACAATTATCAAAATTTTTATTTGAGCAAAAAACAATTATCAAAATATTAAATAAAACCATACAATATAACTTTATTATCATTACTTTCATCAATTTTTTAAGTTTACCAAATTTTGAATTTTTTGTTTTAAAAAACTATTTATTGATTTTGTTAAACCAATAAATTTTCTTTTCAAGCATTCACTATTTATATATTTTATCTTATATAAATAATTATTTTCTTTCAAAACAAAATGAAAAATTAACTATTTTATTTTCCTTTTTATTACTTCTTAATTACTCTCTCCTTCCCAAAATAATTTTTATTTGGCTATTAACTTATTTTTTTTTCCGGCTCGTTTGATAGACCGGTACGTATAAGCATTACTCCCTCCGTCCCATCCGAATTAGGATTTTCTCTTCCGACACGGGGATTAAGGAATAATAGTATTATATTGTGAAAAGTGATAATGAAATTGAATTAAGAGATTTAACATTTATGATTAAGCACTAATCATTTACCTAAAAACTGTCCAAATATAAAATTTGAGTACACACAAATTTGTTAATGAAATTCAAAATACAAATTTTACATTTCAACCAAATTATCATCACCGTTCTCTCCACCATTACTACCACCGGCCACCACACCACCGCACCTCCACCACCTCGAGCCATGCCAAACACCGCCACATGAACACACACAGATTATTATACACACAAGCAAACCAGAAATCAAAAATTGAAACTTCAAAAATCAAAATTAAAAAAATCAAGATTTTGGGGGAGAAAATAGAATCAGGGAATAATGGTTTGAGGAGGGAAGAAAGAGAACTCAAGATCCCTTCTTCATCAGTGCACGAATTGGGAGAATCGAAACCCATCTTTGAAGCCTAAATCAAGATTCGTGGCAATTGAGGCCTGGAACCGGAGGAAGGTGCGCATCGGGAGATGGGTCAGCGATTAAGGGCAGCGGTGGGTACGGCGATGGATAGAGAGGGGATGGAGATGGGAGTGGTGAGGGAGAGAGAGTGTGTGTGTGTGTGTGTGCGTGTGTGTCCGAGTGTGTGTGTGTGTGACGGAGGAGGAAGAAGGTGGGATATAGTTTTTTTTTTTTTTTCCATCCCTTGTTTTTTGAAGATGTCATTTATAACCCCTTCAAACTTAATCGCAATTCAAACTACCCAATTCCGTTAGTTACGTGCATGGCACATGCTTTTTAACTGAGTTTTTAATGAATTCCATCAAAAAGGCCTTATTTGGCGAGTTTTTAAATCATCAAGACCTGATTTGACAAAAAAAACATATCACGGCTCGCTTGGAATGGTGGTATGGTACTTCAGGGTCTAAATTGCAATTAACCCTTGTACATATAATTGGTTTAAGATAATATCATTCTCCTAGAAAGATGGAGTTCAGTTATATATGAGCTTTATACTTCCCAGGTAAGTTTGGTTAGCAAGCAATGAGTAGAATTTAATGTAAGTTGAAAGTCGAATGAGGTAAATTGGAATATACGGTTTTATTTAAACTGAAGCAACTACTTCCCTTTACAGATGATTTATTTCGCGAACATAACCTTCCACCGACAAAAAGACAATAATTCCTAATTCAAATATTAATAGAGTAAGTTCTTAACAAAAATTGAAAATGAACAAGGCAACCAATAGTAAGATCAGTATGTAACGTCCAGCAACTAATGGCCAAGGATATAAGATTTTCACAAAGGACTGATCATAACTACAAGCTACCTTTCAACTGGCCTGAACAAGAAAACAAACCACAATACAGAAACGTGAAATAAAATGCCATTCGCACCTTCTATATAAAAAGAGTATCCCTTAAAACTGGTAAGGAGGTAGCTTTAAGATACTCATTAAAAGACCAAGCCTCTATCTACTTCAAGGATTACTTGCTAGAATTATTCCATAAAGCCAAAGTCTTGGAATTTTCCAATTTACGGTTGTTTGGCTAACTTCGGAAAAGTTTTAAGAAAGCATATTATAGTCTATATTTGAGTGTTTGACCTAATGTAATCGAAATAAGCATAAATGTATTTAATAACAGCATAACTTGTGATGCACATTGTGCAATTATTTCCAACTCGTCAATTGCGATAAGTCCTATTTGGCTGTCATCCTCTATCACACACATTTTTTCTCAAGAAAACACGAGTGAACCCCATAGTTGTCATAGGCGACCGCACGCCTCGCCTTATTGGCTCCTTGGGGGTAGGTCGCCTTTTTTGTAGCCATGCAGACGGATGTACGCCTTTCTTCACGAGGCGTTCGCCTTTTTTGCCTTTTTGCATTTTTTATGTTTTCTTTTCTCTTCCTTGTTTTTCAATTTTTCATTTACTTTTGCATGACTTTAGAGCTTGATTTCTTTTCTCGATAATATTTAAGGGCTTAAGTTTATTTCACTTGCTTAAACTCGTACTTGTTTGTTGATTTGAACTTCGTAATTTTAATTCATGCGCCTTTTTTTTAGAGTTCTTACTTTTGAAGTTTGAACTATATTAAGATACTATTATGCGTGGAATTGTGAAATTTATTTAATGTTCTATTCTTGTCATAACATGTTTTATGCTTGGTTTATGTGTTGCATGTATATAGATAGACATTTTGCCTTTTATACTAATTTTTAGTTCCATATTTCTCCTTGCTCGCCTTTTTTCCGCCTGCCTCTCGCCTTGTTTTCGCCTTTTCTAAGTACATCTCGCTCGCCTCTCGCCATTGACAACTATGGTGAACCCCATGCGGTACCATGGTTTTTGTGACCTCCCTAACATTTTATTACTAGGTTTTTGTGCGGATGAGCCTCCATGTGTTACTGTGATTTTAAGGATAAACTCCTTTCGTGAAGCTCACGTTACGAATAATACACTTGTATCTCTTTCTGTATCCTCGTGTTCGCTCCTTTTTCTTCTTTTAAATTTTTCATGATCTTGCATGCAAATTAAGTATCCAAGTTAAAATCAGTGAAATAAAATTCAGAGATCTCACTGGATATGGCAGATATGATTTCTTATTTAAATTGGAGATAGTAATATATATATATATATATATATATATATATATATATATATATATATTAAAAAAAACAAATCTCTCTCCCATCACAAACCCACGACTCTTACTAGGTATACAATCACTTGTGTAGAGTAGCATTTTCTTGGCTTTGGTAGGTAGTTCTTGCTCAAGGGTTTAAATTATTTGGGTATCTTTAAATCAGATAAACAACAGATGAGTAGCATTGACGCTAGGGCATTGAAATCAAAGGAGCTTCTTTTTATGATTTTTGGTGTGCCACTTGAATTAACAACTAACCAAAAGTTCTGGTGCTTATAAGCCCCCTCCCCCAGCGTTATAAGAGAAACAATAACCATTTTACATCAAATATCAGTAGCTGCATTCATGGGAAAGCAGAAAATGGAAATATCACCGCCAAGCACCAATGATTAAATCTCGTTAAGCTAAGACCAATAGGGTATGAGCACGAAAAACATCAACAATGTTAATAAATAAGAACATACGAGAATAAAATGGTATGAAAGTCACCTCTTTCTGCGACCGATAGTAGACCGCAGCCAGCGGCCAAGGACAATGATTGCAGCACGTCTCATTCAGTGCTACGCGAATCATACTGTCCTGATCAGAGGTCTGATGACCTCTAGAAACTAGTTCAGGATAAACATCTGCTGCTTTAAGCATGACTTAGCCTTGTCAAATTGGATCAAGCTATCAATAGCTTTCAAAGACGTGGCTGGCACGACCTGTTGCTCTATTCTATCTATTGAAGAAGGTGAAAACCAATCTGCTCCAAAGAAAAATCAAAACCGCATAAAAAAATCACTCACGGGGTACTAAAGACAGAACTAAATCTTTTAAATTGTTTCTACCAACGTCAGTAAGGTTTAAAGCATATAATGCATTTGATTGAGTGGCGGAGCTACCATGGGGGCATGGTTTTTGGAAAATAAAAATTTGCTAGTGCAAAATTAACAAAAAATTGGGGGTTTAGTGCGTTTTTTTTTTTTTTCGAAATTTGTGGTTTGTGGGTTTACATGCCAAGGGGATGAGTTTTGCATATGATTTAAATAAGTATTCGGGTTCAGCATAAGATAACACAACAGCAACTTGACTAATGGATACAGATATACAAACAAGATAGTGTGTGTGTGTGTGTGTGTTTAATGTAAAAAGAGAAAGCAAGCAACCTGAGTGCATTGGCAACAATCGCCAGAACGAAGGGTGGGGTCGATTCACAGATGGGAAATTGGACAGGCGGACGGCGGCGGCAGGGGAAGAGGGTGGATCGGAGGAATTATGGGGAATTTTTACCTGAAGAAGAAACTGACATTGGTGAGGGTGAGGGTGAGAGTGAGAGTGAGAGTGAAGACGAAGGGGTTTATGGTGGAAATAGTCGATAATCTCTAGGTGGAGATGGTCGATAATCTCTAGGTGGAGGGCTGACGGAACAAACAAAAACGTGGATGGTGTGTAGAGAGAGAGACAATTGAGATGGCCAACTTCTTCCACATGCAACAACACACAGTGCCGGGTCGATTTGGTTCGGTTTAGGCCAAAACCAACACCAAACCAATAGTTATCGGTTTATGTAATTCAAAACCATTAAGCTTCGGTTTCATAATGGTTCGGTTTGTTTGGTTTCGGTGTGATATCGGTTTGGTTCGGTGTCAAACCAATAGAATGGACTGTTGGGTTGTGGGTTTGTTGGGCCGCCTTAATGGGTTATATTTAAATGAGGCCCAATTTGCACATAATAAATAATAAGGTCAAATAAGGCACATTTTTGGTTGAAGTATGAAGTGGGCCAATGGGCCATACTACTTGGGCCAAAAACTACAAATTAAAGTTTACAACTATTAATTCAAATAATAAGCTAGGAATAAAACGACATAGTTTTAGGTAATCGGTTCGGTTCGGTTTCTTATCGGTTCTAACAAGCTGGAAACCTAAACCGAACCACTAATTTCGGTTTTCTAATTTTTAGAAACCGGTCCTAACCAATAGCTTATTGGACCGGTTTTTCGGTCCGATTTTTTCAGTTTTATTGGTTTTTTCGGTTTTTTTTTTGGTTTTTTTGCTCACCCCTAAATTTGAATACCTAAACACACCCTTAAGCTCTTAAATCAAAACTACTACTCCGTACTTCACTATTTATTTTAAGTCTAATCACCAAAATATGCAACATACTTTGTCATTTGTTTTAAATAATGCAATGTACTCCTTCGCATTAGCGGATCTACGCCCTTTGAGAAGGGTACATGCAGTGGCGGATCCAGTAATTGTTATCAGTGGGAGCCAAAAAAAATTGTCCCCGTACAGCCATTATTCAAGTGAAAATCTTAGAAAAAATCAGCTCTTCCTAACAATTAGAAAAAATGGGTTTTCTAAATACGTGGTAACATTTTTGTTGGTAAGTGTAACTTGTTTTAATAACACGCGGTGACGTTTTGTAAATTACATACACTTTTTCTCAAAAGCATAACATTTTTGCAAGTAACTGAAGCTTATTAACACACAACCACTAACTAATTGATGAACCAGCACTCCTTAATACTCCCTCCGTCCCTATTTACCTTACAAAAATTGTCATTTTGGGTGTCCCTATTTACATTACAAAATCCCAAAAAGGAAACTTTTAAACATTTTTTAAATAGTGGGACCCACTTGTCATACTCACAACAACTACCCACTTACTTTTCTCTACCCACTTTCTCTCTCCCACTCAACTATCTACACTACAACACATCAACTTTACAATCATTTTCTTAATTTTTGTGCAAAGCCTCATTTTTGTAAGGTAAATAGGGACGGAGGGAGTACATGAACTAGTTAAAATAGTATTTAATACTCCATCCGTTTCATGTGAATTGAGACAAAAAAAAAATAGGCACAATAATTAAGAGAAAGTAGTGAATGTGTGGTAGAAAATAAAGAGAGAGAATGAGTGGGGTAAATAGTAGTGTTGTTGGATAAAATGAGTGGTGAAAAATGAAGAGAGAGAATTAGTGGGGTTAAATGGGTGGGGTTGTGTGAATATAAAATATTAAAAAGTTTGCCATTTTAGGCAGTCTCAATTGAGGTGAAACGGACGAAAAGGTAAATAAGTCTCAATTCACATGAAACGGAGGGAGTATATACTATATTTCAATACAATAATGGATCTTCTTTAAATATAAGTACGCTAGTTTCTAAAGTTTAAACACTTCAATGATGTCAATTTTTTGGTTGATTATTAACTATTTTTCACCGTTCAGTAAATTTCATTTATACAGGGGATTTTTACCAATAAGTCCCTGGGGAAATGTGGTATTTACCAATAAAAACACAACATTTCAAATTCTACCTTAGGGTCCTTAGGTTCAAATCAATTTTACCAATAAATCACTCGTACCTTTTAAATGGCAAAAATACCACCGGCCCAAATAAAATCCTCCAAAACCTCTAACCTTTGACCATTTTGACTGCGACCTTTAACTTTGAGCACCACCGCCCTCCGCCGCTGACCGCTGCCGGCCACCACCACCATCCGCCACCGACCACCGGCCACCACCACCGGCGAGCTACCGCTGACCACTGCCGGCCACCACCGACCGCCGGCCACCACCACCGGCGAGCCGCTGCTGACCGCCGCCGGCCACCACCATCATCCGCCACCGACCGCCGGCTACCACCACCGGCGAGCCGCCGGACCTCACCAACTGCCGCCACAATCATCTGCAACCCCAAGTATTATAAATAAAAATTATTTGCTCTTGGGAGGGTTTGAACCCAAAACTAAGACTCCTAACCACAATGCCAAGCTTCTTACTTGTTCTATTAGTACACTATTATATATTTAACACTACAACCTCACATTTGTTGTTGTTTTTTTTTTTTTTTTGGGGGGGGGGTGGGGGTTAGGAGTTTTAATTCCTCACAATTGGATAATTAATCATTTTTAATAATAAAAAAAGAGATAAATTTATTTCACAATTGTTTAAAGAGCATTTGACAACACATAGTTCTGAAAATGAGTATCTTTTGTAAAAACTGTGCGATAAATTTCTTAGTTGTTACACTCAACTCATGTGTTAACAAATGAGAAATAAATTTGCCAGTTCTTATATTAAACTCGTGTGTGAATAACTGAGAAATGAATATCTCATTTATTATTATATTAACAACAGAGAAAAACTGATAACTGAGAAATGAATGTACAAGTTCTTGTACTCAAATTCATATGTGAATAACTGAGAAATGAATGTCTCATTTATTATATAATTAAACCGATAAATTGAGTCATCAATTGAAAAAAATGAGAGGTGATTTTATCATTTTTTATTCAATTACGAATAACTGTTAAATGAATGTATCAGTTATTATATTCAAAATAATGTGTGAACAACTGTTAAATGCATGTCTTAGTTGTTATAATGATTGTGAAAAAATTGAGAGATGAATTTATCAGTTTTTTAAAATGGAAAATGAAAAAATGACACAACTGTGAAATCACACAACTGAGAAATCAGTTGAAAATGATTTTACAAGTGAAAAATGAAAATTTTATTTTTTAAAATTGAGAAATTAAAAATGATTTTTTTTTCAAATTTTTACAAGTGAAAAATGATTTTTTTATTTATAAATTTTGAATTATGTGTTGAGTGTACTTGTTTGATTCGTATTGTCGACACGATTAAAACAATAGTTTCAGATCATTTTTTCAGTTTATAGATTTTGAGATATGTCATTTTAAAATTTTAGGTGAAAAAAAAAAACAGTAAAGAAACAGGAAGAGAGAAAGAGAGGGAGCAAAAGACGTTGCGGGGCTGGGGCTGGGTTGGTGCGCGCTCATGCGAAGGGTATTCTGGTCCAGGAAAAAATTCAAGGACTTTTTGGTAGGTTTTCAAAATGTTTGTCCTTATTGGTAGTTTTTATTTTGCCTATGGACTTATTGGTCAAAGCCTCTTTATATAGTCTATAATTCATTTAAAATGTTAAAATAACTTCCATTCCCTTGTTATTATTCTTAAAAAAAAAAACTTTTAAAGGAGAAAAAGCGGTTAAGAGAGAAAAGAGACGTTATCTAATTCAATTCAATTCAACGATCTTCTCCTTTTTGTTTGATTTAATTTGATTTGTGTTCTTCTCTTAATTTAAACTTTAATCGTTGATATTCTCAATGATTAAAGTTTAAATTAAGAGTATTTTTCATTTTTGTTTTTTTTTGCTTTTCAATAATAAATTTCTCTCCTTGTGAGAGCCGTTTTATTCTCTCTTTTGTGAGAGCCGTTGTTTGTTTGTTTGTTGTTTTTTTTAGGTTTGCAATTGCGATGGTTCTTGTATCTTCTTACAATCAAGTGGATGCCAATGTTCTAACTGCACAGGAATTGTTCGTGAATTTTGAGACTGTTGGTAGGCGTTTTTTGGTCAGCCCGGATTCTACATATGAAGTGCTCAGCGCAATATTACTTGTGGGGAGATTTCTTGAATGCCGAATTGAGGCAGTGTCCAAGTTTTACTTGGAATGGAACCCGAACGTCTCAATATTTAGATCAGACATATTGTTGTAGTAGGACTAGGAAAGAGAAAAGAAAAAAGAGAAGAATTGCATGTAGTGGAATTTTTAAAGAATGAGAAAAAAGGAAAAAGAAATATGATGTCAATGGGCTTCAAGTACAGGTGATGCAGACCATGTATACACACGCTTCACTAGCTTGCCCGACCAAAAGAATATGTAAATGTTTAACAACTAAAAAATATACTCCCTCCGTCCCATTTTAAGAGTCCAAAAATGGGTGGGTTCAAAAATTAAGGAAAATGTGATGTGTTGTGAGTGTTTGATAGTTGGGTAGGAGAGAAAAAGTGGAGTAGAAAAGAGTTAGTGGATAATTGTTGTGAGTATGACATGTAGGACTCACTTTTCATTTTAAGATTTTGACTCTTAAAATGGGACACCCTTTTAGGAAATTTTTGACTCTTAAAATGAGACGGAGGGAGTATACATTATACATGTAAAAAAAAAAACTTTTTGATGATTTTTTGAAATTCAGTGGGGGGCCATCGCCCACGCTCGTGCCTTCATAAATCTTCCCCTGGGTACATGGACCTCTGACTGTTATAATTTTTACAAATTTACTTTTTACAATTTTTGAATTTTCTTTATTGACCCCCCTGAAGAGAAAATTTCAGGAGGGTGTAGATATGCCACTGCTCCCTCCGTCTCAGAATATATGTACACCCTCTCATTTGCACGGAGATTAAGAAATGGTGGAAATGATGTAAGTGTTGTGAGTATAAAAGTAAAATAGAAGAGAGAATGAATGGGAGGGAATAGTAAGTTGATTAGTGTTGTGACTTGTGTGTATAAAAGTAAGTATGAGAGAGAATGAGTGAGAGAAATAGTAAAGATTCTTTGTTATTTTAGAAAGTGGACATATACTTTGGGACAAACTAAAAAGGAAAAGTGGACATATACTCTGGGACGAAGAGGGTACTATTTAATGATCACTTAATGCAGTGTACTATCTTGTAGTTTATCATGTAATGCATTATGCATTAAATTAACCTAACGACGTCAAAAAACCTAACGAAAATGTCGACGTATTGTTAAAAAAACTAACCCATGTTAAATGCACCAACATTTGCTAATAAGACTAACTCCCTCTCTCTTTATCTTCCCTATCACCAGTGTGCCACCATCACTCCTCGGGCAACCACCACCACTAGTCCACGGTAAGCACCACCACCAACCCAATGACTGCCACCATCTCTCTCGGTTCCGATCACCACCATGCAGCTCCGAAAAATCCTCTCCCAACACCATTTCTCCATTCAACCCCATTTCTTTTCAAATTCTCAGCTATTCAACATTTTAAAAACCCAGATTATGAAACAATGGATCTAAATGAAAATTGACACTCAATCGAACTCAAATTAAACCCCAATCAAAATCAAAAATGAAAATTGAAACAAACAACATTCAAGCACTTCCCTATTATTGGATTAAAACCCAAATCAAAAACAACATTAGCAAAAGATAGAATGAACCTACACTTCCTCATTTTTGGATTCAAACCAGATTCTCCGTACAATCGATTGTCGAAATTACTAGGGTTCTAAATTACCAGATTTTGAACCCTATGTTTTGAAATTACTAGATTTTGATTTGATTTTGGATGGAATTTGCTTAGGAATCGATTCAATTTTACCTAGGGTTCGAAATTTCTAGATTTTGATTTATTTTGGGTTAGATTTTTGTTCAATATTGATTTCTGGTTTAATTGTAGGTTCGATTTTGTGTTAGAGCATAAATGGGGATGAGGATGAAAGGAAACGGCTGTTAATTAGGGAGAAGGGGCTTTGTTAAATTAGTAACTGGTGTTACATTTTTAATGAATTTTTTAATGAAATTTAACGTGTTGCATTATTTGAAAAAATTCTCAAAAGTACAATGCATTATGTGGTCACTAAATAGTACGTTATCTTTTTTGAGAGTGAGGGTGTATAGTACATTGCATAGTTCCACTATTATCCCATTTTTCAAAAATAATGAACACCAATATTTATTTGAGGAAAAATTCTCTATGGCCCTAGGTCAATGCTAAATAATCTTTTAAAGAAGAGTAATATTGTAGTTATCTTTGAGCGCTAAATTTTGAAAAGACTTTAAATTTATTTTATTTTTTTGAAAAAGCTCAGAGTTATTTTCCAAATTAAATTTTGGGTAGTAGTGATACACGTACCGGATTTTTTGGGCGAAAATAAACGTCGATCATAGTACATGGCATCATAGTCTTCAAAAATTTGGCCTACCATTTAATGCCACATATTGACTTTAAAATTTAACCCAACACGTCGTTTCTCAAGCTCCGTTACCCGGTGACCCCCGTCCAAATCCATTCGGCTCCTCATCCTCAAATTTAATCCAAATCACTCCGGCTCTTAATCCTCCAATTTCTCAAAAAATACAATGATTTCGTCAAAATCTGAAATTTATGCTTGGTTTAACTTATTTGATTATTTTTCTCCTTGCCCACGGGTACCCGCGGAGTCGAAACTAGCAAAAGAGTTGTAGCGGGAACTCATGCTAGAAAGATTGCTTGATGTGATTTTTTAGCGTTCTTTAAGTTTTCTATTGTAATTTTAGAACCCAATCCGTGTAGATTTAGTTAGCATCCCCGGTTTTTCTCAAACTGAAGAAAGAAGAAAAAATAGTGGAAGTCTTTGATTGTAAATGGAACAAGAAGAGAGTTTTTGGGATGAGGAATTTGAAGAGAAAGAAATAGAATTGGAGGAAGTTCTCTTTCTGAAATTATCTAGTTGTAGAAGGAACATAAAGAGTGTGCGATGGTGAGAAAGTATGCGAGGAAAAAAGAACAGGGTTAATGGGAATTTTGGACTGGGAATAGAGAACTGATGTGTCTTGTTTTACATGACCAACTGAATCATTCGCTTTTGGTTTTCGGTATCATATTTCGCTATAACAATCATTTTTCTTAAATTTTACGTCTTAGAGATAACTCTCACACCTATGATTTCATTAGAACATAATAATTAAAAGAGGACTGAGAGAGAGAGAGAGAGAGAGAGAGAGAGAGAGATGATTTGCTAACAATTTAGACGGAATTACTAGATTTGAACTCAAAAGTAAATGATCACGGTATGAAGAATTATTGATTATGGATATCGCTTGTATAAATAATAAATGGAGAAATGAGTTATAGATATTTGGACATTAAATAGTATGCTTTGTTTCTACAAAAGAAATATAATTCAAAATAAAACAATAGTCTCGAAAACAAAGGTGCATCTTGTGTTTGGTTTCGTTGTTGAAGAAATCCATAATAATCTCTACTTGTTTATTCAAGAGAGACGAGGGCGATACGCGCGTTACTGAAGAAGATCTGCAGGAGACGAAAGCAAGAGAAGAAGAGAATGAGGGTGATGGAGATACAGGGTCTAGGAGGTGCAATGATGTAGAGAAGTTGGTTCCGGCAAGGATATGGTTGAAGAGGTAGGTTGGCACTATGCTGATAGATCTAGGGCCGACATTGGTTCAAGAGCGTTTTACGAAGAAAAAAATGGCGTCATTCCCCACCCTATTTCATATTTCATAGAAATCTTCACTGACCACCGGACTTCGCCACCTGAACTATGGAAGATCACCTGAACTAATGGAAGAGTGTGGGAGAGTGGGAGAGAAGGAGGGTTTTGGGGGGGGGGGTGAGAATCTAGAGATAGAGTTGATTTGGAGTGTTTTCGGGGGAGGGGGGGAGTAGGGTTGTAGCAGTAGTTTCTTTTTTTCCTTATTTTCCATCGACTTAACAAATTGCAAACATGAGTTAACAAACTTTAACACATTTAACCCTGTGACTAACTTTTGATAGGTTTTTAATGAATTTTGTAACGAAGTGAGCACATTTTAAACATTGTCATAGTTTGGAGCGGACATTTTCAAAAAAATAAATTTCGGTGAAAACATTTTGAATTGGGCAAAAGTTCAACGGCCAAAAAATGGTTTTTGCCTAGTGATTTGTATGTAACATAGTTGATGTGAGAATGATACGCGGGTCTCACTAATTAAAAATCATTAAACATTTCTATTTTTAAATTTGCAATTTCTAATTTGACACATAACATGGTAAAAAAAAAAATTATGTAAAGTTTGCAATCTGATTCGAGACGGAAGTAGCATGTTTTAATAGTACATGTGTGTTGCTAAAAGTGCTTAAAGTCAACTTTCATTGAATTTTTGTTTAAGGAGAACATTCATTCATATTAATAGAAAGAGGGAGAATTTGAAAGAAGAGGAAATTAATGGCTATGAAGAAGCAGCTAACTGGGGAAGGAGACAACCAATTCATCATCTATGCATCAAAGCTGGGGAAGGAGACAACCAATTCATTATCTATACATCAAAGCTGGCTACCTTTCTACCGTCCTATTTCAGAAACATTTTCCTCACTATAATCAATATTTAATCACCGAAACGCGGTCCAATTTTATTTCAAAAAATAAAAGTGAAAAATGTTGAGCTAACGCATCAACACTTTCTTCCATTTTCCCAAAGGACTTCACTTACTTTGATCGATCGAAACCTGACCTACCTACTAGTATTTGAGATGGGTCTCAACATTGTAAGAGGCAGCCTCGGTCCGAGTCCGTGCCCATACATAGCCTGATGTTGCTGTTGGTGTGACATGTACCCGCCACCCATAAATGATTGTGAAGACGATGAGCTAGGGCCCACCTGTTGCCTACCTCCAGGATTACCATTGGTGACCACTGGACCAATCCCTGCTAGTCCAGGAGGTCGACTGACCCCACCAGTCCGAACTGGGTGATGACATCATGTGGCCCGAGAAGGAGATAGAATTCTAATATTATCGAATAAACCCACATCTGCACCAAGGCACATAAAATGAGCAACACACTGGGCTTTGGTCTTATTACCAACAGGCCCTGCAATTTGATTCCAGTTACTACAGTAGATTTCGATGCCCTCAAGAAGTGACAATGTCTCCTGATCAGTTCAGCTTTCTCCATCCTGATCTCCTTAATTTTTTGTGGCATCGAACTTCACAAAATCAAGGCTGGAATGACCAATGACAAATCTTCCAAGCATAGCAAAAATTTTAAGATTTTAAGGATTACCAGCTGCCCTTGGTCCACATAATGAGAATGGATTACTACAGCATTACAAGTACTAGCCATCCTTGACATGATGTGTGGGCTAAATGATTAAAATGTGTTTGATAATCTGATATCAGGAAAAAGGAAAGGAAATGGAAAAGGGTGTGCTCATGCATTTTGTTCATAAGTCATTCCAATTATTTGAGTCCAAATTCAGTTAAAACATTTCTACTCGCATATGTGATTTTCTGAGAAATAGATAATTACACTTGACCATTGAAACATCAGTATAAAGCACCTTTGCACTTGAGACAAAATCTCGGTTGTCTTTTAGCTAAACCGACTGCAACCTGAATAGCTGTTTCCAATTCCTCCAACGGAGCATTTTTGCATGCATTCAGAACATCTCGAAGGGTGTTACCATTTTCCAAGTATATATACTCCGGTGGACGCTTATTTGCACTACCGGCATGCATCTCAAACTGATTAGGAGTGACAACCTACAAAATTATGATCATAAGAAAATTAATTACACTCAAGTAACAATATGCTACGAAAAGGGCACATAATACAACTTACTTGAGCTCCATTACAATCGTCACAAAAGCACAATATCCCAGAGCCCTTGATTATTCCTTGTAACCCTGTTTCTGACTGATCTCTTACCTACATTATTTCACGAGAAGCATAAACCCTAATTCACAATCATGCATTTACCCATAGTTATTAAAGACCCAAGGCGCACCAAGGCGCAAAAGGTGAGCCCGGAGCCTAGCGCAAGGCACAAGGCGGGCGGGCGCCCGAGAGAAGAAGCACAAAAAAATGCCTTAAAATATTCAAAATATAGAAGCATAAAAGAAACAAGCATAAATAGATGTTCTAACAAGCATAAAGAGAAGTTCTAACACAAGGACTCTTAAGTCTAATTATTGTTGGGGAAACTGATCATAGTTATTTCATGGCAAATGCAACACACATTGACACAAACAGATAGTACTTACATTAAAATGAAAATTTATTTTTTTTATCATTCATTTAGGTAAAGAAAAGTAAAATGTCCAGTATCATATTGTTAATTTCGTAATGCAGCATAGAGAAAATGAAAAATGAGATTAAATTTAAATCAATGGATACTAAAAAATGAGACTAAGATTAGTTACACAACACTGAAATTAGTAGGAAAAAAAACTAATATAAAAAAAGATAACAGGAAATAGGAAAAAGAAAAAGATAACTGGAAAAAGAAAAAAGTTAACATGAATTAGAAAAAAGATAACTGGAAATAAGAAAAAAGATAACTGGAGGTCTGGAAAAAGAAAAAGCTATTGCTGGAAGGTCGCCTGAGGTAGCAGGAGGTCGCCGGAGGTCGCAGGAAGTCGCCGGAGGTTCGCCGGAGGTCGATTGAAGGAGTCGCCTACTCTTATATAGAGTAATCGAGCGTGTACGGAGAGGGTCGTGGGAGAGGAAGAGGGTATTAGGTTTAATTAGGATGTAGATGACGGTCAATTGCCGTGTCCAGAGATCAGCACCTCGCCTAGCGGAAAAAAGCCCCGAGATCGCGCCTCGCCTCGCCTTGCGCCTAGGCGCGCCTTTAATAACTATGTATTTACCAGAAAACAAAAACAAAATTTTAAACACCTAATTCCACTTTAACCATTGCGAAATGGGGACATAATATTTTCACCTTCAGGCCTCGAAGGTACTTCACTGGTAAGCCCTCGAGCAAACCTGTGTCAAGAAGCTCCTTCAGCTTGGTTGGTAACCTCTTCAAACCAATTTTCTTTGACATTTTCAACTCCAAATTGCTATTTATCATCCTACTGCTCCCTTCAACTTCATCATTTTTACCATCTGTCTTCGCCTTTGGTTTCGAACCCGGCCGCGAATTTCGCTCCGACAAAACATTTCCACCATTCTCTTCACTATCAATTAGCTCTTTCTGGCTGTCATTGTTCACAAAGTCATCCCCCGACCCAAATCGAATTTGTTCGACCAGTTCAACAGAGTTGCTCCTCATCTCATCATCGCTAGAGACAACCACCACATCCGTTTTATCCTCCTCTTTCTGGTAGACCGGATTCGTCTCAGCATCAGTCCCAACATTCTCCTTCGTTTCAAAAAACACATTGATGGATGTATTTTTACACATCCAAATGATATATCTTCGGGCTTGTTTATTGCTACATTCTCGAGTTGTTTAGTGTTTTAATGGTGTTTTTGGAGTATCTTGTGTTACAGGGTTCAAAGAAAAGAATTAGGTGTTTCGGATTGAAAAGGGAACAAATGTTGGGGACGGACCGGGAGCACCAAAGAAGGAAAGAAAAATGAAGGACAGTATTCCAGAGGACCCCACCATAGTGGGCGACCTCACACTGTTGTTACAAATAGCCCAGAAAATCTCAGAGTGAATGGGCGGCCGCATAGAACCAAGATGGGCACAACCACACCACAAACTTAAGAAAGGCTCAAAATTCTCAGAGCACTTGGGCGGTCGCACACCCTGACCAATGGCGGCCGCAACCCCAGATCCAGCTGCTTTGTAATTTCCTAATTGGACAAGGATTTTAGGGTTTCCTTATTTTTAAAGCATTGTATTGCCCTAGTATAAATAGATAACTCCATCCACTATTTTTCTCTTATGCTTTATTCTAGTTTTGAAGGATTGTAAACAAGGTTCAATGGTTTTTAATATCCAAGCATAATATCCAGGTTTATGAATGTCCATGAGTAGCTAAATTCCTTTGATTTGCAGACTGGTAGTAGCCATTGCTTGATATTAATGTTGTGATCTTAATCTTAGTAGTCATTCTCAATCTTGTTTGTCAATTTATTTATCATCAATTCTAGGGTTTTAGGTTTATGTTAAGATATTCTTGACCTTAAAATTCTTGGGTATCACTTGTTGGAATAATATGGGCAATTGATAAGTTGACCACTAAATTGATAAATAAACTCAATTGACGTCGTAAAGCGAAATAAATACCAGAAATCCGTTAATTGTACGAAATGACGACAAATGAGTTCTTCAAGATCTCATTGATTCAATAATGAATTCTAGGAATTGGTAACAAAAGGAAAAACTCCACTTTTGGGAATGAGAAAAGCTTAAATCAATTTTATTCTAAAAAACTCTTGAAATCTTGTAAGTAACATATGCTTAATACTATCTAGTCCTAACTAACCAAAAGAAAACAAATCCTAACTAGAACATAATTCTTTTGAGCCTAAATGATAAACGGAATCTAATTAAAAAAAAGAAGGAACCATCAATTCCAATTAAATAAGGACACCAATCACAACTGTTAAGTTTAATGCCTTTGAAATTACGGACGTTTAATTTAATGGATTAATTTAACAAGTTGTCGTAATTCCGAGACGAAAGGATTTGAGCTGAGGCCACAAACTTGGGCCATAAAATCTGGTTGTACGTGGATGTTGCAGCATTAGCCACAAGTGCACGCCAGATTTTTAAATGGACCAACATGGTTAAATGGCTATTGGGACGTTTAGCTAACGTGGACTAAGGAAGACATGTTTAGATATAACTCATGTTTGGTGTGTGTGTCACCAAGTATTAAAGTCTGAGTTCAACTAGGATTGGTCACAGTCCATATACGAATTAACAAGGGAATTTAGGATACGTAATTTATACTCCTTCCGTCCTAATTTAATTAAGTAGTTCAATTACTCAGAGAGAAAGAGAGATCAATAATTCTATATCTAGGGTTTTGCATAGCTTAGAATTTTGTGATCAAAATTCATGCAAATATAGATTAGTGTGATAATCTTCTTGTAATTGCTTCTTCGCCATATTAATAATATCCGTCTCCCTTGGCCCGTGGACGTAGCCAATAGGCTGTTGGTGAACCACGTAAATTATGTGTTCTTACTTTGTCGATTTGAGTTCATTATTATCTGCTATCTCTTGAGTCTGATTTACTAACAACAACCTTAGCCCAAGACGTGTATAACCTTGGAAAGCAAGATATAGTTAACAACAGATTATGCCCTCACTTTACTTAGCAACTTTTCTCGGTCTGTCGCGAACACCCAATGCGTGCGCTTGGAAAGCAGCGTAATTCGCCTCTTTTCTCCCGGCATCACCCTCTTACCATTTGCAGTCTATTTCCTCACTTATTGACTAAGCAGAATCAAAGCCACCAAAGAGGCTAACAAATGGTAACCGTTAGGAATATCCAGTTAACAGGCCCACACAAGCGCATTCAGAGGCATTAAACCGACCCTTAACCGCTACTACGATGTAGTAACAAATATTTTTGTGTGATTACATGGATATCTTTGATCAGTAGTTGGTTCAAGAGGATGATTAGCCACACTGGGACTGAGACACAGCCCAGACTTCTTTTGTTAGAGAAATAGGCACATAAAGCTAAGAGACAATGCAATATACACAAGATGCCTCTTCATTGTTATCTCTGTGATTGTCTCTCAATAAATATTTTTGTGTGATTTTCTCCTAGAAAGATGGAGTTCAGTTATATATGAGGTAAGTTTGCTTAGCAAGCAATGAGTAGAATTTAATGTAAGCTGAAAGTCGAATGAGGTAAATTGGAATATACGGTTTTATTTAAACTGAAGCAACTACTTCCCTTTACAGATGCTTTATTTCGCGAACATAACCTTCCACCGACAAAAAGACAATAATTCCTAATTCAAATATTAATAGACTAAGTTCTTAACAAAAATTGAAAATGAACAAGGCAACCAATAGTAAGATCAGTATGTAACGTCCAGCAACTAATGGCCAAGGATATAAGATTTTCACAAAGGGTTGATCATAACTACAAGCTACCTTTCAACTTGCCTGAACAAGAAAACAAACCACAATACAGAAACGTGAAATAAAATGCCATTCGCACCTTCTATATAAAAAGAGTATCCCTTAAAACTGGTAAGCAGGATGCTATTAAAGGAAAACTAGCTTACAGACGTCTTGTGTCTAGTTTCGGTAGCTTTAAGATACTCATTAAAAGACCAAGCCTCTATCTACTTCAAGGATTACTTGCTAGAATTATTCCATAAAGCCAAAGTCTTGGAATTTTCCAATTTACGGTTGTTTGGCTAACTTCAGAAAAGTTTTAAGAAAGCATATTATAGTCTATATTTGAGTGTTTGACCTAATGTAAATCGAAATAAGCATAAATGTATTTAATAACAGCATAACTTGAGATGCACATTGTGCAATTATTTCCAACTCGTCAATTGCGATAAGTCCTATTTGGCTGTCATCCTCTATCACACACATTTTTTCTCAAGAAAAGATGAGTGAACCCCATAGTTGTCAAAGGCGACCGCCCGCCTCGCCTTATTGGCTCCTTGGGGTTAGGTCGCCTTTTTTGTAGCTAGGCAGACGGATGTACGCCTTTCTTCACGAGGCGTTCGCCTTTTTTGCCTTTTTGCATTTTTTATGTTTTCTTTTCTTTTCCTTGTTTTTCAATTTTTCATTTACTTTTGCATGACTTTAGAGCTTGATTTCTTTTCTCGATAATATTTAAGGGCTTATGTTTATTTCACTTTCTTAAACTAGTACTTGTTTGTTGATTTGAACTTCGTAATTTTAATTTATGCGCCTTTGTTTTAGAGTTCTTACTTTTGAAGTTTGAACTATATTAAGATACTATTATGCGTGGAATTGTGAAATTTATTTAATGTTCTATTCTTGTTCATAACATGTTTTATGCTTGGTTTATGTGTTGCATGTATATAGATAGATATTTTGCCTTTTATACTAATTTTTAGTTCTATATTTCTCCTTGATCACCTTTTTTCCGCCTGCCTCTCGCCTTGCTTTTCGCCTTTTCTAAGTACATCTCGATCGCCTCTCGCCTTTCGCCATTGACAACTATGGTGAACCCCATGCGGTACCATGGTTTTTGTGACCTCCTTAACATTTTATTACTAGGTTTTTGTGCGGATGAGCCTCCATGTGTTACTGTGATTTTAAGGATAAACTCCTTTCGTGAAGCTCACGTTACGAATAATACACTTGTATCTCTTTCTGTATTCTCGTGTTCGCTCCTTTTCTTCTTTTAAATTTTTCTTGATCTTGCATGCAAATTAGGTATCCAAGTTAAAATCAGTGAAATAAAATTCAGAGATCTCACTGGATATGGCAGGTATGATTTCTTATTTAAATTGGAGATAGTAAATAATAAGAAAAAAATTATATATATATATATATATATATATATATATATATATATATATATATAAAATAAAAAAAATCCCTCTCCCTTCAGAAACCCACGACTCTTACTAGGTATACAATCACTTGTGTAGAGTAGCATTTTCTCGGCTTTGGTAGGTAGTTATTGCTCAAGGGTTTTAATTATTTGGGTATGTTTAAATCAGATATACAACAGATGAGTAGCATTGACGCTAGGGCATTGAAATAAAAGGAGCTTCTTTTTATGATTTTTGGTGTGCCACTTGAATCAACAACTAACCAAAAGTTCTGGTGCTTATAAGCCCCCTCCCCCCAGCGTTATAAGAGAAATAATAACCATTTTACATCAAATATCAGGTAGCTGCATTCATGGGAAAGCAGAAAATGGAAATATCACCGCCAAGGACCAATGATTAAATCTCGTTAAGAGCTAAGACCAATAGGGTATGAGCACGAAAAACATCAACAATGTTAATGAATAAGAACATACGAGAATAAAATGGTATAAAAGTCACCTCTTTCTGCGACCGATAGTAGACCGCAGCCAGCGGCCGAGGACAATGATTGCAGCACGTCTCATTCAGTGCTACGCGAATCATACTGTCCTGATCAGAGGTCTGATGACCTCTAGAAACCAGTTCAGGATAAACATCTGCTGCTTTAAGCATGCACTTAGCCTTGTCAAATTGGATCAAGCTATCAATAGCTTTCAAAGATGTGGCTGGCACGACCTGTTGCTCTATTCTATCTATTGAAGAAGGTGAAAACCAATCTGCTCCAAAGAAAAATCAAAACCGCATAAAAAAATCACTCACGGGGTATAAAGACAGAACTAAATCTTTTAAAATGTTTCTACCAACGTCAGTAAGGTTTAAAGCATATAATGCATTTGATTGAGTGGCGGAGCTACCATGGGGGCATGGTTTTTGGAAAATAAAATTTGCCAGGGGATGAATATGATTTAAATAAGTATTCGGGTTCAGCATACAGAAATTGACTAATGGATACAGATATACAAACAAGATATTGTGTGTGTGGTGTTGTGTTGGTGTTTAATGTACAAAAGAGAAGCAAGCAAACCTGAGCGCATTGGCAAGGACATGAGTACAATTAATCACATAAACAGAAGACGCATCATCACCAGTCTCTCCCCCTTGAAGATCCTTTCAAGGCAACAATCGCCAGAACGGAAGGGTGGGGTCGATTGACAGGTGGAGTATGCCACCGTCCGACGGCGGCGGCAGGGGAAGAGGGTGGATCGGAGGAATTATGTGGGCCATCGGCGAATTCGGATTGATTATTCTCGAGGTCATCGTCTTCATCAAGTAGGTCATCATCATCGTGGGGTTGGGATTGGGATTTGGGTTTACGGGAAGGGGTGATTTGGGTGTGTCTCTTTCGCTTGTTCATAGCTTCTGACCGCCTTTTCAAAACAAACCCACAAATTTGAAAAGATTAATACACATAATTACATGTATGCATGTGTGTAATCTATAGATGTAGAGAGAGATAGAAGGGGGAATTTTTACCTGAAGAAGAAACTGACATTGGTGAGGGTGAGGGTGAGGGTGAGGGTGAGGGTGAGGGTGAGAGTGAGAGTGAGAGTGAGAGTGAAGACGAAGGGGTTTATGGTGGAAATAGTCGATAATCTCTAGGTGGAGATGGTCGATAATCTCTAGGTGGAGGGCTGACGGAACAAACAAAAACGTGGATGGTGTGTAGAGAGAGAGACAATTGTGATGGCCAACTTCTCCACATGGCAACAACAACAACAACACGCACACACAAAAATTCGAATA
>JAOWBW010002988.1:0-45233 GCA_026119855.1 Campanula takesimana
AATGCAACGCCGTCCTCCTTCCTTATCCCTACAATCCAACGTCCCACGTTGTCGTCTGCCGCCGCCTTCACCAATCTCGAAACATCCTCCGTACGATCAAAAGCAACCGCCACGTTGCAATTCGCTCCACCCTTTTGCCAGTTCCGGCTTCGCACGGCGTCAAACTTCAACCCGGAATCAACTAGCAAGTCAACCATCGCATCCGAATTATCCAGCTCCGTTGCAACTCGCAGGAGTGACTCGGCTTCGCGGCTGGTCAACTCAGTCAAACTCGTACGTTTTTTTCTTAATTATATTTCTCACGGCGTCACAGTCACCAATTTGACAGCGTGGCGCAGCAGAAACGGACCCACAAAGGCAACTTCAGTTTATATCGTACGACAGGTCTGAGTCGAACAACGAGTTGATGAATCGGGGTCAGTTGACTCGGCAAGTACGGTTTTGATCAGAACCGGTCGGAGGGGGAGCGGGGGAAGGTGGCGGGGATTTGAGGCTGGGGTCTGAGGATGAGCTGGAAAGTGGATTGTGATAGAGGTGGGATGAGTCCACTCGGTGGGTTGGACCAGGAATTTGTGAGGTGAAGAAGTTTGGACTTTGAAGGCGATTGGGGTGGTGGCGCTGAGTGAGCGAGTCGGACGGTGGCGCGGCATTTGCTTCCGAGTGACGAAGTCTATGCAGACTTCTTGGTCGGAGACTTCAACAAGTTTCTGTTTGTCCATTTGATTTGTTTGGTGAATGGATAGGTTAGTGTTGTGGGAATGGTGAGCATGTGAAGATGAGGGTGAACAGTCACGTGATTCTGTGGGACCCTGGTGTGATATGACGTGGACATTCGTGTGGGCACTGCCATGAATTTGTGTGCCGAAGGTGACTGGACTTTACATATTTTTTGTTCCTATATGTTTAAGACCAATAATATTACGACTACGAGGATACTCATCTAATTATTCCCTCTGTCCACAGATGAAATGAGCGTCTATTTTAAAAAATCTGTAATATCCGCCCACTTAGTTAATTTTTTTTTTATTTTACAGATTCTTTTAATTATTAATTGGGTCAAGGTAATTAGAGAGGAATATTGGGCTTTTAAGTTTCGGGCTTAAGTTATTAAACCCAATGTAAACCTGTTAGTTAGGGAATTGGAAACCCTATATTATAAATACTCATTCTAAAAAAAAAAAAACCCTAGCCTCATTATTATCACTCAAGGAAGAGAGGGACGGCAAGAGAGAGAGAGAGAGAGAGCCAGCAGAGAGCCGGCAGAGAGAGAGAGAGAGAGAGAGAGAGAGAGAGAAGAAAGAGAGAAGGCGGAGTTAGATCATCGAAGGTAAACTCCTTAAACCTTTTTATCTCCGTCTACATAGATTCAATCATTAGAATACAATGATTTAGAACCCTAAATTGATGTTATGAATTAGGGTTGCATGATAAAGTATAAGAAGAAGGAACAATGTGTGTGTGTGTGTGCGTGCAGTGTGTGCTGTGTGTGTGTGCGCGTGCTGTGTGCGCAGTGTGCGCGCGCGCAGTGTGTGTGTGTGTTGTGACATGTGTGCGATGTATGTGGTTGCGATGGTAGAATCTAGAGTAGAGGTTGAGTATTGTTAATAGAAAACCCTAAGGGTGTTTTAATGTCCTTAATAGGGTATTAGTTAACCACAAAAGGGGTTAAAGTAGAATAACTCATAGGTTAACAAAACGGATTAAAAGGATTAAGGTACTTATAGTAAATAGACTTACTTGTACCTAAGGTTGGACTTTTGCATGATTGTAGATTCGTGCACGGAGAACTACACGAAAAACCAAGTAACCCAAGGTAAGGGATTACGTTCCTAAGTATTTTGAGTTTTATATCCTTTGAAGTAGGATTCTCCTATTCCTTCTACAGTGTAGCTACCAAGTGGCCGGTAGTATTTGAATTCCTTTTATATGAACGTCTTTTGGAATGATCTTACCCTTGATATGTTCTTGCTCAATGGGTATCTAAAATGAATCGAATTGTGTTATGTGTTCTCGTACCTATGAACACTATGTGTAAATGTTGTTATATCTAAATGAAACAGGTACAGTTAGCTTTGTCTGATTGAAAAGTGTTTAGCAGGAATTAGTCTGATTGAAAAGGACTTAAATGAAAACTGTCTGGTTTGATTGAAAAGAACTTAGACATTTATATGCTACTTGATGAAGTAGTTTAAATGACCATGATATATCTTAATAAGGGAGCGCCCTGAAAGGCGTAAGGTCTCTTATTCACTTAACACTCTGTAAATGTGTATTGTTACTATGGAATTGACGAACTTGTGCATATACAATCTCCATCAATATTATCCTTGTGATAGTGCCATAATTTCTTCTCAGTATTTGGAACTGTAAATCTTGAGTGTGTTACAGTTAAGTTATTGATGATTAACCTTTCATTGAAAGTATTGTTTGGCTCCGTTCTTTCGGTCATCTCTCCTAGTACCCATCGCAACGACTAATAGGCGCGATTTGGGGTGGGAATGTACACCGCGGGCCCTATAGGGAAGTCCAATGAGCTCCCTTATACCCTCGGGTTACCTTTTCGGGTTTGTACGGTTCTACGAGACGTTATTTTAAAAACATGCATGTGCGTGAGGTATCTATGAGTTCGAAAATGATTTGAAAGCAAGTAAAGAAAACAAGAAATCCTTTTCTTTTCCTTTTTTTATTTTTTATTTTTTTTAATTTTCTTTCCTTTTTTTACGGGAATCACCCACCACGCATGCATATAATACAAATAAGAGGGTGAAGGAAAAAGAATGTCCCTACAAAACAAAGGTTAGGGCATAAATATATACACCCAAGCAAGGCAAGTAAAGCATGGCACACACAAATATTAGAGTCTATCCCACTTAAGAAAGTCCCCAGCGGAGTCGCCACTGTGAGAGCCCGCGCTCGAAAGCCGAACCGCGAAATGACCGCCCGCGAAGGCGGTTCGGGGTCCGTTTCGTGCTAATGCGCTTTTGGAAATGCGCTCGCTTCCTACACATGGTTTCCTCTCGATGGAATCAAACATTCAAGAGTCACCCACCTCATTTTATTTTAGGAAAAACGAAGTTAAAACCTTTTTTTTTAGAGAAAGTGGGTTCGGGGGCTAAGTTACGAGAAGAGAAGGGGTTAGGCACTCTCCTCACCCGTGATGGTCTCTAGTATGCATGCCACTTAGATTAATTTTATGACTTTTATGCCTTGATTTTATGCCCTAACAAAAATGGTGATATATACATGTGAGTCTTCCTATTCTAGGACTGTTTGCATTAATTCACAAATGAGAGTCGGTTTGGGTGGACTCCCACTCGGTTTTGAAAATGGTTTAGCATTCATGTCCAGTAAAGGAAATCACAAAGAGGGGGTGGGGGATTAATATTTACAATGGTGAACAAAAAGGGAAACAAATCCCATAAAAAAAGAATGTCCAAACTCCGTCCCCAAAGATTTAGGGACTGCTGTCCCTTACTTCTTTGTGTACCTGCTCTTATGTTTGCACAATCTGAAAAGTGAATGTTAGAAAAGTTTCTAACACATCAAGTATCAACCATGAATTTTCCTCTGATTTTAGGAGTATGTTAAGGTGTCCAAACAAGGCATGCAAGGTAAAACTTTTAACATCCATAAAATATCCACTTTTGCATCATGAAAAACGGGGGAATCATGGAAACACTAAACATGAAAGTTATTCCTAACATATCAAAGTTTAGATATGGAAAGTTTCAAGGCCATTGAGAATTTTTAAGTCACACAAAACACCTCTGACATTTGGTGTCAGAACAGGAAGTATGTTAATCTGAGAACAGAGAGTTGAAACAAAAAAATGGAAAGAACCTCTTCACTCAGGGTAAAAATATGATATTTACATGCTCATCTTCCTCTGTTTGTCTAGAACAAAATCTCTTGACCTAAGACCAAAAATCACGTTTTATATGCACAAGAGAGAAACAAGACAGAAAGATACAGACTGACAGACTGCTGGAAATCCACACAAGGCATGAAGATACTCATGAAAACCCACTCAAATAGGATGATATGGACATGAGACCTTTAACATACATAGATACACATATTAACAATGCAAAAAAACAACCCATTCATGCCTTTAACTCAGATTACATGATGGTTAACATGTAGAGAAAACAAGTCATGGACAGATTTGGGGGGTTTTGAAGAAAGCATCATGTTCATGTTTTGGAAGACCTCCCCAAATCATCTTGCATCAACACTAACATGAAAATATGAACAATATGCACATTATTTACAGTAGGAAACAACTCAAGAATCCAAGATCATCATGAACACTCATTTGGACATGAACATAGCAAAAGTAACAAATATTACATTGATGTTTCCCAAATGGAGGTCTAGCCTAACAAGTGGCTAGACCTCTTTACAAATCACATGGAGATCTACATTTTACATGGATGAACTTTACAAGAACAGAGAGATTACCTAGGTGTGATTCCTTTGCTTCCAAGGGAAACTTTTTTGTTGCTTTTCTTAAGGTGTTTGCCTTAGACTGAGAGAGTGTTTGAGTGGTCGTTTTTGAGAGCTCTTCTAGTGCTTAGAGAGAGCAAGAGTTTGTGTGTATGATCTCTCTTTAAAAAAATGGATGAGGGAGGTGAGTATATGGAGGAGGGAGGTGGGAAATGACCTTAGGCCACCCTTGCTAGGCTTAGGAGTCAGTTTAGGGGGTGGCTACCCGCCCAAAATGCAGCTGGGATGGATTGATGTTGAGTTTGAAAGGCCAAGTTGTTGAAGAACAAACTGCTGTCTGAACCTCCCAAACCAGCCGTACGGCTCATACCTCGTCCCTTCTCCCCAAAGTGCCACTTGTCGCATTCTGATTGGATCCTTCCTTATTGATTTGTCTAGCCAACTTGGGCCACTTGTTTGACTCTTTTAGACGTGAATGATCACAATTTTGCTCCGGTATTGGTTCCGCAACAGTCCAAGATTTGTCCAAATGCGTGCATAACGGTGTCTCGGTTGTCCGCGGTCCCAACATGGAAGTTGCTTGAAATAATCTTGTGGTCACGTACGTCTATCTGAAATATGTTAATGAGTAAGGGATGACAATAGTTTTTTAAATGCAGAATGGATTAAAACGAGTAGTGGTGCGGGCCCCGTTTTCGGGTCCCGCCACTCAAAAATTGAGTACATGCTTGTTTACTCGTTTTTTCGCTCTGATCATGAATGAAGTCCGTTAATCCATTCGATGCACCGATAAGGATCAAGGCACTCCCGCATAGCCAAATCGAGGGCTCTAGGTCAATTTTAGGGTTTAGACCAATTTAAAGGGGTTTGATAAGGGGTGCAAGATCGGGGTATCTACAGCAGCATGTACCATTGACAGGAAAAGCACAAGTGGAACATGTAATTTCCTTGGAAATAGACTAGTTTCATGGGCCAGCAAGAAACAAGCATCAGTATTTGTGTCTACCACGGAAGATGAATATATAGCTGCTGGAAGTTGCTGCTTTCAAGTGCTATGGAGAAACAACAATTGGTTGACTATGGAATCAAAGAAGAAAATTGTCCAATCTACTGTGACAATACATCTACCATTGCTGTCTTTAACACCCCTGTCATGCACTCAATGACCAAACACATTGATATCAAATACCATTTTCTCAAGGATCGTGTGGAAAAATGTAACATTCATCTAGAGTATGTGAGTACTGACAATCAAATTGCAGACATTCTCACCAAGGCTCTTGATTCTAAGAGATTTAGATATCTCAGATGAGAAATTGGTATGCTAAAACTCAAATAACTTGTCCTTATGATTTATGTACTAATTTTTGGTTTTCTCCAAGTTTCACTATAAGTAGGTACAAGGTTGAAGTTTGCCTACCTCAATATTACTCTACTGCAAACAGTCGACACAAGGAACAGTGCTACCACCATCATGCCCTACCGCATAAACTTAGGTAAATTCTACTCTTAGCTTTGAAGAAGCTACCGCATGGGAAAGCGAGAATATGTGTTCATTGCTTTGAAGAAGCATTACCACTCTGGAACGAACCTTCTCGACCACATCACAACGGTCAACGACACAAGTCTAAAATTTCTCGACCATAATACACACGATCAATATTGCCTTTGCTTACCGCACAAAGGACTCCAGGTAAGTCTTCTGGTTAGAAATATTTAGGAGTTGTGATCATTTTATAACAAGGGTATTAAGGTAATTTACATTTTCCCTTATTTTTCATTTAATTCAAATCATTATTTTATTCCAAAAACCATTTCTCCGCCATCATTGGCTGTCACTAGAGATGAAAGGACTCTTTCTATCAAATCAGACTTGTATAGTTAACCCCCTACTCCCACTTCCTCCATAACCGCCAATACACCCCCTTCCACCTTCCCACTTTCCACCATTCTGCATTTTGTTCCTTATCCTCTTTATCTCTCTACTTCAAAACCCTTGTCCGATTCTCATATTCTCCCTATTTAATGGCACCACCGAAAAAAACCAACAACGAAATCATCTAAGGCTAAATCCGACTCTAAGAAGCTCAAGATGGATACCAATCACTTCCTACCTAGTTTTATAATGAATATTGACGACTTAAAAGAAGATGGTATTGGAAGAAATTTGATCAGCGTTTTGACATGTCTAGAATCTTACCTTACTTCACCATTGATCAAGATTTCCACATACCAGCCTATGTCGGCCAGCTCTTCTCTACCGCATCTGAACAATCTGATTGAGACAAGAAAGGAAGATAGTCAAATTCATTCATACTGTTATTGAAGGCATTGATATGACCTTAGATCCAGTTAACATTGCTGAAGTTTTGGGTCTTACAAAAGAAAAAGGCGTTGTTTATGCTACCATTGTCTCTGCCGATGAGTTAAAAGCTTTGGCTATGCGGTTGATAGGTCACACCAATGTGACAAAGATACCAAGGAAAGAATTCGATGAGGTTATGCACCACATAAGCCACCTCGTGGGTCACTCCATCAATTGGAAGACCGGCAACCAGGCCAATCTTAATACCTCTCAATGGAATATCTCTTCTGCAATTATTTGGGAAAGAAAATGGATTGGAGTCATGTGATCTATAATATTCTCAAGGAAAATAGTGCTGCTTACAAAAAATCCAGGGACAAAAGGGAAGATCAAAATACCGTACCCACAGCCGGTTATTACCTATCTCACGACTCATATCAGGGATATCAGGAAGAAAATCGAGAAGAACCCTGAATTCATTCTCTCCATTTCCAAAACCAAGATTTTTACACGGTCAACGATGAAAGAAAACTTTCAGTTTCGCTTTGGCAACACTCTATACAAGATCTACCTTGCAAAAGACCCTCATGAACCATATGAGTCCCCTCCAAAGAACAAACAGTTCTTGTCTGCCACTAGCTATGATCAAGAGGATGAAGATGAGGATGACGAGGAAGACATGTCTACCGTTCAGGTCAAAGGGAAAGGAAAAGCTACTGATGATGTCTCTACGGTCAAGAAATCCTCTGTTTTTGTTAGTATTAAAATCAATGAATCTTATGTTAAATTCACTTATTCTCTTTCCCCTCCTATAAACTAGACCGCTCCACTCAAAAAGTCCGCCGTTCCATCCAAGCCTGTTAAAAATACCCTCCCAATCTGAGAAACTCAAAATCTCCAAGTCGACCGCACCATCAGTTAAGGTCTCCAAACCTTTGTCGTCCGCAATTTCTCAGGGAGAAACTGAAAAAGAGGACTCATTCCATCAGTCCTACCAAGATCAAGAAAAAGGCCAAAGTTATATCTTCACCTCCTATCGCATCTCCCAAATTTACTCATGTCGTTTCTCCACCTCTTGAACCTGAGACCGTGGTTAAGGTTGCTCCCACTCTCAAAAAGGTTTCCCAAAAGCTTCAGTCTACCGTAACTCGTCAACTCTACTCTCTTCGAGGTAAAACTAAAAGTGAAGGATCAGATGAAGGGACAGATAGTGGGACTGAAGTTAAACTTGTTGAAAGTGATGAGGTAAGTGAAGATGAGAATAAAGACAAGATAGATGATGACAATGGAAGTTAAGAAGGTGAAAGTGATGAGAAAGAAGAGCATGTGAATGTTGATAGCCCTGACTTTGATCGCACCGAGGCTGCCGCAAAGAATTTATCTACAGTCGATGTTGCCGACCGTGTTGCGTTAGATATTGATGATGTCCTTGAAAGCACATAGGTTAGCGACCGCTCCCCTCATGTATCTCTCACTAGGTCTCCTACTCCAAACCCTCCTTCTCCGCTCAAGGTCTCATCCAATGATCCTTCAGCTGCTGCAGACCCTGATGTTTAACTCCTTACCACAGTCCAAGCTCTCACCAAGCTTCAGTCAGACAACTAATCTGCTATTGCACAGCTGAACGCAGAGGTCATTGATCTTAAAGCTTCCCAATATAATCTCCAGTAAGAGCTATGCTCTCTATCCTCTAAACTGATTGACACCATTAAGGGGGAGACATTAGCTATAACAAAGACTGTGAAAGATGTTGTCCTTGGTAATACCAGTTCTAGCTCAGTTGCCTCCCCTACTGCTACTGCTCCATATTCAACCGTATTATCTCCAAACTTCATGATTACTCCTGATTTTTTGAAGCACGCCTTGACAACTTAAACTGGTCTAAACAGGTGTATTTCACGAGAAGTTCTTGATGCCTCAATTGAGATAAACAAGCAGCTGGATACCTTCAAAAGTGACTTAACTCATGAGTTGAAAAGATCAAATTCATCATGGAAAAGGAAGTGGACTGCATCATAAAATCATCTCTCAAAGCCCTCACTGAAAACCATGCTAAAAAGCTTGAAACCATCAAAGCTGTTTTGCTACTCTCAAGTCACCAATGGAATATTAAGGTACAAGGATTGAGGAACTCACCAATACTGTTGTTGGATCATTTTAAGTGGTTGAAAGGAAGTTGGATACTTTGGAAGAATCAGTGCATAGTGTAGACACCCCCGCCTTGGACCGCTCACCCCGATTGCACATTTGTTCTTGTGTTTCTCCCCATTTTAAGTGTTTCTCGTTAGTTTCTGTCACTTCCGTTAAGTTCCTGACTGACTTCGTTAAGTTCAGGGACTAAACTGAATAACAGGGCTGACTTTCTAGTCCATTCTGTCAAAATCACCTTCTCTGAGTCGCGCGCCTCCGACAGGAGGATCCAGACGCGCGCGCCTCCCGCCCCCAAAGCAGGAAGCGCGCGCCTCTGGGCGTCGGTTACAGATTTCTGGCCAGGATTCTCTCCCTTGCTCAATTTACAGGATTTTGCCCGGGAAAGATTTCTTGGTGACTGAGTTTTGGCACCAAAAACAACTCTCTTTCACCTATAAAAACCCCCCTTTTACCTCCATTTTCAGGAGAGACAAAAACTTTGACCAAAAACCCATCGAAAGACCTTGACCAAGAAACCAAGAACTTGACCTTGGCTCTCAATCTCACATTTCAATAAGACACTAAAGTTTCATACTTACAAAGCATTTCCAAAGGATTTCTCCAAAGAATTCATCAAGAAGTGTTTGAAGTCTCTTGAAGTCTAGGTAAAGTTATTTCTTTCCTCTTCTTAACTTCATCTCTTTTCTCTTCTTTTTGTTTTATCAAAGTGCAATCACCCAAATCATTTTGGGACATGACTCTAATGATCACCTCATCTCATTGAGGTCGGTTAAGGAGTTATCTCCTACATTCCAAACTCTATTTTAAACCCCTTTTTATGATTTAAAGAAGAAGAAGAAGAACGTTTATCATTCATGTAGATTTTGATCAAGCAAGACCAACTTTAGTTGTGCGAGATGGGTGTTTCGGTACTTCCCATCTCGTAACCTAACCCCCGAACCTCAAAACAAAGAATCTTTGTTTTCGTAATCAAACTTAGGCTATTATCAATAGGTTTTTCTTATGTTCCTCAAAACATAGGTGGCGACTCTAAAAACAAGTTAGACATCCTAGGGTCACCCGCGCGCTCTAGCCAAAGCCGTGGTGTCCACCCCCGGGGTATCTACAGTGGCGACTCTGATGGGGAAGTTTGAGGGTTAAACTTGCATTCTGATCAAAATCTACATCTTTTCTAGGCATTCTGACTCCTGATGGGGGAGGCGCGCGCTTCTGGCCGCTTCAGCCTAAGGCGCGCGCATCCCGCATCAAGGACCAGAATCGCCCGCTTCTTCATGTTCTTCATCTTCTTCTTCTGCTATTCTCCACTAATCATTTCTGCAGGGGTTAAAATATGCACATGGGACCAGGGCAATCCCCTGAGTCCAAAATCTGACAATGACAGGTGTGCCTAGAAGCGCGCGCCTCCCAATAGCATCGCCCCATGCGCGCGTGTCTCGTATCAACACTCAGAGGCGCACGCTTCTGGGTTGGTTCCCAGAACAGAAACAGGTCTCAGAACAGAGCAGCATGATGGGGGTGTGGGCACAGTTGCCTGCATCAGTTGTTATTCTGAACTGCAGACCGTTTTAATTTTATGTTCTATTTTATCGGTCACACGGGTGATTCGAAAGTTGTAATTATGTGCTTATTTGTTTTTTTTTTTTATTTCTTTTAAAAAAAAAGACAAAATATAAAAAATATTTTTTCACCTGTTAGACCTCACACTACATGCACATATTCCTATGAATTGCTCACTATCGAGTCGCACAAGTCCAACCCCAAACCCGTCGAGGCCCGTCCTAGAAAGTTTCAAGCTCCACCCGACCTTGGCTCTTTCGAAGCTGTAAACCTCAGCCCGTGGCGTAGTTCATGACTACATGCCGGGGGTGACCTTTGAACCTCATATTCAAGCCGAACACAAGCCACACAATTCTAGTTAGGGTCTAACACTCCGTGACTCAAGTCGGTTTCCATGTACCGAGATTTCCCTAAACTAATGTCTTCAAATCATACATGCCAACTTGTTGAAACGGACGCAATAAAAATCCGTCCCCAAAAGTGGTTATTTTGGACGAAAATAAAAATCCGTCCCCGCATGTATGCTTTACTACATTAATTTAGTTTAATCCCGATACATGTAGGATTCACAAACGCGATGGAATCCGATGAGTATATGGGACCGCGAGATGGTCTATATACTAGTGTGACGATTCAATTATTTTCTTAGAAACCCCAAAAGGGATCCATTCCCTCCGACTTATAAAAAAAAAAAAGAGTCTTTTCTTATGTGGTTCGAGTCGTGTGCCCAACTGTGTGTTCTAAGCCTCTTCGTTGACCGCAAGTGTTACTCAAGACTGACAAGGGCCTTTTCTGCAATCTAGGTTCAATTGTTACTTACAGAGTCTACCGGGATTCGGCAAATCGGTTAGTCCGTGAGGAGATCACTCCAACAGCTCCTACATCAATAATGGCCGGCGGCTCCAACACCAACAATACCATGACTCTCGAGCAACTCGCAACCATGGTCCAACTCCTCCAAGAGCAAGTCTCCACCCTTAATAAGGAGGCATAAAGCAAAGACGACATTTGGAAATCCCACCTCGACAGCCAAAGGGAGGCCCACGAGGCCGAGATGGAGCTAATGAAAGAAAAGCTCACTAATCTTGCCAGGGGGAAGAGCAAAAATGACTATGACGAATCCGAATGGACCGAAGGTTTGTTCAAAAGTCCTTATGTCAACACCCGCACCAAGAAAGTGGGAGAGCCAAGTTCCGAGAACAATGAGCCCAAAATGGTGGATTCTATCATGGCCTACATCGACCAAAAATTCAATAGGCTCAACATGGGGAAAGGCTCCGACACAAGCCTTTATCAATCATCCATCCTCATGAGTACTATGGCCGCTCTTCCTGATAAGTTCAAGATGCCCGACATAAGAAAATTCAAGGGCAACTCTTGTCCTATGGCTCACATTGAGACTTATATTTGGGCAATGGTTCCGAAGAAGGTCTCCCCCAAGGTGATGGCTCAATGCTTTCCTCTCACTCTCGAGGGGGCGGCAAAATATTGGTATGCTACTCTCCCGCTCACTGACCGTCTTGATTGGGACTCCGCCATGCTTGCCTTCAAGAACCAATACCAAGGCAACACCACTCACCGGCCCACAAGGAAAGAGATAGAGAACACTACTCAACGAGACCACAAGTCCTTCATCGACTTCACAAGGAGATGGAATGATAAACTCTCCGAGATTGTGGAAAGGCCAAATACCAAGGAGCAAATGGACATCTTTCTCAAATGTCTCAAAATTGATCTCCGCACCCACCTAAGTGGGGCTTGCTATGTGGATTTCTCCCAAATGTATGAGGCGGGGGTCCGAATGGACGAGTTGCTCAAGGAAGTCAAGAAAAATGCTCCTAGCTACCGCTACAAGGCCGCTTCCAACTCCACAAAAGAGGCCTCGGTCAACGCCGTCACTCTCGACAAGGGGAATTACAAAAAGGTTCCTCCACCCCAAGGGAAGAAGTCTCGAAATGACCGTGTCTACACGCCTCTCCAAGGCATGACTCAAACTGAAGTTTTCGAAGTCCTCAAAGCAAAGGGACAAGTCACACCAGTACAAGGGTACCAACCCAAGACGGTCAACCCCAATCATGCTCACCACAAATATTGTGGCTACCACCAATATAGTGGCCACACCACCGAGGAATGCTTCGTTCTCCGCAATGTCATTCAATATCTCATAGACAAGAAAGAATTTGTAGTGACTAATGGCGAACATGTCAATGTAATAGAGATAAGAGAACTCGAGGGGACCACCCATTCAATTCCAATTGTGAATGGGGGCCCCAATGTTATGAATAAACTTGACAATTCTTGTTATGTTGTAACTTACGATGAGGTAAGGAGGGAAGTACTAGAGAATAGGAAAAAGAAGCAAGACGGTAACGTCAACATGCTAACTCGATCCGGTCGAGTCATAGCAAGCAACCCTTCCACTTCCACACCAAGCTCCTCTTCTCAAAGGCCGCAAGCTCGCGACACTCCCGATAATCCTCTACTTGTTCAACTTAAGAAAACTCAAGCCAACATCTCTATTTGGGACCTCATCGCATCCTCAAAGAAACACCGAGATCTTGTCATCCGCAATCTCGATGATACATCAATTTCTCCCGATACTACTCCCGAGGACCTCACGGCAATGATCGGTCACATTCATTTTGGCAACGTTATCACCTTTGCCGATATGGACCTTCCACCATTTGGTTCCGACCACAACGAGGCTATTTACCTCAAGGTACGAGCAAGGGGGAGGCCCATCTCAAGAGTCTTAGTGGACGGTAGTTCCGCACTCAACCTCATGCCTGGCAGAATCATGGGCATACTGGGGCTTAAGGATTCCGATTTGAAGCCTTCTACTCAAGTAATCCGAGGTTATGACAGCACCGCCCGTACAGTCATGGGCATGATCGAAATAGACATTGAGTTTGAGAGCCTGGTCATGTCCGTTCCATTCCAAGTGCTTGACATCCCGGCCTCGTTCAACTTGATTTTGGGTCGACCATGGATTCACAGTTCTAATGCCATCCCGTCAACTCTCCATCAATGTGTCAAGATCCGAAATGGTGATGAAATAGTGACCGTCATGGCCAAAACGTCACTATCCACAGAAAAGGTGAGCCCGTCCACCAAGTTCAGCATGGTTTACCAGACTCCACTCTCTCCGGCGTCTCAATCAACGCCATTGACAAAGAAGGGGGAAACGGATCATGGACCCCCAGCAATCACAAAGTCCTCCGCATGATGAGGAATATGGACTACTTCCCTGGTTTAGGCCTAGGAAAATATCAACAGGGAATCCTACATCCTGTGCAAGTCCCATTTGTCAAGAACACATTCGGTTTGGGGTACGAGCCTTCCAGAGAAGACTTGAAACAAGAGCAAGCGATCAAGGATGAAAAGGCCCGAGCTCGTAAAGAAGGCCGTCGTTATGAGGTCCCTAATCTAAGGCCTTACCGCAAGACGTTGAATGGATATTTTGTCTACCAAGGGGAAAACGTTCCATACATGATCTTTCCCGAGCCATGGGTTAACAATAAGGGTGTCAAAAAGCCCGGTCTCAAAATCTTCTCCGATTGTGAGATACAGAAATCCGAAAGGGAACCAACTCCCATGTCACCCCGTGAATGGTGGGGAAGAAAGGTGACTATAGAGTCCGAGACAGAAATCATCGTGGGGGAAGAACCGACAGATTTAGCCTCCATGTTCGAAGAGCTTGCCATAATGAATGAATGCCAAGTCAACGCCATCCATAAACCGTCATCATGAATGAGACTATCAGTGAGATCCCGCCAAGCTCCGAGCCGATCAACAATTGGTATTCTACGAAAGGGCCCATGGTATCCGAGGAATTCTTAGTCCAAGAAATGGGTTGCATACCCCGCACAGCAACAAAGGAAGAGCGGCTCACACTTACTTTTGAGTCCGAGAGTGTCTCTAATACCCTCACCCAAGAGGATATGGAGGCCATAGCCGAGCGTGTGTTTCCTTTCTTTGCTAATGAAAAATTTGATATTTCTGAGTACCCTGAGATTGCAAATATCATAAATGATGAATTAACTAATAATGAACTTAATGAACAAGTTAATAACGATTCAAATTATGAAAAAATAGACCACGAAAACACAACATACTTAAATGAACTTGCTCAACAGGTCCGTAGTCGTGGTGAAAATGGTCCAGGGGCTGACGAAGAATTGCATGTTGATAATCTGGGTACCGACGAAGAACCAAGAGAAACTAAGATCGGAAGCTTCTTCAAGGGGGACGACAGAGACAGATTGACTGCACTACTACGGGAGTTCGTGGATGTGTTCGCATGGTCATACAAAGACATGCCAGGTTTGGACAGAAAGGTAGCGGAGCACAGAATTCCGATCAGAAAAGATGCCAAGCCGGTAAAACAGAAGCTCAGAAAGATCAAGCCAGAATGGTCTCTGCAAGTCAAAGAAGAGATCGAGAAGCTCCTCAGTGTGGGTTTCATCAAGGTTATCGAGTATCCGACATGGTTAGCCAACATCGTGACAGTCAGAAAGGCAAACGGCAAGGTTCAAGTTTGTGTGGACTTCCGGGATTTGAACAAAGCTTCCCGAAAGATGATTTTCCACTCCCTAACATCGACATGCTGGTCGACTCCACTACTGCCTACGAGGTTTGCTCATTCGTGGATGGGTTCGCTGGGTACAATCAGATTCTCATGGCCGAGGAAGATCAACATAAGACAGCCTTCACGACACTGTGGGGTACCTTTTGCTACACAGTCATGCCATTTGGGTTAAGAAACGCTGGGGCTTCCTACCAAAGAGCCGTGACAGACTTGTTCCACGATATGATTCACAAAGAAATCGAGGTCTATGTGGACGACATGATCATTCACTCCAAAGGGACCGATGGTCAACATTTAATCGATCTCCGTAAGTTCTTTGAAAGGCTTTCGTTAACACAAGATGAGGCTCAACCCGGCAAAGTGCACGTTCGGGGTTATCCGAGGCAAAGTCCTTGGTTATATGGTCACTGAAAGGGGAATTGAAGTAGATCCATCCAAAATCAAGGCAATCATTGACATGCCTCCTCCAAAGACGCAGAAAGAGATCAAAGGTTTCATGGGCAGACTGCAATACATCAGTCGGTTTGTGCACCAACTCACTTCCATGTGCGAGCCAATCTTCAAGCTACTCAAGAAGAATGTGGCTCTAGAATGGACCGACGCGTGCCAAGAAGCCTTCGACCAAGTGAAGCATTACTTGACGTGCCCTCCTGTTCTAGTTCCGCTGCACAAGGAGAAGCCTCTTTTGCTCTATCTCACTGTCAATGATGAAGCCCTAGGGGCTATGTTAGCACAAGAGCAACGAGAGTCCACAAAGGAGAATGCCATTTATTTTGTCAGTCGCCGATTCCAAGGAGGCGAAAAGAACCACTCTGTCTTAGAAAAGTCATGTGCAGCATTGGTTTGGGTTACTCAAAAGCTCAAACACTATATGGAAGCTTTTCGATCAAACTAGTAGCAAAGGTGGACCCGCTCCGCTACATCTTCGAGAAGCCCTTCATGTCAACAAGAATAGCCAAATGGTACTTCATACCCGCCGGCTATGATATCACTTACGTCATACTAAAATCCGTCAGGGGGAAAGTGTTCAGTGACCAGCTTGCCGAATTCCCGTGTGACGAAGTGAAGGGGGAAGACGTACAGTTCCCTGACGAGCATTTAATTTGTACTGCAACCGAGGAAAATAAGTGGCAACTTTTTTTTCGATGGCGCCGCCAATAAACACGGCTTTGGTATAGGAGTATTGCTTGTCGATCCAAAAGACATCCACACTCCCATTGCCATCTGTCTGGAATTCAAAGCTACCAACAACATTGCCGAGTACGAAGCATGCATAGCAGGGCTCGAAGCAGCTCTCGAAAGAAACGTCACGGAACTAGAAGTATTCGGCGACTCTTTGCTCCTTATCAATCAGCAATCGGGTAAATGGCGAATCCAAGACCCGACCCTCCAATAGTATGGTCAGCACCTTGAAGAATTGGTTGAACAATTCCAAGAGATCACTTTCAACTACCTGCCAAGGGATAAAAATCGCTTCGCCGATGCACTGGCCACCATAGCTTCATTAGTCGAAATGCCCAAAGGGAAAATGGTGAAGCCTTTCAAAATTACCTGAAGGAACAGACCGGTGTACTGCATGAGTATCGAGATCAACGAGGTTCAAACAAACTCTCCGTGGTATTCAGATATCATGAATTTCCTCAAAGATGGCACTTATCCCGAGAATAGAAATAAGAAGTCTCAAGCGGCTCTGCAAAGACTAGCCTCTCGGTACGTACTGATTGGGGACCGAGTCTATAAAAGGCACCATGATGGGATCAATCTCTTATGCGCCAATGAGGCCGAAGCTCAAGAGATAATGTGTGAAGTGCACGAAGGAGAGTGTGGACCCCACATGAATGGGTTTATGCTAGTCAAGAAGATACTCCGCATTGAACGAGACTGTATCGAGAAAGTCAAAAGGTGTGCCAAGTGCCAATTCCATGCTAATCTGCAACATGCTCCACCCTCGCAACTTTACAACATGGTCACACCTTGGCCTTTCTCTTGTTGGGGGATAGACATCATCGGTAAAGTCCATCCTGCCGGAAGCAATGGGTAGTCATTCGTCCTAGTGGCCGTCGACTACTTCACAAAGTGGGTCGAAGCACAAGCCTATAGGACCCTCAACGCGAAGAAAGTGGACGAATTTGTAAAGATTAATATCATGTGCCGATACAGCGTGCCTCATGAAATCATTTCCGACAACGGCTCTCACTTTGAGAAGGAAATGGATGCACTTTTGGTAGAATACAAGATCACCAAGCACAAGTCATCTCCCTACCGTCCCCAAGCAAATGGCGCGGTAGAAGCATCAAATAAGACCATCGAGACCATCGTCAAGAAAATGGCCTCAACAGGAAGGGATTGGCCCGAGAAGCTACCATTAGCATTGTGGGGCTACCGCACATCAATACGGTCAGCAACAGGAGAAACTCCTTATGCATTAGTCTATGGTTCTGAAGCCGTACTCCCAATCGAACTTGAAGTCCCATCTCTACGAGTCCTCCTCGAGAATCAAGTCAACGAGGTCGACTGGATGCAAAGTCGATATGAACAGCTAGCCTTACTCGATGAGAAAAGGCTAAGAGCACTCGAACGCACAAGGGCGTATCAGCAAAGGATGGCAAGAGCTTTCAACAAAAAGGTGAAGCCTCGAAACATCAATGTGGGAGATTTGGTCTTAAGACAACATCCTCCTAATGCCATGAATCCCCTGGGGAAATGGGGACCCCGATGGATCGGTCCGTACGTAGTCAAAAAGATACTAAGCGGCGGTGCAGTCCGACTCGTGGATTTAGATGGTGACCAGCTGCCAAAGGAGGTCAACCTCGACAAGCTCAAGAGGTTCTATGCTTAATAAACAAAGACCATTAAAAAAAAAAATCGCTCGCTAGGTTGAAAACCCGCAAGGGCGGCCTAGGCAAAAATTAGAGCACGTGCAAAAAAAGAAGCCCGCTAGATTGAAAACCCGAAAGGGCGGTCTAGGCAAAAAACAGGGTGCACAAAAAAAAATGGTCTTTGTTTGTTTGAACTACGGAGACCTGAGCCTCCCAACTGGAGGAACGTAGGCAACCTTCGGGTGCGGTCTAAAACATATCAAAAATACCCAATTCACTTCAAATAACAAGATGCAATTTTTATTCATTCAATGAATTATTCAAGCCATTACAACGGATTTATTGAGCAACAAAAGACATCAAAACATTAAATCCTAAAAAAAAGTGGTCTAATTTAATTGCAATCTCTTGGGGTACAAAGAAAAATCTAATCTTTCTTAGGTTTGGGAACCCATTGCTTCTTGTTATGCCCTTTAGTCTTCTTGGATGGGGACGGAACATTCTTGGGACCGCCAAGACGGGAGAAAACGCTAGGACAGGACGGAGCTTCATCAACGGCTTTCCCTTTGCCCTTATCAAGCGGAGCCTTAGCGGGGAAAACCATGGGACGCTCCCACACATGGGAGGAATTTCCCTTACCTTTCTTCTTCTTGGGAAAATGACGGGGTCTATAGTCCCGCACATGAACCACCGGTCTCACGGGGTCAACAACATCGTCATTGGGCCTTCCCAAACGATAAAAAACGCTCGGACGCTTCTCCACCATCGAGACGGACCCCACAGCTGGAACAACGTTCACCATTGGAACGGACTTCTCACCCTCAGGGACGGAAACCTTGACTTCTAAAGAGAAAGTCATTGGGGCCATTATGACAAGAATTTTGTGGTTTAGAAGGAGAAAGTGTTTGCAGAAGAATGCTGTGTGACCATTCTGGTCGAAAATGGTTCAAAATTATAGCTGTTGGAACATTCTGATCAGAAAAAGAAAGGGGCTGTAATTCAGCAGGCCAGAAGCGCGCGCCTCCGACCAAGGCTTCACAATGCGCGCGCCTCCCACAAGCAAGGCCCAACGCGCGCGCCTTTGACAGCAGTTCAGACAGAAATAGCCCTTGTAAGTTCAGAACAGAACCCGAGCACTTCAACATATCCAACCTGCAGCAAAATCAAATCCCAGCAGCGAAAAGGAGTTCAAGCATCAACAACAAGCATTCTTTGGGCACACATTTGTTTGTAAAGGTCGACATCTAAGATCGAGTCGCTAATAAAACATAAAATGAGTAGTAAGATAACTAAGATTGTAAATACATGTTAAATGTTATTACAGGCAAAAGTAAAGGTGTTCCAATCCCTCATCCTCTCAACCACAACAGCTCAGGCACATCATCACCAGCACTGTGCTCACCCCCTGCTACCGCTCTCGGTCTCCTCATCATCATCGTCATCCTCATCATCATCATCATCATCATCATCATCCTCAGACTCAGCCTCCTCAACTCTGATCTCATGCCGGCTCCTCTTCTGCACCCGCCGAGACGAACTCGCACCACCTCTGCTCTGGCTGGCTCCACTCCTACTATGGCTACCTCCGCGGCTCAGACTTCTGCTCAGTGACTGCCTCGCCAAAGAGACAGCCTCATCGATGTCTAGTGCAGCATCCCTGCAGCCTCGTCTCATGCCCCGAGCACCTCGGGCAGCTCCTCTCGCAGCACCAGAGACAGCACCAGCAGCATCTCTAGTCATGGCAGCAATATCCCTGCATAGCTCTAGCACCCTCTCCTCCAGCTGACGGAGCCTCCTCCTCATCCCTTTGTTCTGTCTACCTAAGTGCCTATAAGCAGCTACAGGTACCTGTTGCAACAGAGAACAGAAAAAGGAAGTTGCATCAATACAAAGGACAGAAAAACAAGACTGGAACTGAGAAATGCAAAGATGGTCAGAAAAACATACCACAGCAGCCTGAGCGGGAGGCTCTCTCTCCGGTGACATGTCCTCGGGAACAATCTCCCTCTTCTCCTCAAAGACCCCGAAGTTTGAATAAGTGTAGTAGGGAGGAGGCAAAGGAGGATCAAAGCAATACCCGGCACTGGTAGTATAAAACCGAGCGGAGGTCGTAGGAGCAGCCTGTGATCTCCTCGGATCAGCAAACATGAAGCCTTGCATCAAGTTGTTCTCCCTGAAGAGGCCATAATCCTGATCCAAGTGAATGTGAGGGACGGCATCAATCCCTGCCATGTATGCCGCGCGATCAGCCTCTGAAAGTGACCTCCAATTACGAGGGCAGAAAGGAGGAACGTCTGGAACTGCAGGACGAGGGGGGGTGTAAAAGTCTGTCACCTGGATACCATGCTGCCAGAACACTCTGTCTCCCAAATACAGAGCCATGCACTCACCCGAACTCATCAAAAGCCGAGAACGGGTAGGAATAAGAGTATGCTCAAACCAGTACTGAACTGATCTCCACGGATACAAAGAGAAGGCAACAGACTCAGGCCTCAAGGTGTCCAAGTGCCGTCGGGCCGAAGTAAGACTAATGGGGTTCGTACCAGTCTTCACATTCCTCTCCTTGTACGCCCACCGTGCGCAGTCTAGATACTGGGGCTGGCCTTCCTTACCAATCTTGAAATCCCTGAGATTCAGGATAGCAAAGGCCCAGAGCTGTAGACAAGAGGCAGAAGCAAAGTTAATGACAGTCAACGAAAAAGGCAGTTATGACCAAGGCAAGGAGAATATAAAAGGGACAGTAAGTGGTATACCTCCCACAGCAAGCTGAAGCCCGTAACCGAGCTAGTGGTCGAGCGGCTGGTCAAATCCATGCCATGGTAACAAGCAGCTAAGCCCACTGCGCCCCAGTTATACTGGCCGATCTGGTCCAGATCCACTAACAAGTCGAGCAGAGCCAAAGAGGCCGAAGATCCCCCGTTGGCAAACAAAGTATGGGATAACAGGTACCAAATAAAGCAACGGGCCACGGCATCGACCCGATCAGCAGTAACACCTCGAGCCTCAGCCATTAAGATGCCAAAATAGGCCCGGATTCGCCCCCATGTCACTCGAGAATTCTTGACCTCGAACCGGCAGTCAACCAAAGCCAGTAACTCATCCGGAGTCCGAACAGCCCCTCTTAAACCAAAAGGGACATGCATCCCTATGAACGGCAAGCCCGTCAAAGCTGTGAAATCGGTAGGCATCATAGTCACCTCGCCCATGGGTAAATGGAAGGTATGGGTGGTATCCCACCATCTTTCCCTCAATGCCTGGACCACATCGGGGTCATTCTTCAAAGCTGGGAGGCTGGTGACAAAAAGACCAAAATGAGTCCCTATAACTCGGGCCCGAACATTCTCAGGCAACCTCTTCCATATAGAGATGGGCCCATGAGCCCCACCACGAATCTCTGTCAGACGGGTCCACTCCTAAAAGGAAAGAAGGAACAACGAAAATTTCATCAGCACGACTGCTAGAAAACGGATGAATTCGACACAGAGATTTCAATGGCAGGACAATGTACAAGCAAGTGTGTGAACATGAAAATGGGCGCCCCAACATGTTTCTTACAATAAATCAGCAGCAACAAACAACATGCAAGGAATGATCAATAAAGCTGCTGCAACAATATTTCGGGTAAAAAAAACGGAACTTCATGAAATCCGAAATCGACAAGAAAGGTGAGGCATTCTTACCAAACCCGAAGTCACGAAATGAGAAATGTGGGTATGAGGCCGAAAGGTAAGCAAGCTTGGGTCCATAGCTTCAACCCCAATTTCAGGCTCCTCGCCCTGTGGCATCTCGAACGGAGGAGATTGTTGACGATCCGACATCGTTTCTGTGACGGAATTGATCCTAGAGCAGTAAGAAAGTGTTTTGGGGTAATTTCTCCACGAAAATTTGGTTTAGAATTTGGAGGGTTCTTCAAAATTTTGAAAAAACTCGCCGAAAACAGTGAACCGTCTGTTTAAATATGCTGAACTTATGCACCAGGCGCGCGCCCCCAGACATACTCATCCGAGGCGCGCGTATCCCCCAGCGATGTCCGGACGCGCGCTCTTCCCATCATCAGGCAGGTTCAGAAGCAGTCTCCCATGCAAGAATCCATGCACACCATCAATGTTTCCCCACGGATTCCGAGCTCCCTAAGTTCTGTCACGGGTGCCATACCCCCCCCCCTTAAGAGTCAATCTCAACATTTCATCCCCAGCAGGAACATTCTCCTGGTCACGGTCAACTGTGCCCGCACCCCACAAGTCAAAAAGTCAAGTGTGACTCCAAGTGGCACGCGAATTCAAAGCAATATTTCATCAACGAATTTCACTAACGGATTCATCAACAAAGGTTCACCAACGGCCTCATTCAAGGGTTCACTAACGGCCTCTACAAAGGTTCACTAACGGCCTCATTCAAGGGTTCACTAACAGCCTCATCAACGGATTTCACTAATGGATTCGTCCTCAAAGGCCTCCTCAAAGGTTCACTAACGGCCTCAGGTTCACTAACGGCCTCTTCAAAGGTTCACCAACGGCCTCTCCAAAGGTTCACCAATGGCCTCTACAAAGGTTCACTAACGGCCTCTTCAAAGGTTCACTAATGGCCTCTCCAAAGGTTCACTAACGGCCTCGTTCAAAGGTTCACTAACGGCCTCATTCAACATATCAGCCGGCAGATTCACCTAACGGATCATGCCACCCCCTCTATCAACAAAAGCCGCTCACACAGGGAGCGCACCACTATCTCTCGCAATTTCAAATTCCTGCTTTCAACGAGTCTTTGCTTTTTCTTGGTGATGTCCTCGGCGGGTGTTTTTAACTTTCGTCGACGCGTTTTGCTTTGCAACCCACGTCGCCGAGGGGCTCTGTAGACACCCCGCCTTGGACCGCTCACCCCGATTGCACATTTGATCTTGTGTTTCTCCCCATTTTAAGTGTTACTCGTTAGTTTCTGTCACTTCCGTTAAGTTCCTGACTGACTTCGTTAAGTTCAGGGATTAAACTGAATAACAGGGCTGACTTTCTAGTCCATTCTGTCAAAATCGCCTTCTCTGAGTCGCGCGCCTCCGACAGGAGGATCCAGACGCGCGCGCCTCCCTCCCCCAAAGCAGGAAGCGCGCGCCTCTGGGCGTCGGTTACAGATTTCTGGCCAGGATTCTCTCCCTTGCTCAATTTACAGGATTTTGCCCGGGAAAGATTTCTTGGTGACTGAGTTTTGGCACCAAAAACATCTATCTTTCACCTATAAAAACCCCCCTTTTACCTCCATTTTCAGGAGAGACAAAAACTTTGACCAAAAACCCATCGAAAGACCTTGACCAAGAAACCAAGAACTTGACCTTGGCTCTCAATCTCACATTTCAATAAGACACTAAAGTTTCATACTTACAAAGCATTTCCAAAGGATTTCTCCAAAGAATTCATCAAGAAGTGTTTGAAGTCTCTTGAAGTCTAGGTAAAGTTAATTCTTTCCTCTTCTTAACTTCATCTCTTTTCTCTTTCTTTTTGTTTTATCAAAGCGCAATCACCCAAATCATTTTGGGACATGACTCTAATGATCACCTCATCTCATTGAGGTCGGTTAAGGAGTTATCTCCTACATTCCAAACTCTATTTTAAAAACCCCTTTTTATGATTTAAAGAAGAAGAACGTTTATCATTCATGTAGATTTTGATCAAGCAAGACCAACTTTAGTTGGGCGAGATGGGTGTTTCGGTACTTCCCATCTCGTAACCTAACCCCCGAACCTCAAAACAAAGAATCTCTGTTTTCGTAATCAAACTTAGGCTATTATCAATAGGTTTTTCTTATGTTCCTCAAAACATAGGTGGCGACTCTAAAAACAAGTTAGACATCCTAGGGTCACCCGCGCGCTCTAGCCAAAGCCGTGGTGTCCACCCCCGGGGTATCTACACATAGAGCCGTTAGGATTGCAGGCACAGAAAGCTCACTTCAAGTTGCTGACCGTGGACATGGCAACCTTCACTCCCAAGCTGAAAATGATGAAGGGAACAGTATTGACTACCCGACCGTGAACAGTTTTGACTACATGCTCGTCAACAACTACAGCTGCCCCATCATAATCCTAGAGTCTTCAAGGAGAAGTTCAGATACCAGGATTACAGATATGAAGCGGCCATTCTATCCGACCGTTCTACCCGACCGTACCACTCGACCGTATTTCTTTTGATAGGCTGGATGCCTTTGTTTCAAAAACAATTTTAATTTATGTTGGTTTGTAATATTTTTAAACAATTTGTGTTTGTGTTTGGTGGACCATCAAAACTATTATCTTTTGGATCGTACTCTTATTATATTATTGGCTTAACCTTTTGGGAGTACTACCTTGGATGTCTGAATTGTGTTTGATGCATTTCTATAATTATCATATCTACTCATTTTGAAATGCATCAAATATTTCTATCTTCTAGGATTAATCTTTTTATTTTCTTTTTTGGATGATAGAAATCTACAACATTAATTTACTGTGTGTGCATTGACTTGGGACATGAACTTAATAAAATTAATATCTTGAAACATGTTTTTACCAAGTACAATGAATTAGTCTTTGTTATAGTAAGTAATGGTCTCAATCAAATAGGGGGAGATTGTTGGGTATGCTTATTATAAACCACTCATATTACCTTTAATTTGATTGATCTCATAACCTTATTTTACTTTTATGGAAATTAGGTTTTATTGTAAGAAGTTTTCTAACTTCATTAGTTAAGTCCATTTTTAGTTTACTTAGGCTTAGAAGATCAGCACCTCAAATTTTGAAGAACTGTTGTTTTGTGGTAAGCTAAGTTTTCCTACCTTATCAAGCTACCACTCCTGATGTTGCTGCTGAGTATGCTACTGCATAGGTAGCTACCGCATGGCATATGCTACCGCAAGAAGACTTGCTGCCACACTCCAAATTGAAGACAAAGAAAAGACAAGTTTGATTATAATTAACCATGGTCACACTAGTGTCTAAATCCTTTGGTTAAATTTGAACGTTGCAAAATTCAAATTTAAATTTGGTCGTTATGTCTGGTAAAATGTAGTACACCTTGACCACTAACTTCTGCAACTAAAAGACAACAAAGAAATGAGCACCAATCAGAATCCACCGGCTCATTATCTTCCAAACTTGTCCTCCAAGAATTCAAACAGCTACCTGTAGACACCCCGCCTTGGACCTCTCATGTCCCGATTGCATACACATTCTGTGTCTTCCTCTTTTCTGTCAATTTTCGTTAAGTTTCGTTACTTTCCATTAAGTTCTCGACTTACCCCGATAGTCTTGGACTTGACTAAGTGAAAAAGTCAACCTTTAGTCTTTATTTCATTTGTTTTTGTTGACTTTTGTGATGTTCGTTAAGTTTCTGACTGATCTCGTTAGTTTTGGGACTTAACTGCATAACAGGGTTAACTTTTGGGTGAAAATATGTATTTTCTAAAGATGAGACGAGCGCGCCTCCGGCCTTCTTTGTAAAAGGCGCGCGCCTCCAATAGGGGGTGCGGGAGGAGCGCGCTTCCCACCTCCAGAATCTCAGATTTTGTCAAATTTCCCTCCTTTTCTGATTTGTAAACTCCCAAGTCATTATGCATTGGCTTGATCCGGGGAATAACCATTCTTGTCAACACAACCACCACCCCTACCCTATAAATACCTCTTGCTTCCACCATGGAAAGGGGGGATCTTCTCTTTACCAAAACTCTCTTAACACAACAAGAGAAAAGACTTTTCTTAACTCACAACTCTCACACACACACCCAAAAAACTTCATTTTCAAGGGTGGTTGATATAGACAAGTTTGGTTCTTCCCCACTCAAGCTAAGGTATGATATTCTTCTAATCTCATCTTACTTCTTTTTATTTAGACATTCTCTTCATCTTTTTACCTTCTCAATGGGTATGCAATCTCCATAAACAGAATACAACCAAAAGGCCACTTCTCTATTGAAGTTTGGCCAAGGTTACATTCCCACATTTCAATTCCATTTTTACATTTAATTTCTTCTCTTAATATAATCGTTCAACATGTAATCATTTCACATTTAATCAATAAAAGTATTTTCTTTCATTTCCCTTTTCTTTTCATTATCCTTGTTAGCACTTTTATATTAATAAATCGAAGGACTTTCCTATGCATTAGAACACCAAAAGTAGAAAGACCCGCGTAAGCGGGGCGGATTGGGTGTTTAAGTACTTCCCACTCCGTCACCTAACCCCCGAACCCTTCTCTCCTCGAATCTCTGGTTTTCGTACATAAAAAATTGGCTTTTCTTAGGTTTCTCGCGTTCCTCTAAAACGTGGGTGGCGACTCTAAAATCAAGTAGACATCCTAGGGTAATTCGCGCGCTCTAGCCAAGCCGCGGTCCCCCGGGGTATCTACAGTGGCGACTCCGCTGGGGACATAGAGGGTTAAATTTGCATTTTCTGCTTTTGGTGTTCTAATTTTTGTTTTCTAGGCATTCTGGTAAAAAGGGTGGGAAGCGCGCGCTTCTGGCCTTCTTGGCCTAAAGCGCGCGCGTCCGACCCCTTCTACCAGAATCATCCGCCTCTCATTTTGTTCTTCGAATTTCATGTTTCTGTGCTAACAGTTTCTGCAGGGGAAAGTTACATGATTTGGGACCAGGGCAATCTCCTGAGTCCACAGTTTCTGACATTCTGACAGGTACCCCAAATGCGCGCGCCTCCAATCTTCATGGCGCACTGCGCGCGCTTCCCTTATCAATGCTCTGAGGCGCGCGCTTCTGGGTAAATTCCCAGAACATCATCCAGTTCCCAGAACAGAATCAGTGCACAGAAACAGAACCAAATGACAGTGTGGGCACCGAGCCTGCACATGAACAATTTTACTTTCTGTTTATTTTTATCGGTCACACGGGTGATTCGAGAGTTGTAATTATGTGCTCATTGCTTTTATTTTATTTTGAAAAAAAAGAAGATACTTTGTCACTTGTTAGACCTCACACTATGCGCACAATTCCTATCAATTGCTTACTATCGAGTCGCACGAGTTTAACCCCAAACCCATCGAGGCCCGTCCTAGAACGTTTCAAGCTCCACTCGACCTTGACTCTTTCGAAGCGGTAAACCTCAGCCCATGGCGTAGTTCATGACTACATGCCGGGGGTAACCTTAAGCCTCTCTTTAGCCGAGCACCAACCACACAATTCTAGTTAGGGTCTAACACTCCGTGACCAAATCGGTTTTCATGTACCGAGATTTCCCTGAACTAATGTCATCAAATCATACATGACGTTTCCAAACGAAACAAATGGTTGTTATGGGACAAAATAAAACTCCGTCCCCAAAGTGGTTATTTGGACGAAAATAAAAAAAATCCGTCCCCGCATGCTTTATGACATTAATTTAGTTTAATCCTGTCACATGTAGGTATCACAAGCGTGGTGGAATCCGATGAGTATATGGGACCGCGAGAAGGTCTATATACTAGTGTGACGATTCCACTATTTTTCTAGAAACCCCAAAAAGGACCACGTCCTTCCGACTTTGAAAATAATAATAAAAAAAGAGTCATTTTCCTTTATGTGGTTTGAGTTTTTTCTCTTGTTCGTGGGTTAAATCATTTGATTCAAAAGGTATTTGTGGGGCCAACCTAAGATCAACCGTGTTCTATCCATAGGTCCAATGGCTTCAAGCGGAAACAACAACAAGGGTGAGAATACTTCCGCGTCCAACGAAAGGCTCTTCAACATAATAAGAGACATGGGGGAACAAATGGATAGACTTGTCGAGGAGGCCCGCCGCAAGGATGATTTATGGCAAGCCCGTCTTGATCTCGAGAGGAGAATTCATAAGGAAGAAGTGTCTGAACTTAAGGCCCGTTTACGAGAGTTCACCGACAACAAGGCAAAGGCCAACGGTAAGGCATGTTCAAGTGGCTCGCCTCTCAAAAGTCACAAAGGTTCTAGCAACGACCGTGTCTACACCCCCTCCAAGGTATGACCGTCACCAAGGCCTATGAAGATCTCAAAGAAAAGGGACAAATTTCTCCTCTCCAAGGGTACAAGCAACCACAACCATTGCGTCGCAACCATACCCACCACAAGTGGTGTGACTATCACCTATGCAGTGGTCACCTCACCGAGGATTGCTTCTCCATCCGCAACATCGTCCAAGAATTGATTGACAATGTGAGTTTACCGTGGTTGAAGAACAACAGTTGGAGAGTGAGAACATGCAAGAACTCATCAAGGAAGGGGCTCAGATTTGAAATAGGGTCTCAACAAGAGATCATGACGCAAGGAAGGCTACAACGACAATGGGGACTACAACAGCAATCTCCGTTTCTCTTTCTCTACCTAGTAGTAGGAATTAAAAAAAAAAAAAAAGGAGTCAAAAGTCCTCTTAAGTGTGCATTAATGTTTTCTCTCGTCCTATGTTAAATGTTCGAGTCCATTGAGTCATCAAATAAAAAGTCGTTCTTGTCCTCATACACTCTTCCAGGTTGTTCAATTTAATTCTTGGAAAAATGATGAAAAGATGTCTAAACACGTTTTAGAACGAAGGCTATCACTTGAACGCCTAGAGGCTAAACATCGACAACGGCATCAACAACGAAGACATCAACAACGACGAAATCAAGACAAAGAAAGGTGGAGCAACAATCATGAAGTTAAGTTTTCAAAAGGGGATATAAAAAAAAAAAAAAAAAAAAAAAAAAGAGCTCGCTAGGTTGAAATCCTCAAATCAACCTAGGCAAAAGTTAGAGCACAAAAAAAAAAAAAAACCCCCCTCAATCAAAGAAATACAAGATCAACATCCTTCCACCGATGAAGGACGAAGCAACAACCATCTCGACGAATGGAGCAATCCACAAGAACTACGGTGACCTGAGCCTCTACACTGGAGGAATGTAGGCAACCTTCGGATCCGGTCTCATGCAAGAAAGAAGATATGTTTAGCCCTAGCGCGTTATGGTGATCGGCCTTCATCTCGAACTTGTCAAGACATATTTGTACGATTCATTTGCCAATGAATTAATCATCTCAAGATTGAACAACTTTCCTAGATTTGGAATCACTTTCCGTTCCTTGTCGAGTCTAGGGCTTCTATTCTTTCTGCATACTCCCAATTTTTTGCAATCAAATTGGGGCTTTCCTTCTCTTCTCTCTTAATGACTTACTTGCCTTCGTGAGTCATTCAACAAATATATACAAAGTCAATACTAGGGGCTACTTCCCTAGCCAAGTCAATGTCACTCATCATTAGTGACAAAAGGTCCTCACCGCAAAATCACATGTCTCTCATACTCATCTAGAGTCAATGCACACTTCCTCATTAATTGAGTCAAAAAAAAAAAAGACGCAAAAGAGATGCCCGCTAGATTGAAAACCCGAAAGGGCGGTCTAGGCAAAAAACAGGGTGCGTCATAAAAAAAATGGGAGAGTGAGAGAGAGAAGGGAAAGAGAAATGGAGATCTCCGGCCTCTAAGGAAGACAACTGCACAAGTTCTACATTGGGTCTCCTCAGCAAGTCAATCCCCACCGAGCCAACTTTGGAATTGCAAAAGGCTTGAAGAGATATGGCACCATCAAAGGTCATTTTGGGTTATTGAAAGATTGTTCTTGCAATGTGCATCTTTGGGCTCATGAGAAAGAAAGCCCATGGTAACCAAGATCCGTCCGAGAACGAGCCTATCATTGAAGGGGTACGAGGTTACACAAAATAATCCCCAGCTAGTCAGTTGGTTTGGACAGCGAGCAACAACATGTAATTCAAGCTTCTACAAGCATGTCCCTCTAAAGTATGCCGAAAGACTCCCGAGAATGGAGTAGCTCTTTCCATGTCCCCTTGTGTTTGTTCCCCCACACGAGGACGAGTCTCTTGTTTTGCTCAATAAGTGATGACGCCCCAGGGTCTTTGTGACTCGAGAAAGAAAAGTTCTCTTGCTTCATTTGACAGTTAATGAGCCCTAGGGCTATGCTCAAGAAAGATGTGTGAGACTATCCTCAAAGTCTCTCAAAAGGAATGTCGAGAAGCACCTTCTTGTCATGTATGCTAATACTTGTTCCCCCGATCAAGGATAGGCCCCTCTCGTTCCACTCCTAATCAATGGTGTCACTCTAGGGGTACGATCAAGTTTTAAAGGCTCCCTCGGCAAGAAGAAATTCACTTCAGTGTCCCCGGCGGAGTCATGTGCAACATTGGAAGCTTCCTCAATTCGGCACCGAAGGTCTCAAGGGGCTTACAATCTACAATCTTTTGGGCTACGGCATTACAGTGATACAAGCAAAGGGAAATATTGGGGCTTCACAACCGACAGTATTTTGGGACAACAATGCTCAAGCAATGCAATGTGGAGAAGTCTTTTATGAAAGAGATCAAGCTTCAAGGGTCTCCCAACACCTCAAGTCAAAGGTCTCTTGGTTTTAAATGAGGGCTCCGATGTTATGAATGAATTTGATGATTTTTGTTAGAACTTAAAACGAGATCATGAAGGAAGTCTTAGAGAAAAGGAAAAGGATTCAAGGAAATGCCAATATGATAACTCGACCAGAGTTATGGCCAATCCTAATGTTTCTGCAAGTACTGCACCCCCTTTTCCAAGATCAAAAGCACAGGCTGCACCCGAAGATCCGTTATTAGTTCAACTCTAGAAGACTCAAGCAAACATACTGTTTGAGATTTTATCACGCCAAGGCCTTATCTTCCACAAAAACATCACCATCTCCCACGACTTTGAATAAGGGCTCCAATGTTATGAATGAATTTGATGATTTTTGTTAGAACTTTCAGCGAGATTATGAAGGAAGTCTTAGAGAAAAGGAAAAACATTCACTATGCTAAACTCACGTGACTGGATTATAGCGGGAAATGCCTCGGCCAAATCTCAATGTTTCTGCAAGTATTGCACCCCCTTCTCCAAGATCAAAAGCACAGGCTGCATCCGAAGATCCGTTATTAGTTCGACTCAAGAAGACTCAAGCAAACGTACCGTTTGAGACTTTATCATGTCAAAACCTATCATCCGCAACAACATCACTATCTCCCACGAGACATTTCCCGAAGATTCTACTGCATTTTCAACATGGACCCTCCGCCACTTGGGTACCAACCACAAAAAAGGGCCATTCATCTCCAAACAAGAGGAAGATCACTTTCATGAGTTCTACCCAATGGTGCATCTGCTCTCAATACAATGCCAAGATAAGTTGGGGCTTCACACCGAAAGGTCTTCACATCCCGCCATCTACAAGCTCGCAAATAACAAGCCCACGACACTTGGGGCTTAGTAATCTACCGAAGCTTAGTATCAATGATCTTCTCTTGGAGCTTGCTCACATCAACAGCAAAAGGTGATTTATTTGAAAAGGTCAAGAGTCGATTCATCTTGGGGCTATGCAAGTCTCTCATAGTTTGGCATCAAAGGCATTCTAGGGGATTTACAATCAGCAACCCCTTATCTCGGCATCGAATGTATTTTGGAGCCCCATAACTGACACATCTCTTGGGGCTAGAAATCACTTTTCGTTGGACACAATGGCAACGACGACAGAATTCAAGCAAGGCAATCTGGACTTCGATTGAACATGACTTGATCTTGGGTTGGTATTACAAACACACAATGGTTAAAATGGTTCACCCACGAACTAAAAAAAAATCTTTTTCTCACGTGTGTTCATATTCTTTTCTTTCTAATTAAAAAAAAAAAAAGATTTTATTTTCTTTTTTCTTTTCTTGCGCAAAATTATGTGTTTCCTTTTTGCTTTGCTCCTAGCATTGTCCCCCAGCTTTCTCCATCATCCTTGAACTACGCTGGTCTGATTCTCTTAAAGGGATACGTAGGCAGCCTTTTGGCACGACCAACCCATCACCCAGAATACCATCTCACCGACACTCCATCAAAGGCAAAAACAATTCATCATCATTCTCCATCCAAAGCATGGACATTCTTCATCAAAAACATCAAGGCATCCACCAACACAACACTAATCCATCCAACGGCAATGGTAAGTGAAGGTATGAATACATCCGAGGCTTTCCTCAAATCACACCGCACACAAAATCACTTTCTCCATTCTTACAAAAATTCTCTCTCATGCAAAACTGCCTTCAAATCAAATCACACCACAAGCACAATTTCTCTCATAACTGCCATTTCACATCTCATACATGTCACAAGCACATATACCTGCAAAGCACACACTTAACAGGTACCACCACAAGGTCAACAGCATCTGCAACTCAAGGCACTTCATCCCCAGCAGAAAGTGATCCGCCGTCAACTACGCCTGCATCCCACAGAGTCAAACAATTACAGTTCAATGACAACAACTCGGTCCATGGTGAGCCACAAAATCACTACCTTTCCATCAAGCAACACAACAATATCACATATAGGCAGACGGAGCCTCGGTTCCCGCCATCCGCAAACGGATCCCGCATCAGCAAACGGATCCCGCATCAGCAAACGAATCCCGCATCAGCAAACGGATCCCGCATCTGCAAACAGATCCCGCTTCAGCAAACGGATCCCGCATCAGCAACCGGATCCCGCATCAGCAAACGGATCCCGCTTCAGCAAACGGGTCCCGCTTCAGCAAACGGATCCCGCTTCAGAAAAAACGGATCCTGCCATATCCTTTCTATATCAATAAAACCACTCACACAGGGAGCGCACTCCTATCCTTCGCAAATTTCAAATTCATGTTTTATCGAGTCTTTGTTTTGTCTTGTCGATGTCCTCGGCGGTTGTCTTTCTTTCGTCGACGCGTTTTGCTTTGCAATCCACGTCGTCGAGGGGCTCTATAGACACCCCGCCTTGGACCTCTCATGTCCCGATTGCATACGCATTATGTGTCTTCCTCTTTTCTGTCAATTTTCGTTAACTTTCGTTACTTTCCGTTAAGTTCTCGACTTACCCCGATAGTCTTGGACTTGACTAAGTGACAAAGTCAACATTGACTCTTTATTTCATTTTTTTTGTTGACTTTTGTGATGTTCGTTAAGTTTCTGACTGATCTCGTTAGTTTTGGGACTTAACTGCATAACAGGTTTAACTTTTGGGTTAAAATATGTATTTTCTGAAGATGAGACGAGCGCGCCTCTGGCCTTCTTTATGAAAGGCGCGCGCCTCCAATAGGGGGTGCGGAGGAGCGCGCTTCCCACCTCCAGAATCTCAGATTTTGCCAAATTTCCCTCTTTTTCTGATTTGTAAACTCCCAAGTCATTATGCCTTGGCTTGATCTGGGGAATAACCATTCTTGTCAACACAACCACCACCCCTACCCTATAAATACCTCTTGTTTCCACCATGGAAAGGGGGGATCTTCTCTTTAACAAAAACTCTCTTAACACAACAAGAGAAAAGACTTTTCTTAACTCACAACTCTCACAAACACACCCAAAAAACTTTATTTTCAAGGGTGGTTGATATAGACAAGTTTGGTTCTTCCCCACTCAAGCTAAGGTATGATCTTCTTCTAATCTCATCTTACTTCTTTTTATTTAGACATTCTCTTCATCGTTTTACCTTCTCAATGGGTATCCAATCTCCATAAACAGAATACAACCAAAAGGCCACTTCTCTATTGAAGTTTGTCCAAGGTTACATTCCCACATTTCAATTCCATGTTTACATTTAATTTCTTCTCTTAATATAGTCGTTCAACATGTAATCATTTGACATTTAATCAATAAAAGTATTTTCTTTCATTTCCCCTTTCTTTTCATTATCCTTGTTAGCACTTTTATATTAATAAATCGAAGGACTTTCCTATGCATTAGAACACCAAAAGTAGCAAGACCCGCGTAAGCGGGGCGGAGTGGGTGTTTAAGTACTTCCCACTCCGTCACCTAACCCCCGAACCCTTCTCTCCTCGAATCTCTGGTTTTCGTACATAAAAAATTGGCTTTTCTTAGGTTTTCTCGCGTTCCTCTAAAACGTGGGTGGCGACTCTAAAATCAAGTAGACATCCTAGGGTAATTCGCACGCTCGGGGTATCTACACTACCTCTCTCATTCAAGGCTATAAATACGTCTTGTGTTCTTAATTGAACATTGCTGAGATTCAAAGAGAGAAATTGCTGTTGAAATTCTTGGTGATTTAAGATCATACTCAAGATTTCTAGAATCCTTCGAATCTTCAAGCGTTCACCTTCATATCTTCAAAGATCTCCAGCAACCTTCAAGCCCAACAAATCTTAAACCTCATATAAGATTCATTAGGCTCTTAATCATATAGATTAAAAAGAGCTCTTGATTCTTACACAATCATTCACCCCGATTGACCAATCAATCACATAGATTGCATCATTAGGGATACACTAGTCTAAGTCTAGGATTTGTTCATCATAGAAAATAGGTGTTGATTCAATACGTCATCTCTGTAATATGTACTCAAGAGAATTAATATAAACCTCCATTCAAAATCCAAGACTGACCATCTTGGTAAAGGACGTAGATCTTTCAACAGATCGAACATTTCCAAATCATTGTGTCATTTACTTACTGCACTTTACTTACTGCAATTTACTTTCATCACTTGTTCTTATTGTTCATATTAATCTTGTTTGTTGTTTAGTGTTTGATCTTGTTGGTCCCAAAGGGCAACAATGGTATGAAAAATAGCTAGAGGGGGGGGGGTGAATAGCTGTTTTAAAATTCTTTTCGTACCCTTGAAAAACTCAATTGCAAATGCGCACTTTATCAAGTAAGCGTTATGATATGCGCCTAAGTGAGTGAGTGAAATGCACAGCGGAATTTAGTAATGTAAATAGGCGCAAAGTATGATAAAGGGGGCGCACACACACTCTAAGTATTTTGGCTCAAAGTGGGTGAAATAAGAAACTAAGGCAAATGAGTTAACAACACAACACAATTCAGATCAATCAATCTACAATGAGTTAAACAAGCAAATAGTGAGTGAAGATAATAACTTGAAAGTAAATGACAAGATAATAACACAAGCTATTTGGAGAGGTTCGATCAATGAAAGATCTACGTCCTCTACCAAGATGGTTAGTCTTGGATTTCTAATGGAGATCTTATATAATGAGAGTGTTACAAATTACAACTTTTGAGCTTCTACACTAACTCAAGATCTAATATTCTATGAATGAACAAATCCAAAACAATAACCGGTGTATCTCTAAAAGAAGGATCTAAGTGATCAAACTTAAAGAGGTGCGTGTGTGATTTTAGTATCAAGGCTCTTTAGATCTTTATGATTTAGAGCACAATGAAACTAAAGTGTTATAGCTTGAAGATCTGGGCTAAGGATAAAGGTATGAAGATGTTCTTGAGGAATTCTGGAAAAACAAAGGCAATCTTCAAATCTTCAACAAATGCTTTGAGAGAGAAATTCTTAGCAAAACTCAGCAACTTCAAAATGTTGAAGTTATGGGGTATTTATAGTGAACTTCAAAAAACTAGCCGTTGGAGATCCTTGTGGATAAGATGAGCTGTCGCTCGTTGATTGGAGCATGCATATATTATGGCCATTTTGACACTCAACATAAATGTGACCGTTGTGGACACGTGTCAACAGATTAGGCGTATATGCATCTTTTAACCACCGTTGGATCATTGGCGTAATTTGAATTCTCTTCAAGTCTTTGAATTTTCAATAAATCATTGAGTGTTGAATAAACACTTTGAAGCGCGTTGAGCCAAGAGGCGCATAGATAATGCGCGCGCTAAGGCATATGAGGCGCATGGCGCGTATGATCAAAATGAGGCGCATAGCATTTCTTAGAAGAATGCTTATATGCGCGCGCTAGAGGGCGCATGGCGCATAGGCGCATAGGCGCATGGCTCAACTCAAAATGTGATTTTCTTGAATCTTGATCTTCTTGCCCTATTTCTAAGCCTATTCTATAACAATGGACAACCTAAAAAATGAACTATAAATACTTCTTACATGTGGGTCTAAAGTCCATGAAATAAAACTTAGGTGATGGATCAATCAAATCTAATAAATCCTATTATATTAAAACTGAGATATATGTGGGCATACCCAACAATCTCCCCCTATTTGATTGATGCCATTACCTACTATATCAAGGACAAACATTATACTTGATAAAAACATGTTCAAATAAATAACTTTGATAAATCATGTCTCAAGTTAATGCACACACTAGCCCAAGATATAGATTTCTAATCTATTCCAATAAGGATAACACATTACATATGGAAAGATAGAAACAACAGTTCAACACATTCAAAATGATATATGAATTTTAGTTTTGAAATGTGTTTAAACCAAGTTTAAACTCAATGCATGAAAGTATGAAACATTCAAATATGATGCATATGAATTTAAACAATATTCATTGTTCTACAAACAAGGAGTTTGAATGAACAAGGTTTGATAATAAGTGATGCATTGTTCTCATTAAAACTTGGGGTGTAGGAGTTACAGATTACAAGTTTTGAATAGAACAAAAACAAAAGATGTGCTAAAACAAGTAAGCACTAAATCACTAACTCAAAAAGTAGTTTCTATCACAAAAGACTCTAAAACAGAGTTCTAACAAACTTACAAACAAATAGAAACTAAGGGTTGGGAGGCGCGTCATCGTCCTTCAATCCTTCAACGATCTCTGAAACGAAGCGCTGAATTTGCTTTGCAAGCTGATGACTACGGTTCACTAAACCATAAGTGTCCGTGACGCCGTCTCTGAGGTAGCGCAAATGACCAACATTGATGTTTTGATATTCATCAATGGTGCGTTGAGTAATGTCTTGCTGTTGAGCGACATTTTCTGCAACGTTCTGAAAGTTTGCTTCAATGGCAGCCTGCGCTGAAACAATGTCAGAGGAAATCCTGTCTGAGCGCCTGTCTGCACTGGAATGCGCGGCGTTGAAGTGGGTGACAACTAATTCCTTCAAGACTTCAATCTTTGAAAGCAGGGAATTAATGTCAACATGCGCGCTAGGAGATGGAGCAGAGCTGGAAGAGGGCGCATGAGATCCAGGCGCATGTGAATCAGGCGCAATTGGAGCAGCGCTGGGTTCATCATTTGGTTCTGCGCCAAAGACAGATAGTCCCAGGATTTGTAGCTCATCCTTAACTTCGTTGAGCTTATCAACAACGCTCAATAACTTATGGCTATCTCCAGCCACCATTTCAAACAGTTTCCTTATATCACCCGCTATGTTCAACTCTACTTCCTTTATAGCGTTTATAAAATCTTGGCCATCGGTGAGTTGGATGCCAGCGCTAATTCGCTCATGAAGGGAAGCAAGAGTACCTTTGAATAAATCGTTCATCTGATCAATAGCATCATTCCACTGTTGAGGGGTCAGGAAATGTTTGTCCTTGATGTTGGCATCTATGCGCTTTATCTCCCCCTTAATGGCAGCAATCTCATCAGCCTGCTGAGTAAGCATTGAAGTATGAAGCTCTAATTGTGAGTTCATTTGAGACTGGACTTGCTGGAGTTTGCTGTAGAAGAGAAATAACCACACTCATATCAGGAGTGGGAGGAGGAGGCGCAGGAGTAGAGGGGCGCACTGGAGGAGTAGGAGCGCGGGAGGAGATGGAAGATACTCTGCAATTGAAGAAATTTCTTCAGGTTGTGGCGCAGGAGCCTTTGGGCGCACTGAAGATTGTTTGCGCCTTAAAGATTCTGGCTTCCCCTGAGGTTGATCCTCAATATCTTCACCAAATAAATCTGCAGAGATATTTCTTTGAGTTGTTGTCGATCAGTTGGAGGCGCATGAACAATTGGAGGCACATCAGGAGCAGGCGCGCGTGCATCAGCGCTAGACCCTGCGCCTTTGCGCCTTTCAGATTTAGATAAATCAGCAGCCTGTTTCAATCTATATTCTTCATCTCTTTTCTTCTGAGCTTCCAGTCTACTGGCTTCTTTAGCGTGTGTCAGCTCTTTTTCTTATTCAGTGTCGGTTCTGGGGCGCTTAGCAGGTCTGCTTGGTTCTTCAGCAATCCCTTTGCCTTTGCCTTTAACTGCGCAGGAGCAGGTCCAGATTCTGCGCGTGGCGCTACTATAGGTTCTTCTTCACCATCTGCGCCAGCTGCTTCGTCATCAGAATCAGTGGCTTCATCAACCAACTGAGCGCCTTTCACCCTTGGCGCGCACTTGGCCACGCGCTTTCTGCGCCTTTTCATCACTAAATTGTCCTTACCAAAAATAGGGACATCAGTGGTTTGGTAGGCTGGTTCTGAGCAAGGAAATTTGCAAGAGCAGGATAGGAGAGAAAGATCTTGGTTAGAATACGGCAGTGAGTCTTGAACTTCGTCTTTCCCTTAGCCTTGTTTTTATTGTACTTGTCAATCTGGTCCTGAAGATTTATGAATAAGATATGAGGCCAGTTGAGGATGGTCTTTGCCATAATAGCAGCTGTAAATTCCCACTGCTCCATAGTAAATCTGTTGACATTTCCAGTTTTGAAGATAATGGAAGTGCCAACCAGATGCGCAATATGCGCCAGTAAATCACCACCATCTCTAATTTCCACAGTCTTGATATTGTTTTGAAGAGTAGGGATCTTAAGAAGAGAGCGCGCCATAATATTTTGAGCAGCGTCTGAATAAGAACTGATTTTGCCAGCAACACTCAAAGGGCCAGTTGTGTTGAAGTTGACAATCTTTTTTATAGTGCCAGCAGACATAGTGATTTCAACATCTTGAACCACTGCGCGTATTCGATAGCGCACCATCCCTTCTACATCAGTTGGAATTTCCACAAATTTAGCTGTGGAGAAGAATTCATCGACTAGGAGCGGTGAGTAGAAAGGTTGCTCCAGAGTGAATAAGGGAAGGAGTCCAGCAAGTCTGATATATTCCATAACATCTACACCCATGGGATCAGCAGCTAGCTCATTTAAATCAAAGGTTTCACCAGGTCTGAAATTATTGAGTTCCTGAAAAAGATAAACATTGAAAGGCATTAGTGTGAATCAGGCGCATAGAATCATAAATAAGCAAAGTGAGGACTAGGCGCATACAAAATTTTAGGCGCATAAAATAATTAGGCGCAGAGAGTCATGGGCGCATAAGAGAGCACAGTGAGTCAAGGCGCATGATTATAGTAGGCGCATGAAATTATGAGGCGCATAGAAATACAGGGCGCATATTTATGGTTCTATGAAATATACTAAGAAAAATTTGAACATAAAAATTGACTAAGTATGAATTTGGGGCGCATAGTAAGTGTAGGCGCATAATGATATTAGGCGCATAAAGGATTGAGGCGCAAACACAAGTAGGCGCAAGAATTACTTTGAGGCGCATAATATCAATGTGCGCATAATCATACTAGGCGCATGAATTCATATATAGGCGCATTACTATATAGAAATTTAAACTTAAAAAAAAATTCACAAACACATGCAAACATACATATGCAAGTTTTTAGAATCAAAACGCTAAAATTTTGAAAAACAAGTTTTGAAAGTTATGAAACCCAAGTCAAGCAAAAATAATGAAGAACACGAAGAACATGCCTTGAGTGCTCGAAGAACACCAAGAACACCAAGAACATATAATTTGTGAAACTTCACCAAATCAAGCATACAATATATCAAAATAACCGCACGAAGACAAGGATAACAAAAATGTAAACAAAATAAGTAAAAATCAACAACGAATCCAGTAAATGGATTCAAAGATTCGAAAAAACCGAAAAGTCAAAAATGGAAAATCTTCAGATTTGCGAAATATAATGACTTGATCGTTGAAAAGTTTAGCTATAAAGACTCGAAATCATGAAACGAACATAACCTAACAAACGATTTTGAAAACGGATCACCGAAGCAAGATTAAACAAAAGAAATGCAATTTCGGGTTTTTGAAAAAGACAGAGAAACAGAAAATGACGAAACAAACAAAAAAAAATTGCAGAAATTTAAAGAGTTTTAGAGTGTAAGAATCCATACCATTTCGTCTTGTGTAGATTTCGAAGCTTTCTTAGGACCCATAAATGATATATATAAAAAAAGTAGAGAAGAAAATGATGAAATTCTAGATAAAGAAACGAGAGAGAGAGAGTAGAGAGAAACGGGAGAGATAGACTAGAAGAGAGAGAGAGGGTTGGTAGGGGGTGTAGGAAATGATGAGGAGTTGGTGAGAGAGAGAGACGGTGAAGGGAAGTATATATAGGTTAGGTTTAAAAATTTGCACTGATATGGAAATAATACTGTCAAAAATTTAAAAAGATGAGAAGATGAAAGGATGTGCATTAATGAGGGATTTCATGATTTCGGCTCATCATGACAGGAAGGTACGGCGCATTAATGGTGAGGTGATATAGGAAAGGACAAAAATTTATGAGGGATATTTGGATTTGAAAGGCATTAAATGCAGAATGACCTAAAGTGTCATGATGTGACATTTTGGGTAAAAGAAAAACTGCTCCACTTTCCATATAAGTGTATGAGCAATTTTGACTAATTTTTTGCACAAACCCCAAAACATCTATTTTGGTGTAAGTTTGGGGTGCAAGAAATATATCCCCAGAAAAATAAAATTTTGAAAAACGCAAAACGAGGGAAAAATTAATTGCACAAGTACCCTTGAACAAATAATGGAATATCAAAAGACAAAAATTCCTATAATAAATGATGGGAATTTACGTACCTGGTACTTGTGAAAATTTAATACCTTCAATTATTGAAATAATAAGTATGGTAGCATTGATTGAGCCGCAGAAGTAAATGCGCGCATGAAGGGGCGCATTACTCATCAAGGCGCGCAGAAAGATATAGATAGCATTACGTAATAGGCGCGCAGAGATGTTTGAGCGCGCATAAGCATTTGGCGCGCATTAGATACTAGGCGCGCATGAGATGTTAGATGCGCAGGATAGTGAGGCGCGCAGGAGATGCTAGGCGCGCAGGAAGTTTCCTTGAAACTTTGAAATGTTTTAACATTTGAACCTAGTTTACTCATAATTCAACAAAACATAAAATCATTAGTATTGACAAAACTATATTGAATTTAGTTGAGTTCAAGCATACCCATTTCACCTCTAAAAAATATGAACCGTTTCGCGTCAAGCGCTTTCGTTAGGATGTCGGCGATTTGATAGTCGGTTCCCACGTGTTCCAAATGTATATTTCCTTTCTCCACGTGGTATTTGAGGAAGTGATATTTGATGTCGATGTGTTTGGTCTTTGAGTGCATGACAGGATTTTCAGAAACCGCAATTGTTGATGTATTGTCGCAGTAGATGGGACAATTTTCTTCGATGATATCATAGTCCACCAATTGCTGCTTCATCCAAAGTATTTGACACCAACAACTTCCCGCAGCGATATATTCGGCTTCGGTTGTTGAGACAGATACAGAAGCTTGTTTCTTACTTGCCCATGACACAAGTCGATATCCGAGGAAATGACAACTGCCACTAGTGCTTTTCCTATCAATGGTGCATGCTGCGTAATCCGCATCTGAATAACCTACAAATTTAAAGTTCGAATCTTTGGTGTACCAAAGTCCAAGGTTAACAGTACCGGAGAGATATCTTATAATACGTTTCACAGCAATTAAGTGTGCTTCTCTAGGGTCGGATTGATAACGAGCACAAACACAAACACTAAACATAATATCGGGCCTACTAGCAGTAAGATAAAGAGTGAGCCAATCATACTCGATAGAGCGTTTGATCAACACGTTTACCTTTTAGATCTTTGTCGAGTTTGTTGCCGGTGGCCATTGGAGTATCGTATGCTTTGGCATTTTCAAGTCCAAACTTCTTGATTAAGTCCTTTGTGTATTTGACTTGATTGATAAAAATGCCTTAACTCATTTGCTTGATTTGAAGCCCGAGGAAGAATGTGAGTTCTCCCATCATGCTCATTTCAAACTTTCTCTTCATTAGTTTCTCAAAGCGCTTGCACAACAATTCATTAGTAGAACCAAATATAATATCATCAACATAAATTTGAACAAGTAATTTATGACCATTATGTTTGGCAATGAAAAGAGTTGTATCGATTTACCGCGAGTGAAGCCTTTTTCGATGAGAAATTTGGATAGTGTATCATACCATGCTCTTAGTGCTTGTTTGAGTCCATACAAAGCTTTCTGGAGTTTGTACACATGATTTGGAAATTGTGAATCTTCAAACCCAGGTGGTTGAGCAACATAGACTTGTTCTTGGAGTTCACCATTAAGAAACGCGCTCTTCATATCCATTGATATAACTTGAAGTTCTTGTGAGCGGCGTAAGCTAGAAATAATCTGATAGCTTTAAGTCTTGCTACGGGCGCAAAAGTTTCATCATAGTCAATTCCCTTCTTGCCTATAGCCTTGTGCAACCAATCTTGCTTTGTTTCTTGTGATGGTTCCATTCTCATCCATCTTGTTTCTGAACACCCATTTCGTACCAATCACTCCATGATCATTTGGTCTAGGAACTAGAGTCCAAACCTTACATCGTTCAAATTGATTGAGTTCTTCTTGCATTGCAACAACCCAATTAGGATCTTGGAGCGCTTCATCAGCCTTTTTCGGTTCAATTTGAGAGATAAAGCAGTGTAAGCATCAAAGTTTGTAGCTCTCCTTGTACGAACGCCAACTTGTAGATCACCGATGATATTAGCATTGGGTGACCTCTAACTTCACGAATTTCAGGAGGTAAGTTAGGTTGAGTCGTAGTAACTTGAAGGTCTTCAATTGGTACATCTTCACCAGATTCTAAATCATCAAAATTTGGGGGTTGAACTGGCTCAGAATCGAAATTTGGGTTAACACCAGATGCAGCAGTAGAAATAGGCGCATGAGAGGATCATGAGGCGCATCATTAGAATGAGGCGCAATAGAGGATTCACCAGGCGCACCATTCAATGAATTAGGCGCATTTGATGTAGATGGATTTCCTTGTGTTGATAAATTCTGATGTTGAGTAGGCGCAACATGAATAGGAGCACCTGTATCATTTAGCTCAACAGAATCATCAGCAACATTTGGAGCCAAATGTGGCTCAAGGAGAGAATGTTCATCAAAGTAACATGTACAGATTCAACTATCACTAATGTAGATCTATTAAAAACACGAAAAGCTTTAGAGTGTTTGGCATACCCAACAAAAATACCTTCGTCGGCTTTGGCATCGAATTTACCTCTATGTTCATTTCCGTTGTAGAGGATATAACATTTGCAACCAAAGATCTTGAAGAATGCAATGTTGGGAGTTCTACCACGCCAAAGTTCATACGGAGTCTTGTTGCGAAGTTTGTTGATGAGGGAACGATTTTGAGTAAAGCATGCAGTGTTGATAGCTTCTTCCCAAAAGTACTTAGGCAATTTAGCTTCAGCTATCATTGTCTTTCCTGCTTCAATCAACGTCCTATTCTTTCGTTCAACAACGCCATTTTGTTGAGGGACTCCGGCGGTTGAAAAGTTGTGATCTATCCCATGATCTTCACAATATCGAGCAACACCGTTGTTCTTGAATTCTGTTTCCATTGTCGGATCGAACACTAACGATGTCATCTTCTTTTTGGGTTTGGAGCAGTCGAAATAAGGTAGTGAGAATATCATAACAATCATCTTTTGTAATCATCATCTCCACCCATGTATATCTTGAATAATCATCCACCACAACTAGAGTATACTTGTTTCTTCTAATACTTGCGGTGGAAACTGGTCCAAATAGATCAATGTGAAGCAGTTGCAAACATCTAGTAGTTGAAGGATTTGACTTGCTTGAAAATGACTGCTTTGGTTGTTTGCCAAAGTTGACAGGCGGCGCACTTTTTGTTATGATGATCAGCAACCTTGGGAAGTCCTTTGACAAGATTATTCCTGCTGAGTTTAGATAGATACTTGAAGTTCAAGTGACTTAAGCGCTTGTGCCACAGCCAACTATTTTTCGTTCACACTTTTTGCTACAAAACAAAGATTAGTACTAGAGTTCATACTATGGAAATCAATAATATAAATATTTGTCTTACGATATCCCGTGAGTAAGATATCTCCAGTTTTGGCATTCTTGATAAGACATTGCGTTGAAGTAAAATGACATTCTAATCCTTTGTCGCAGAATTGAGATATGGATAATAAGTTGTGCTTGAGCCCTTCGACGAGTGAGACTCTTTCAATGCACACTTTGTCTTTCTTGAGCTTTCCATATGCTACAACTTGACCTTTGTTTAAATGTGCAGGGTCTAAAGAATAGGAGACTACTTAAAGAGGGTGAAGTAGACCTACGCGTGGGGAATGGAGCAAGAGTTGCTGCATTAGCCGTAGGGGCTTATGAAGTCACTTTACCTTCCGGATTAATTCTTGTTTTGAACAATTGCTATTATGTACCGGATTTAAGTAGAAATATTATTTCAATTTCTTGTTTGGATAATGAAGGTTTTAAGTTTCTTATTGAGAATAAGAAATTTTTATTTATTTAAATGATGTGCTTTATGGTATTGCTAATTCATTTAATGTCCTTTATGTCTTGGATGTCAAGAATGAAAATAATGAAAATGTCTATCATATAAATAAGAAATCTAAACCTAATGATGTAAATCATACTTATTTGTGGCATTGCCGTCTTGGTCATATTAATGAGAAGCGTATCTCAAAACTTCATGGGGATGGACTTTTGGGTTCATGTGACTCTGAGTCATATGATACTTGTGAGTCGTGTCTTCTGTGGAAAAATGACTAAGACACCTTTTACCAAGTTAGGTGAAAGGGCAAGCGACTTATTGGGGTTGATACATTCCGATGTATGCGGACCATTAAGTAGCAATGCTAGGGGAGGATTTCAATACTTCATAACCTTCACGGATGATTATAGTAGATTTGAGTATGTTTACCTAATGAAACATAAAAGTGAAGCATTTGAGATATTTAGAATATTTCAAAATGAAGTAGAAAAAACAACTTGGCAAAAGTATTAAGGCACTTCGATCAGATCGAGGTGGGAGAATACTTGAGTCATGAATTTGATGATCATCTAAAGAATTGTGGAATAGTTTCACAATTGACTCCACCCGGAATACCACAATGGAATGGTGTATCCGATAGGAGAAATCGGACTTTGTTAGACATGGTTCGATCAATGATGAGTCAAGTTGATCTTCCAATATCCTTTTGGGGTTACGCTCTAGAAACCGTACGTTCACACTAAATCGTGTTCCAACTAAATCGGTTCGAAAGACTCCATATGAGATGTGGAGAGGAAAGAAAACTTGATTGTCTTTCATGAAGATTTGGGTTGCGAAGCCTTTGTCAAAATACTTGTCTTTGACAAACTTGCACACAAATCTGACAAATGTATTTTCATGGGATATCCAAAGGAAACTAGAGGATATTACTTTTACAACCGTGAGGACAACAAGTCTTCGTTGCCTGAACTGGTGTTTTTCTAGAGAAAGAGTTTCTCTCCAAAGAAATCAGTGGAGTAAAATAAATCTTGAAGAGATTCGAGACCCAGAAAATGACATTGGACCAATA